>OY735143.1:23535855-24048939 GCA_963457615.1 Nicrophorus investigator
TGTAAATGCGGCTTTATCGGAAGGCGGCTGCGGATGTTAGTTGTGAAACGTCACTTTATCTCGCGCTAAAAGTCATCTAAATGTTAGTAATGTCATCAACGGAACAGCAGGATTCGATAAGGATAATGGTGAAGACGCATTCGCGGAACGAGGAGTTTCACGTGCCGCTGATGTCTACCGTGGCTGAGATCAAACCGGAAATAGCGCAGCGATTCGAAGCGCAGGAGGACCAGCTGTGTCTGATCTACGCCGGTCGCCCCCTCAAGGATAACAACACTCTGAAGGACCAGAACGTGCGGGACGGTTTCGCGATTCATCTGGTGATCAGGCGACCGTCGCAGCCGCCACCGACTTCTCCCCAACCCACGACGCCGCCTCCATCTAGGAACACCTTCGAAGACCTCACCTCAAACTTGCTCAACAATCCCGAATACCTGAGGACTCTGATTTCCATGGATCCACGATTGCAGACGTACTTGGAGCAGAACCCCGAGATCGCTCACGCCATCAACAATCCCACCATAATGAGGGAATACCTGCAGTTGGCTACAAACCCTAATTTGATGCAGGAATTCCTGCGCAATCAAGATTTAACTTTGAGGAACATCGAGAATATGCCTGGTCTAACGCAGCTACTTGTAAATTAAAGACGCAATTTAATTTTCTTTGATTTCAGGTGGTTTCGCAGCTCTCCAATCGATTTACAATAACATAAGTGACTTCGAAGCACCGGAGGCGCTGGGGGAATCTCAAACGGCGACGTCGCAGCCGACGACGAACTTAAACTCTAATCCTCTTCCGAACCCGTGGTCTTCGGACCAGCAGCAGAATCCGATCGGTCAGCCTCAGGCGCAGCCGGAGCTTATGTCCCAAATGCTGGCCAATCCGCAGATACAACAGATTATGCGGGAGCTGGCCAGCGATCCCAATTTCCTGCAGGCCATCCTCAGCAACAACCCCACGTTCACCGATCCCAACATGCAGGAATACCTGCGGGTCCATCTGCCCTCCCTGCTGCAGTTCGAGACGCCCGCGATGGGCGAAGAGGATAGTCTTGGTGTGCTGACTCCGGAGGCGAGATACTCTAATCAGCTGGAGCAGCTCATCTCCATGGGTTTTCCTAATCGCGAGGCCAATCTGAGTGCTTTGGTGAGGAGCATGGGTGACCTTAACGGAGCCATCGACATTTTGACAAGAGGTCCTCAATTCTGAAACGCGATTTGCAACAGCTCTCGATAATAAATAACATTAAGTTAATAATATTAGTTTACCATTCTTATTGAATTTTCAATCTGTTTAAGAATTTTAGTACAGATTCATTGATACTAAATCTTAATAATAAAATGAATGCATTCAATTGAGTTTCATTGAAGAAAGACTTACAAACTTACAAAACGTAATCCAAAATCTAAACCTTTTTCGAAACTTCTGGTTTCAGCAGAATGCAGAATGACGCCGGTTTCCTTAATGTGTACATTACTTTTGAACGGATCCTCGCATTGTACATTTGGTTTGCGTTTATATTTATAACTTTACGCGCAATTAAACGGACCCGCGAACCTCGTAAATTTGGAATTTCATGAGTCGCGTCATAAATTCCAAACGAAGATTTATTCGCGTTCGAAAGCCCTTAAGTGAATTAAAACCCAATGCGCGTGTAGGTTTAGGTTTATATACATAAAACTCCCACTCTTTTCTTTCTTTCTTTCTTTTCACCATTTCGTCCTGTTACTCCTATTGTATTCAATTGTTAATTTAGGTTCTCTCGCCTCCTTTTCTTTTCTTGTTATCCTTGGAGAGGCACACAAAAAAAAATAAAAAAGAACGCAACATTCCCATTCTTTTCGACCTTCCTTCCCTTCATTTATTGTGATTATTTCTGTGGTTGCGGTTTTGCTGAAAGAAAGGGAATGCTGGAATTGAAATTCAGTTTGCGAAAGTTGGAGTAGGTATACAAATCAGCCGCATTACAAGTGTTTACAGATCGAGCTCCAGGGCTGCCGAGACCTCACTCACTCTCTCTCATCCACTTTCCTTTACCCTCTCACGCTCACTCTCTTACACTCATTCACTCACTACGAAACGCACACAAAGAGGGATGGATTTGCATAAAAAGTCGATTGCTGCAGCAGCAGAAGCACGGAATACCTCTCGTTCCATTAAATGACTAACAATCGACTTTATATTCCCTCCTACTCGTTCTCTCGCCCATCCGGAATCTCTCATCTCTTTCTCTCTCTCTCTCTTTACCTTGTAGCGCACACTTCAGTCCTTCTCCCCGCATTCCAATGTTGTTCCCCGCGCCTAAGAGTTTAGTTTTATTATTATTATTATCATTACTTCCACTCCTCTTCCCTTTTTTCCTCGTCCTCCCTTATTCCACGCAGCCCTTCATCTTCCCTTCTCATTGGAACTACCTGCCCTTAACGATTCGCACTCCGTTTCGCTGAATAAATAATCTCGGATGTTTCGTAGCCATCATCATCATCATTAAGGGATTTTATTAACTCCGCGTCATCGTTTACATAATAAAAGTTGGGGGAAAGAGGAAAGGCTTGATTTTATAAATTCGAAACAAATTCTGAATTAATTTCGCCGCGTCTGCAGCAGCAATTAGTGTTGTTTGATTATACAGCAGAAAAAAGTATGCATACGAAGTAGGAAATAATAATCATTAAAGTGTTCCACATAATTAAAGGCATAGAGCTCAAAGCGCTGCAGCTCTAAGAAATACGCTTTCACGAGCAGCAGGAAATTGAAAAATCCTGCGACGAATTTAAAAATTTCTACTAATTTTATCAACAATTAACTATTAAAAAAAAAGGTAATTTAATCTAATAGAATATTTTGTCTTTGTAAAGAAATTTATTTTTGATTCTGAAAATAAAGAAATAAAATTTGTAACGTTTATTAAAACGTTCTAAATTAATATAAATGAATAATAAAAAAAAATACCGTTTTTTATGTGTGCATAATTTAGATATTGTATAACAAGTATTTCCATGCAAGTTTAATGTTTGGCGTTTAGTGAAAGATATGCGTTACACTTTGCGACTTGGCGTGTCAGTATTTAATTACATCATTAAAATAACCTAACAGCTCTAATTAATATGTGCTAATAATAAACAATCAACGTTAAGAAAAAAATAATAATCTCTCAATTTATTTTGATTTTCTTTTTACATATTTTATTTATTAATTAAGTTATTTCTAGTTTTGAATTTATCTCATTTATATCCTAACCTAAAATATTATAACCTAATATCAAATGACATAACTCAATGTAATTGACGTAACCTAATTTAGAGAAAAATAATGATTATTTTGTAGATCAAAGGGAAAATCTGTTTCTCTTGTGTATATTATCATGGATGATCGTGTGCACGTGATGTGGGTGAAATTGCGTATGAAAATTGATGAACTGCAATAGTGTATCATTGTGCAGTGGTACTTGGGTTAAATTTAATCAGTTCTGATTGGGCCTGAAGTGAGAAACAGTTTGCGGTGACGTGTGATTGTGTAATTGCGGTGCCGCGGCTTGGTTTCTGAGTTGATGGTTGCTCTCGGTGTCTATGTATATACGTATAACTATGTGCTATGCATTAGATAATTAATTCCTTCATTATCGAAATCTAATTAAATCGAGGATCTGGATGTTAGACGCGCGGACGACGGAGGAGAGATACAAGCAACATTGCATCTGACGCATGATTAATATAACGCGGCGGGAAATTTAAGCTGCCGCCCCCTGGTTCTTAAGTGCCGTAATTACATTCAATTAGAGGTGTAAATCAGTTGGAAATGTCTGCGCTTAAAGTAAATGCGTCCCTAGCTTAGCGTTATCTTTCTAATGGCCATCGTTTCTGTTGCTGCTGCTGCTTCCGCTTCCGCTTCTGTTGCATCAACCAAAAAACATCCCCTTTCCGCAAACAAGCAAATCATCCACCCTCCTCTCAACACCCCCTCCCCCGCAGATCGATTAATCAATTTCGCTGAAACAATTTGCGTCCGCATTTATTGCACAGCCAGCTTTCAACTAATTCAGCTGTTGATTTTAGCTGTGCGAATCGAAACGGACTAATTCAGGTAGAGCGTTTTGCGTGCAAACGCAGTTTCCCATTCATAAATATTGCGAATCTACCGGATTTATTCTCCTATATTTTTTTTTCAGTTAAATTAAGTTTTGAGAAAGTTTCTCGCACTAATTTCACGGCATTAATTAAATTACGCGCAAACTACGACTTCAAACCAATTCCAACATCCGTTTACCAAAATTAAAAATCTAATTATATCAATATCTTAAATTTAGTTCTACGCTCTAATGTTGTTCAAGAAACTTTGGAAGTTATTTAGATATTCTCAATAATTGATGAAGAAGCTTATTTATTGAGAGTAAATAATTATAAATTTGTTAATGAAGAATGAGAGATACGTTTATTGAATTACGTTTATGCTGAATTGTGTGTTGATTTTACGCGTTTCCAATTTACAAATCAACGTTCTGAACGGATTTATACGTAAATAAAAGTCGGTCGTCTCGTAAATCTGCATTATTGATTAGGGAAATCAATGAATAAAATCTCACGAATTCGCGCGCAAATAAATAAATCTAATTTCGCATTTATTGCATTAGCTTTGGATGGAATTCCCAAATTACATTTTCCGTCGACCCGATGTTTACATATACATACTAATATTTGGGAATTTCGCGAATTCGTTCGATACGCGCACATTATTCATTATTAATCTGCTGAAAATTTGATACACCTTTTTTACCTCCAGTTTACCTGTACAATTTTCATATGCTCGCAAGTCAAATATCCAATACACGTTTGGTATTTATACTGCAAATTTGATCGACGCAGATTTATTTTTAAATTAAATATGAAAGTTAAAAAAAAATATAATATTTTTTTTATGAAATTCACAATTCGAACTTTCCTAGTACAACAAACTTACATTATTACATTATTCAAGGGAACAATAAGATTAACCTCAAGTTAGTATAAAATTTATTATAAATTTCATATAAATTGACTAAACTTATTTGAAAATTTTATAAATTTGTGGACGAATATTGAAACTATTATTATGGTTTGCATGCACTGCGAAAATTTAAATTCAATCGATAATTCAATGTTGCAACTGTTGTATAATAATTTTATTTTTTTTTTATCGCTTCGCGCAAAATTTCAATTATTCGCGAATTCGTATTTATTTTGCGTCGCGTATATAAATATTATGGTGGTTGCGTGTTGTTTGCGCAGCGAATGATAAACTTTAAAAATTAGCTACAATAAAATTCGGCGTTACACTGATTCAAGCTAAATTGCAACAATGGTGTTCACCAAATGTATTGGAAATGCAGGAAATTATTTGCTGTTTTTTTTAAATTTGGAGCTAATTCGTACACTATTATTACATTACCATTTTGATAACTTATGTGACCTTGAAATTGGACAGCGAATTATACAATACCCAGAGGAGCTATAATTAAGTTTGTATACTCGTATAATTCTCTGAACATTCGTCTTTAATTTATATATTGCATCATATTTCTATCTCTCATGGATACTGAAAAAAAAACATAAAAACTAAAGACACTTTTTAGAAGTTTAATTTTTCACTCTGTAATTATATTTCAGACATTCGTCGATGTCGAGAAAATTGTTCAAAATTTCCAAAACTGATTTAACACATTTTGTCATCAAATTTCAATAAATTACATCAAAAATATTACATTTATTTAGGAGATGGAGAAAATAGGCGTGTATCGTTGGGAGGTTGAATCGAAAAACACGATAAAAAATGTTACGTAATTTGAAACTGTACGAGTGGCTGGCTCTTGGCAAACTCCGTGGAAGAATAATGACGAACTGATAAGGGCAAACGGCAAACAATTTGGTCGAACTCTGTTCTTATAAATCTGAGACTCAGCAAGTATACAATGTACAAAAGCATTTCGTTACATTGTGCAAAGGCTATTTATTAAATCCACCAGCGTCCTCTCTCTCTCTCTCTCTACTCAGGATTAATACTAATCCAATTTATCGATTCCGCAATACAATTACGTAACATATAAAACATTCAATTTATACAAACAATTCGAAATTTGATTAATTTATCAGTATTTACACTGATACCAGCAGTTTTTGTAAAGGCAGTTAAAAAGCGAACATAATAATTATAAGGTATCCATAGCAACTATAAGGCACCCATAGCAACTGTAAAGCGTTTATAGCAACTGAATAGTATTCATAGCAATTGTAGAGCGTCCATAGCAACTATAAAGAGTCCATAACAACCATAAGGCGTTCAAAGCAACTGTAAAGCATTAAAAAAATTAAAATATTTTCGAAAACTTTTATCGTTTGTGAAATGGTATAATTTTTTTCGTAGAATTTATGAAAAATATAAAGGTAAACTATGTATATATGGACATTATACATTGTTCCGTGAAATTTGTGTAATGCAAAATTTTAGCTGATGATTAATGGGAAGAATATGCAATCAAGCTCGCTTCATTTCGTGTCCGAAGTTTGCGGAACGAGGTACAAAACTGGAACGAGTTTCAATTAAAATCGAAACGTAATTATTATACCGTTTTGATGAATTGCCGAACGCAAATAGGGGAGATTAATGTGCGCACGGACCGAATCACGAAGTCTTCCGTTCACCGATTCACTTTTTATTTTACAAATCAACAAAATAAAAAAATTGATGGATTTGATTGCTCACTGTTATTTTACAATTTTTTTATTAGGTGCAGATGTAAAAAGACTGAGAATTTTAGGCGGATATATTCGCCCTATTCTTTACACTATTAAGAAGCTGTTAATTATTTAGACTTTTATAATATATTTCACCTAAATAAGGTGCTTAAATACAAGTATTAAATAATTGATAGTTATGGCTTTTGATAACAGATGGCATTTGATCTATTTTTATTAATTTAAAATAAAATTTATGCAGATTTCAAAGGGGTCGGTATTAATGAAAATTGTGTTTCAATTAAAATCGAAGTATAATTATGGTCTTGCTTTATGAATGATGAATGAAATTCTTGAGGAAACTGGGACAAGAAATGCGCTTGATGGCAAATCAAAATGTAATTGGATGAAATCTAGGTCTGCTGCAATTGTTGCTGTTGTTGTATGGATGAGGACGGTTGGAAACTGGACGCATATCGAGCGCGAACACGTAACATTCTACGGTTTGTTCCGCTTTGTCCCGTGCTTCCTTCCATCCACCCCCTGCCCCAAAAACGGTATTTATGGACGTGGATGAGGACGACGTTTGCTGTTGGAGTGCGGAGAGGGATGCGATGTAATGTATCGAACCTGGCTGGCTGGTGCTGCTGCGAGGGAAGGCTGAAGTTCATAAACTAAAGCGGCCAAATGAATTAATTCCGTCGGCCCTCATTGTTCCAATGCCAATATTATGCTCCCTCGGACCCATGTACATTGTACAACATACATGCGCACGTACACACACGAAGAGGGAACCCACAAATACAACTGCAATTTACTATGGCGGCCGAATAAATTCCATGAATAGAACGGCAACTCGACAAACCAGATTGCAGCAGCTTCAGGAAAAGCGCGCTCGGTGAGACAATGGAAGAAGGACGTGGAGAAATCAACGGAGGAAGAACGAATTTTCTATCCACTCACATCCACAACCCACATCCAGTTTCCGGCGACGGGAATGAAAAAAAAAGAGAAAAATCATAAAACCCCAAACTCTTGAGGCTTTATTAAACCGAAAACAAAGGAAGTACTTAGCAGATGCTGACAATTAATATGGATCACCACCGTTTGACAGTGCACATCACACAATGCTAGTAACCGACAAAACCTCAAAGTTATAAGCATCAGTTTTTTCCAATTCATTTTTTGATAATCTCCATTAGTCCTAGAAATAACTAATTTATTATAAAATTGACTTCATTTATAAATATAAAATTGATAAAATAATTAAAGTAGAGATGATCAAATGCAAATTTAAACTTTAATTATCTAATTAATGTAACACAATTAATTTTAATAATTTTCACTTTAAATAATTTTCATTTCAACTAAAATTACATAGTTTCGACTAATTAACGCATCGCAATTAACGCATGCAGTGTTCGCTTTAAATTGAGCAACAATTGTATAAAAGTTTAATTTAATTAGTGCTTCAGTAATAATGGGTTATTATAAATAATGTTAATTGATATGAACAATCGATTCATTTTTGCGTCGATGCAGCAATTAAAAATAAAACGCAAATTGATTAATATAGAGTACAGAGTTTCGCAGCAAATTTAAACTGCGCAACTGAAATTTCAATAACGGAATTACACGCTGCTCATATATTCATCGCATCGCTGATTAATGAACATTAAAAGGAAAACCAGTTATGATTAAAACTCGACGAAATATGTAAAACAATCATTCGTCGAACATCGAAGTTTAATTGCTTTCAAAATCCATTCAATTTTTAACAATACAATTAAACAATCTAATTAAATTATTGATCTTTGCAGGAATAGTAACAATTATGATTTATCCGATCCAATCGCGCATTAACGCACCACCAAATTGATTAATGATCGTACGTAATTGTTTAAGAGATTATTAATGGTGGAATTGACAAATTCCCGATTTCGGGATTGCATCTGGCGCAATTTCGAATCAATTTTCCGGTCGCTAATGAACTTATTTGCTTATTGTCCGTTGTAAACGTTGCAGCATATTTGATTGACTTCCATTCAGAATATCTCAGAAGTTTACATAACTGAATAAATAATGTGTGGAATTGTGCGGTTATAATACCACACATATATTTTTTTTTTGTTGGATCCGTTAAATTTCTCCTCCTCGCTTCTATTATTACTAGTTTCTTGTTCGGTGGAGAGACCCACTCCTCGCAAGGGTCATCTTTGCCAAAGTGCCTCTTTCTCATAACAATTTAGCAAACATATACTCGCAAGAAAGGACCGTTCAAATATAACGTGTGTATATATGAAAGACGCTGGAAAATCCTTTGATATTTTTACGTTATGATTATTACTGCCGTTTTCACGAAATTATTACATTTGTATTATACCAACTTCACACATTATTTATTAATTTTAAAAAAAATACAGCAATATAAATTCATCTAAAAAAAGTATATGTAAATTCTTGTTTTATATTTGTATTTAATGATAATATTACAGAAAAAATTGATATTACTTTTAAATATAAAAAAAAGTTTGCTTTTTTGAGTAATTAATTTAAAAAATGTCATAAAAGAAGCGTTACTATTTATTTACAAAACATAATTTGTAGACACTTCTCAGTAACGTATTTTCAACTGTCAAAAGCGAAACTGCTGTGTATTATTATGTTGTGGAGTATTTTGGTAACATGAGTTGAAAAATATCAAAGCTTCATCAAAAACAAAGATTCATAACCTCAATTTATCTTATTGCGAGTGCATATGTATCCAGGGTTATTACATTTGACAGATCCATCTGAAAAAGACTAGTGGCGCCTCACTAAGAGTTATAGTTAAATATTCGAAATTACGCCACCGCAATGACCTTGTAAAAGCTTGTAGTCTCATATTTAAATAATAGGGCGGATATATCCGACGCTTATCCGCAAATGGTTAAATTTTTATAATAATTAATTACAATGCTGGTTTCAATTTTGCTCTGAAAAATAAATTGTCAATATTAAAAGTTGTTAAATTAATGAAATTGTAATGTTTCATTAAAATATGTGTTCGTATTTAGAGGCGTTGCGCGCCCGATTTCGTTTTTGGGCACATATTAAAATGTAAATTATATGTGGCTCATTAATTATGGAGTGAAACTTGTTCCGGTTTAATTACGTCTAAGTAATGGGTGGAGAAACACCCTCTTCGGTCCCACAGTTTAGTTGACGCAAACTTGGCGAATTGAAAATTTGCTTAAGAAATGCGCGCGCGAGAAATATTTAATTTCCATTACGGATTGCGTTTCGGGCGCGGTCACGCTCGATTTATATGCAATTTCACTTTTAGCATCCTCGTGTTTATGCTGATGTTAACTGTAAACTGGAGAGTAACTTTGTTGCTCCGTGTTATCTGTAGTGATGGGCGGAAGCAGGAGATGACGATCCTTCGCTTCCATTACGTACGGAAGTTTATTTATATGCGCGGGACACTTGAACTGATAATTAAAGTTGCAGGCGAGTTTAATGGGAAAAATATCGAGCCGCTACCTTCTCCTACTCCTCCTGCTCCTCGTGCTTCTCCGACGAATAGCGTCGTTATGCTTGTTCCAGATTAATGGACGGTCGTTTAATTCCGCGCCCAGATGAATATTTCAGGGTGGATGCGCCGGGTCTCTGTACTTGTTGCGAAAGCTCTGGTGTGTGGTGTATCACCCCTCGCTCTTCTCAACTATTTATAGCCTCATATGTGTCTGTATACAAGTATGTGTTTGTATGCATTTGGAGTTTGTCTGGCAGAGTCAAAAATTCATACAAAGTGTCAGCTTACTTCGGTGGTTGGGGGGCAGCGGAAAAGGGATGGAAACGGTAATCTTGTTTGCATCAAGTTCGCTTTTTGCGGCCGCACGAAACGCGATACATTTCAACTGTCCCGTTTCATACGTGTAATCTGTCCAGAAAGTTTACGGCATGAACTAATTAACTCCTGACAAAACTCCGAAATGGATTTATATGCACGCAGACACGTGAAGTTGAGGAAGGACGAACCGTCTGTTTTTGTCTATAAATACATTCAAAACAACAACAAAAAAATGGGGCTTAATTTACCTGCATGTAGCCGCCCTCGCAGTGGCTCGCATTCAGCAGCGTTCCCACTTTGAACTTGTTAAACTTGATGCGAAGGATCCAGTCTTTCGGGGTGCCCCGGAACGACCGGAACCTGTACCAACAGGTCATGGGTTTGCCGACATTTTCCGGCGTCACTTCCGGACTCGACACGTCATCGTATATATCCACCGTCTTGTTGCAATGGTCCTTCTTCGCTTCCGCTACAAACAACAACAAAAACAACAATTTTAATATTTTTTTCCAACATTAATAAATTTTAACACAAAAGTCCTTAATTCTCCATAATAATGTATTTTTTCATAAGCTGTTATCAAAACGAGGAACTAAAAATACAAGATATAATAATTTCTAAAAATTAACTACTAAATGAAAAGTAAAAAAATTAAGGAAAATAAAATAAAAAATTATTAATTAATATTATATTTGTTTTAATCTTCTTGTGATTTCCATGTCCCCTTGTGTGTTTACGTCTTATTGTCTTATTCCCAAAGGGTATTTGCGTTAATCCTTCTTCGATGTTATTGAAGATCTCATTTAGTTTAATTGGCAATTACCGTTTCGTCCGCCCGTTTCCTTTTCTTGTCTACATAATTAAATACATGGCTTTCGCAAATTATCTTCTTGTTCATTTACAAACTAATACTAAATCTCTATTATTAACGAATTAATAACAACAACAACAACAAAAAATCAATTAAATTAAGAAACAAATAAAATTTCTTATAATTATTGTTGTATTTTTATACAAATTTGAATTTAAAAAAAAATATATATATAAATATAAAATAAAAAAAGTATTATTTCGTTACTTAAAAATTTACTGAAATATCATAATTTTTTATTCCAAAATATTTAGTTTTTCTGATGTTGATTAAAAGAAGATAATGTTAATGCAAACCGCTTCGGCAATCCATTAAAATTAATGATGTTGCAATAAATTACTATTTAATTTCGTTAGGTATGGGAAGCGGGGAATCCCCGGCAGATCGGACGTATTGCTGCCAACACACGGACAGATAGGTTCATGTTAAAACTGCCGCCGCCGCCGCTTCGGCCTCCGCTTATTAATATTACAGAATAATCCCCCGATAATTGCGCACAGTTTGACCAAACAAAACGGAGCTTAAAATCTTCCCTCTCATCCACACAAATGCACAACTCCATGCATCTCCCTCGTACTCATTTAGTTCGCTCGGAGGATTACACACAACAAATATTGTCCGAACGGCTTTCCTCCCCCAGTTTTTTACGTAATTACATTTTCATTACGTCTGGTATTAAAGCATGAACAAAAAAGTTAACAATATTTTGAAAACAATACAATTTTGAAGTTATCACCAATTCAAAAAAACTAATTCATTTTTAGTCTAAATCGAAAATTTCGTTTCCTTTTATTTTTTTGTATATTATTTATCGAATTTTCTTCGAAGTTCGTCCTTCGCATTCGCGCACACATTCGTCTTAACATTGTTCCAATTTTCGTTGGGAGAGTTTAAAAGCTTTCGTCTAACACGTAAAATCTAGAAAACTTTATCTTCTCTCGAAAAGTAAATGCGAGTTAAAATTGAATTGGACACACACTAAAAACACCTTCCTTCAACTGCGGAATAATGCTTTTATTTACATCCATTGATTCATTGAAGTCGGAAACTTTAGACAGTTATTCACAAACATATACTTTTTTTTTATAAATTTAGATTTGTATACAAATTTATACAATATTATTATTTCGAAATAAATTTATTGAAACTTTTATATTTACTATAATTGGTTTTGTAATTAAAAAAATATATATTTAAAAAAGTAGAATAATTATTTATTTAATAAAATTTATAATAAATTTCATTAAGTGTAAGTTTGTAAGTGGTTTAAGTGCTTTTGTCTGAGCTAAATAAAAAGTGGATCGTTAAGGACTATGGAAGGTGACCGAGAATGATTACCTTCTCAAGGTTGGATCCGAAAGTGTCTTGTACCCATTTAGCTCTATGAGGATCGTAAAAACTTTTGGGTCCACTTATCTTCCAGTCGGCATATATTCTAATAGTCTTAGCTTTCGCATAAAATTCTAGACAAAAAATCGTTATTTCTTTTCGCTCCGCTTGTTATAAAACGAGTATAAACGAATTAAGTTTACAAAAACATAATTGCAATTTTATTTCGTTTTTCGAGAATTTATTGAATCTATTGAATAAAAAAATTAAATTTGTTTAAAATTAAATTATTAATTAATTTTCTGTAACGTTTACAGCTGCGGAACTATAAATGAAAATATTATTTTATCCGCGTTTTACAAAGTGAGCGAGGCAATAATTAATTTGAGACTCTTATCCGGGCGCATCGGTACGAATGAAAAAGGGAGATGCGGCGCAGAAAAGGGAATTACAACAATGGAAATAAAATGAAAAGAGCAGCAGTTAATTTCAAACTGAATTTGTAAGTGTTGCAATTGCGCAGTCGTAAATTCGTAATACTTAATGTCTCATGAAAAAAAAAATAAGAGCGGAATGTAGATAAAAGTTTAAGGGACAAAAAAAGAGATAGTGTCAATTTGGTGTTTATTCAGGACCTTTTTAGGACCCTTCGCATTGTTGCAGAAAAACAATATTTCCAGGGGGTGTGTATCAATTCGGGCGTCGTTATTGAGTTCATATAGTGTATATTTATGCGGACGGCAAATGGGCCGTTGCGCCAACCACCCCCCTCTCCCCCTGAAAGGCGGTCGAAAATGGGTGCGAGAGAAAGGGCCGGTTATAAAGTGTAAATCTCTGAAATAAAGGGCCCCACTTTCCGATACAGGGACCTCAGCCGCGCGTCCCACAATTTTTATTTACGGCCGAAAGGGGCGAACCCTCGTAAACTTCTTGATCCCCCCACGAAAAAAGGAAACCTCATTCCAAACAACCCCCCCAAAAGAACGGACCAGGCGCTGGGACGAAAACCAGGATAAGATTCCATTACACCATAAACTCGGTTATCTCTTGTCGATGTCTATACACATATATACTTTTCCATCTTCCACGAGCTAAGCTCCAATCTTTGCATAATCCCTGCAACAAGAAAATGTATATTTATATACCTGCTGTTGCATTAGGGCCAGGATCCTTAAAACCAACGAAAAACCGAATTTTCTCTACATCCTACATTACAAAAACGAAAAATGAGTATATTGCAAAAGCATATAATTCTTATATAAAATATATCCGATAGCAAAGTTTCAATATAACGAAATATGCTTATTTTTTAAAAATAAACATACATAAATAATTCGTTTCCACGACACTAAGAAATGCGCAATGTTAGAAACTTATTAAATATTTCTTTACAAAAATAATAATGTTAAACATAAATATAAAAATTACAATTAAAAAAAAAACAACATACAAATAGAAAATTGCAGTATTTTTTTTTTCTTTTTTGTGGTAAGTAACAAAAGTTTTTTGATTGCTGCAATGATCGATCCTGCTGCCATCGAACTTCGATGCGCTCGCAATCCTGCAGACTAATTCTGCAAAGTTCTCGGCCCATATAATATAATGAAGGAAATTTCGTTTTCGCTGCAAACACAAAGGAAATAATTGACCGACACTTCCGTGCCGAAAGTCGATTAAAAAACTTTTTTAATTCCGTTTGCGATCGCAAAAATATCAATATAACATTACCAAAAAGAAAATCAAACATCATTCAAACACGATAATAAACTATAATACATATTTTCAAATTAAACAAAAATTTACCAATTTTCTTTTATTCTATAATACAAAATTAATTTGGTGTGAAAAAAGTTTTTTTCTGTTAGAAAATTTAACACTTCTTCGTCACATTTATATTTCAGATAGTCAATCGAATTTACGAGTCTGAATAGAATGGGAACGTCAATTTCGGTTGCAATTGATTAATGCAAACTACCAGAATGGAATTGGAATAGTTGAGAGTTTCAAACATTTAATATGTATTACCTAATACCTAAACAGTAACTTCGTTCTATTATTATACAAATATTTAACGCTTAGTATATTTTATCTCTAATAACAAATTCTTGTTATTATTGTGATTATTACTAATGAGGTAATTGTTGTGTTTATAGAAAGAAGTTGAAATTATGTAATTTTTTAATCTTAAATGCAATTGGGTTCGGAATTGCAAATTACGTGAATAATGGGTTTAATGCGTTTTTTTTTTGTAATAAGGGCGAATGCAGGGGGATAAAATGAATCGTGCGGATTTTAATAATGAAGTTAATGTTGCAGTTTTGAAAATGTGGAATTGTTCCCGAGTTGAAATTGATTTAATTATGAATTGATTGAGTCGAAGTGAGCAGTTTGCGAGGTGTTTCATTCTGGCTATATATATATATATATATATGAAGAAAGTAAAATATTCAGGATGCGCGAGTTTCGAGATTGGATTAATTTGCATTCGACACCGCCGTTTTATTCGAGCCAGAAGGAGAGCGAAAGAGAATAGGGAACGAATCTGCGTATAATTCAATGGAATGAATACCTTCGCATTTGCGAGTGGAAGCAAGAAATGAGAATGGGAATGAGGGAGATGGAAAATGGAAAAATCCCTGTAGGCGTCGGGACGGTGCATTTCTATTCCAAGTAACACGGAATCGGCTTAAGAGTAAATGTTTCGGAACGGAATTTTCACGGTTCAAGTGAGGATATTAAAACCCGAATAAAATCGGTTATGTCGACGCCGGTTACGTGATGCATAATTGGTGCGGTTTTGAGGCATGGGCCCACATCATCATCATCATCAAAGGTGCAGCAGCAGCATCCGCATTCGGGTTTGGTTTTGGTGGGTTTTCGCAGTTCGACTGGAAAATCCCTAATAGAAATCTGTTTGGTCGAAGGAGTCGTCAAGGTTCTACGGACTACACCGCCACCATCCAGTGCACGGGAAAGGGTTTAGAATTACCTTGCGGTTGAAGGGCTTCCAAATGCTATGAATATATTATTGTGTGTGTGTGTGAGCGTGCGTTTCGCCGCAAACACACGTGAATAGCGCAGAGGGTTTTCGCTTTTGCTTCCGAGTTTCGTTTTAAAAGCACGTGTGTGTATGGAGAAGGGTTTTAGGTGGAGGGTTGTTTTATGTTGATGTTGGCCGTCGACGTCTCGGCCGCAACGACCCTCCGGTGTGTGTTTTTCCCGGACCGACATCTAATGCATCTTCAAAGACACCGAAAACTTCCCTTAATTAATTAGAACCGGCGCGCGCGAGGAAGTCTCGCGTCTCTCTACAATTCACGAATGGCTTTTCATTTGTGTTCGGGTTTTCCATTGGAAACTTACTTTTCTTTCGGCGTTGATTAAGATCGACTTGTTTTTCCGTTCGCCTCGGGAACCGATAAATCACAACAACGGGACAGCGACGAACGAAGAAAAACGAAAGGAATGAAAACTCCTTTTTTTTTTCTCTTTAGTTCTTTCTTACTTCAGTTTCCCTTCTCTTCTCCTCTCGCAGACCCTTATAAATCCGAATCGAAAAGTATCAAATCGGTCGTGATTTATCGCTGCCAATTAATATCTAATGGCTAATACATCAACTGCTCAGCGAAATTGCTAATTTGTACGTCAAAAACAAGCTTTAAATTTATATAGATGCGATCCATTAGTGCGCATCATCATCATCGCTCTTCTTAAATGAATTACAACTTATGTTACTTTTTCTCCCCCATTTCATTCAAATAAAAAATATATTAACAAATGTATCAAAATCCTCCATTATATTAACGAAATTCAATCATTTACAAAAAAAAAATACAATTACTCAAAAACACCATAAATCATTATAAATAAATTATAGAAACAACAATCATTTTCAGGAAAAATTAAAGTAAAACCTAACAAATCAGTTTAACTATTTGGTTTTATTGCGGAAATATTTATAGTTTTAAAATTAATTTTTCATATTGATAAATATTTGAAATTTCCCTTTTTTTTTTAAAAATTGGTTCTTAATGCTATTTACATTTGTAATAAAAATTACTTTATTTTAAATGAGGGAGTAAGTGTGTAGACGAAAGTAAAAATAATCCGAATGACGATTAACATTCATTTCAATTAAGACAACAATGGGCCGCGACGTTTGTGATGGAAAGCGAGGGGGAGCGAGGATAAATAATAGGGAGATACGTCTTGAATTCATTTGCATGCAGCTACGACTAAGAGAGAGACGGAGAGAGGGGGAGCGAAAACAACAAAAAAAAGATGGGAATTACCGGATTACATGTAGATTCCATTTATAAATGTATGCGCCGTCGGGTTTTCTTTACAATGGGGTTAATCTGGGTATTCGAGAAGCACGCCACGTAGCGCACAATAAAGTGCATAATATTGTCAAGTGGATGTTTGGATCATTACGGTAGATTACATTCAAATGGCAGCCAAATACTATTTTGGATCAATGCGGCTCGCATTCAATTCCAATTATTTTATTCCAAAAGCGAGAGTCGTATGCGAATTCAGCCAAAAAAAATAAAATTGGGTAATAATATTAAGGATCCATTTTATGGGGGTTCCATATAAAATAATAGGTGGAAGTTGATGGTGGGAATAATGCATTGAATCTACCGAAATCTCAACTTAGTTATAGAAATGTGTGTCACATCTACGATGTGAAAGGTCCGACGAAACGCTATTAACAATAAAAAAAATATATATAGGAACCCGGATCATTGTGAATTATGTCATATTACTGGCGCGTTGGATGCGAGAACGCCGCTTGATTTCCGTCTTTTATGAGGGTTCTTTGTGGATTGATCCCTTTTCCAAACACATAAATATATCGTACGGTTTCTACTTCCAAAACCGTTAATTCCAGTAATGTCTTGCAAATATCTAATAAATCAATTTGTTTTACAATAAAAGTTGATATAATTATAATTTAATATAAAACGATTTAAATTATTTTTTTATATTTCAAAAACTAAGATGTTGAATTTCAATCATTCATTACGTAAAATGAAAATAAAAAAACATTGAAAAACTGATCCGTTCATAATTCATATTATATATTTTTTCCTTGAATCCTGACAAATATTAATCTTCGCTCACATATCTATACTTAAAGCTATCCACCGTATATATACATTTTTTTTATCGCTATATGAAAAATCCCGATAGGCTTTATGAAGCTCAATTTATGTATAGGTCATATTTCATCCCCTTTTTGAAAAGGACAGTCTAGGCCATCTCCTAAAGTTACATATCTTTTTTTCCTCTCCTCCTTCCATCCTCGTCCTTTCTCTCTGCAGAAAACGGTCATCGCTCGATGAATTTTACGCAGCATATGAATGTGAGCAAAAAAGAAACGCATTAGAGAAGGTTTCAACTGCATCATTGATTCTCAGACGACAGTAACTACTTTATTCTAACAATTATTTGTTGAAAAATAATATTTTCTATTACTTTTATATTAATAATAATAATATGATTTTTGTACTTTGTATCTTTTATGTTTTAGATTAAAAAAAAAAACGAAATGTAGAAACGAAAATAGCTGTAGATGATAATTAGTGGATGCGCCGGGTATGATCCATTAGAATCTGCCCGTATTACTCGCCGGACAGCGTAATCCTAACAACTCTTCAGTATATACATTAGCAATCTTTCAGTTTACTAAATCCGTTAAAAAGTTCACTCGCCTATGTATCGCTAATGGATGGAGTCGAGGATTTTTCTTTGAAGCTTGGGATTTTCGTGAAATGTGAATTCCTCTGAACGAGGATTAAATTATAAAATTATTCATTAGTTCATATTACTATCTTTTAATTATTTAATGTATTTTTTTTTCTTAAACATTATTTTAAAATGTAATGAATGAAAAATTGTGGATTTGTGTGTAAATTCGAAATATTATATGTATTTTGTTGTGTGTGTGTGTGTTTGGTTTAGACGTCGGCATCGTTTATCAATTCGCTGTCCCGCGCATTGATGGATAATCGTTTTGAGCGGAATTTTCTCGTCGCAACGGGGGTGACAACGGCCTGACGGATTTCAATTTGGGCGCCCTCCTCAGACTCAAAGTTATCCACATGGCCTCCGGCCGCGTTATTTCTTAATAATCGATGGGACGAGGGGCTGAGACGTCGGTCGCAACCCCTGCTCAAAAACCCTCACGAGACGCTCAACCGCCTTTCGCAACTCCGTCTTTCTCCCTTGCACGCATACGGGGTGTGTATATTCGTGTGTCTATCAGGGATTTATAAATTTAATATGAGACATGCTGCGCGCCCAACGGAGTGATGCGCCAGAAATTATTTACGAACAGCACTTTAAGTTATTGCGCACGTCAGTCTGCATGCTGCGAAACCGCCATCAAACAACAACAACAATTATAACCGAGGCATTTCTATTTTATTTTTTTGGAGACTTCGTCCAATTTTTTTTTAATTTATAATTATTTTTTTTTTCGAGGCAACGTCGCGCCCTTAATTACGTGGCGGCCCGTGCGCCGTCGACTCTAATTAAACTGCAGTATTTAACATACAAATGAAGTTTTGCATAGTGTAGTGTCTTTATGCATTTTATAAAAGCTCGCTCCACGTCGCTAACACCATAATTACTGCAACTTTGCCATTAATATTGTTGCGGTTTAGGCCCTAAAAGGGTTGTCCAGGAGGCTCGAAGGCACCATTAATACAAGCTTATTCCATTTCACTTGCCCGATCCCACGATTTACGAGTGACCGCAGCACAAATTACGTGGAGCGAAATGGAGGGTTGAAAGTTGCCGGAAAAGATGCATCCCTTTTAATAAAGAGCGCCGATGGGGAGGAGAATGAAGACGCTTCCAAATAAATCCATGCGAAGAGAGGAGAGGTTGTGGAGAAAGAGGAGGACGCTCTCATATTTTCCGAGCACGGTTTCCGCGGCCCTCCCGCATTTGCATATCGCGACGTTGATTTATCGCCGGGCGCAATTCACTTGGAAATTGTCCTCCGGTTTGTTTCTCCTTCTATTTATTTTTTTTTCCTTGTTGTTATATAAATATATATTTATTTATCATCATTTCTATGCGCGTTCCACCAATATTTCGTTCGACCTCTCCTCATTCCACCATCCTCTCTTTCTGTGTGACATTAAAAGCAAACATTCAATCCGAGAACCGTGGCCATTCATTTATTCCATTCATTCGCCTGTCGCAATTCATTTCTGCTCCGTTTTTCCCGCGTTTTGACAGATGTCACGAATGTTATCAGTCGCTTTATTTCTTTGACACCGTGACAAAAGTACATTAGCCTCGCGCATTCGCGAATCAACTGAAACATCGAACGACGGACGGCCTTTACAACCATCCATCCATGCGAACAATACCCTCGCTCCCTTCCACATGCACGAAAATAACCCACGTATTGATAACTGCCGGATAACGATGATAATAGCCCCAGTTTACAAGGTTACCCCATACACACACATGGACTATAATGAAAGAAGCATGAAAAGCACATTAATGTTTTGTAATTATAACTTTGAAATACATTTATTGATTGATTTTTTAAATATAATTATCATTATTACCTCTACTTTCAATAAAACCTTCCTACATAAAAAATAATACTATAAAAATATTATAAATTTTAATATTTCGGACCAGCGGCGGATATATCCGCCAACACATTCCTTATGCAAGATTCAATTCAGTTTAGCGGTAGTCCTTAGTGAGTCTCAACTAGTATTTTATTTTGTCAAAAGTTATAACACTAGAAACATATGCATCCACAAATGATTTAAAAGTTAAATGTTATTTTTTTAAAACTCTAAATATCACTTTTTCATATAATAATGTTAATTGATACATAAATATTAGTTATTATTTTTTAAATTTAATCATTTTCGCTTGTCAATAGATTAATTTTTACCCAAAAAAAATAGTTCATAAAAGTAAAAACTTTAACATAAATTAATTGGTGGAAGCGCCGAGTTTAGTTCATCACTTTCATTCATAGATTCACTTAAGTAAATAAAATTCACTTAAAACATTATTTAATTAATTTGTATATTTACTGAAAGTTACACAAATCTATATTCTAAATAGAACATAATAAAATCACAGTGTTAATTGCTAGGAATGTTATCATTCCCATTTTTTTGTTCATTTCCTCAATGCCACGATAAACGTACATTCGAAATTCGCATTCGCAAATCAACTGAAACATCCAACTCGGCATCCGCACTTCCATCCGTCCAATGAATGAACAATAGCGTACAGGAAAATACCGCGCAAATTGATAACATGCGAACAGCATTGATTATACTAGCAGTTTAAAAGGTTACAAATGTTCATCTATATATGAGTCTTATTTAAAATATTGATTGTCGTGTAGTGAAAAATTACATTTTAGAAGATGGGCGGATATATCCGCCATGATATTTTTTTTTGAAATGTTATTCTTATAGATTTGAAATTATGATAAATGCTGTATCGTATATTTACATTCGTTATATAATAGTTGGAATTGTGTGTATAATATATAGCTGTAATATGATAGCTATTGTTTGAAATCAGGAAATCTGAGGCGGTCACGTAACAATCGAGTATCGATCATGGTGGGCATTTAATATTGAACGTTCTAACTTAGTCATTTACATTAGTGCCGAATTGATATGGGCATAACTGCCCGATTTAATATTTGCACGAGAACTGATTCTATCTATTGCCTTCAAGCATCGTGTTTGGTTAATTTTCACATATTCCATATAAATACTTGCAAATTTAATTGCGTCTACTGTGCACATTTTCTAAAAGCAAATCCATTCTGCAAAGTTTATTGGTGGTTCCAAAATCCAGATAATTTATAAATATATAAATTAAAATCTTGCAAATTCAAGAATTAAGTTTAGATTATTTATAAATTCATATTAAAAAATTGTGTTGGGTTAATATTATTAAACGTAAAGTGATTAATGTAATTAAGTTCATTTAAGCAATTAAAATAAAGCTTTGTAGTAGAAACGTTTGGAAACAATAAAATATGTCTTATTCGAATTGGAACGGCAAAGCGCGTTTTGGGAGCGGTTCGATAATTGACTCGGCTCGAGGGTGTAGCTCGCTAATGCACTTTCGCGGTACTTTGTCAAAGAAATAACGAGTTCTGTAACATCTGTCAAATAAAGCAATAATAACAACAATGACTAAAATTTAAAAAATATATAAATAACAAACACAAAACGAAACGTGCATTAGTCAATATACGAAAACCGTTTAATTCAGATTGAAAACATTCTAATTTATTTAGACGCTCTTCCTGCAACTAAAAGGAAACTTTGATTTTTCTAAATTGATCTTAAAGTGTAAGATTAGATTTTCTGCATGTCTGCTAATTTTTCAAATTTGACACAAGTTAATGATGAAATGCATAAAATTAAGTTGACTTAATAACCACTGAAAAAAATTAAATTAAATCTTAAAAATAAGATTTGTAAAAAAATATAAAATGTGGTAATAGGTGAGAAAATAAGTGTTGCGTTTGTTAAGAATTGAAAGTTTAATGGATCGTTAAATGCAAAGCTTGAAAAGTGCGAATTGCATTGTAGTTTTATCCGGAAGGTGCGTCATTTGTTAGCCGTTGCAGCGCAGTTTCAATATCAATTTAATTGCGTCGATGCGAGGAGAATCCGGAATAAAAATGAAATCCGGCGAGGTGCGCGAGGGTAATCCTCCCTCCGAAAAGTTTTAAGTGAGTGGATTTTTGTAAGACAAGTCTCCCCTTTTATATATTTTTTTTCTTAGCCGAGAGTCGAGTCGGAGGCAGTGCCAGAGGGGTGGCGGCTGGGGTAGCTGCAGCTCTTCGGAGGGGTTTGATGGGTGTTACGATGATTCGACCCGGAGTTTAAACTCTTCGGGCGGAATTAATTCGCCTCGGAGACGAAACTTTGCACCAAACCCAAGGGGTGGGTTTGGTGCAACCTAGGTGTATTAAAAATGATAATACCACCCAACAAGTTTCTTTTATATTTGTTTTATCTTGCGTCCGTCCCCGTATTACTTTTTTTTTCAACCCCTCCGCAGTTGAAACCCTCGGGCTGGCTTTAAAATGTTCATTAAATTCTGTCAACAAGTCTTTGCGGCGCTCGTGTGTGCACGTATATATATATAGATATCTGCATGTGTGTATATATAAAGTAAATGTTTGTGTTTGGGTTTGCGTTTGGGTCGCAGCGGGAACTTAATTAATGAATTCGTTAAAAAAATATGATGCAGTAGTAATATGATGCCGGATTGGCATTAATATAAACAGCATCGGAATTAATTAATTCCGATTGCTGGGCAAACAACTTCACGCCGCTCGGAGCTGCCTCCAAACATTGCGAAATTAATTGCGAGCCAAGTTTGATGGTGCGAAAGGCGGGAAAAACAAATTGGAACGCTACAGAGGGGCTCCGCTGCTTTATACATACATGCATGCATGTGTGTGTGTGTGTGTGTATGTTTGCTTGTGTGCGCAATAGGATTTGAACCACCCCCATACCCTAATGGAACCGCCCCCGCGGCGGCAGTAAAACAATTTCTCGCGCGTGATTCCCGGCACCGTCAAAAAATTGAACGAATGGGCCGTAAACGTGCACGGACGGAAACTGGTTATATAATTTATTCATAATCCATATTTACGGGGTGCAGGAGGCGGCTTTGGAGAGGGGAATGGGGGAGCGGGTGTTGTCGGTTGGGTCGAAGAAGAGGGTTTGGCGTTTGTTGGGTTTTGTGTAAGAATGTTCTCAAGAGGTACACAGCCGCTCGCGCCGTAAACACTGATGGATATTTACGACGCCGTAAAAAAACCCTAACGTGACGTGCAGCAGAGGGCGGGCGTCGCGGCGCCCTCCGGCGACGCGCCTTTCAATTATGCAACGGATTAAGTTTACCCTATGCTTTACAACGTTATTTAGAAACACCGGTGTAAAGTTTATTCCTGAATAGAATACACCATCAATGCAAAAACTACTCACAATACTCCTAAAACACTACGAATTATATAATTTACAACTGTTAAAATTTAAAAAAAAAAACTAATAATATTTGAATTTAGTAATTTAATATTTCTTGCGAAATTTTATATTTTTTTTCAATGAACTTTTCAAAAAGTTTTCAAAATTCAACAATTCGTATTTTAAATAAATTTAATTATTAAATAGAACATGTATGTTTCTTATATGTTTTATGATATGTTGAGAGTGATAAAGTTGGTGAAGATTAAACTGTTGCATCTACCTTCACTATATACTGAAAACTCTTGAAACCTACACTTGAATCTCAACAATATTGTACTATTTCATTGTTTACAATACATAACTTTTGATATTTTATTTCTTATTTTTCAGAGACGTTTATCAAATATTTGACTGTTAAACCTTCAGATAGATTTATGTTTGCAGAGATGTGGATTAGCTCTAATTATTAAACATTAAATCTCAATTTGGTAAAGTCTTGATGTGGATTTATATTGATTGCTTTAAATTATGGTCAAACATGTTGATTTTTCGTTGATTCTGCAGAGTATTGATCTGACGCGCGGTATATGTATGTGCACTTAAAGTTGCCACCAGAGGCCCGAACATGAGCCACTCCGTTGCCATAAATCGCGCATCGCGCGGTGCTATCTGCCGCCCCCGTTGAACGCGCGGGGGCGGCGGCGGTGGCGGCGGCAGCAGTGAGCCACCACCGCATCAGCCGTAAATTTCCCGCCAGCTCGCTTCTTAACGCCAACCATACGCTTCCTACCTCTCACATAAGAAAAAACGAAACGAACACATAATGCACGAAAAGCGGGCAAGAAAATCCTGCATCGAAAACCACACATTTTTTGCCTCGCGCGAGCGTGTCAAATTGAAACTCTAATTAGTCTGAGATGTCTGTTCCACCTGAATACCTGCTAATCCTCCGCAAAGTTTTCACTTCAAATGCCACAGTGTGCGCCAACAAAACAGACATGTGAAATATTTACTTTAACTCCGCTGAAAAGTCTCGAACTTTTCTAGTGCAACCGTTCAACTTCTATCAGAGTCGACAAACAGCCTCGTTCATTAATTACATAGATGGATAATTAAAATCCATTAGAAGTTATGATTACACAATTTTCTCGAATTCAATTTCCTGTTTCATACTTTTCCATCTTGATGAATTGAATCCAATTACCAATGCATTTGAATATATTGACCTATTTCGCATCGCCAATAGCGAAGATTATGTTATTTTCAGTACAGCACAAATCATAAACTTTAATAATTAGAAAGATTATTCAATTATTTATTTTTCTATCATTCAATAATGAGTACTAGAAATCTATAGAAATAATCTATTAATTACAATTAAACTAAATTTAGTTAAAATTTATGTGTAAAGTCAAACAAGCTGCACTTTCAAAGTTTACTTTGGTGACATCTTGTTCTCAAGTTAGTTTTGGGTGCAATTGTAGTATCACTTAGTAATTATCACTGAACTCCGAAATTTTAGTTTCAAACTATATTTACCAATGTTAATTTAGTAATTAGTTAAATAGATAAATAGAATTATGATAATAATAATTTAAGTAATGGTTTTGTATTTTATGAAATATGTGAAGTGTAAGATAATTGAATTCGATTTGAATTAGCATGGGAATCCAAAGTGAGATAACAGGCGTACCGGCGCACCATCTTGCAGAAGATCCTCAATGTCTAAATCCCTATTAGGGGGTATTAGAGCATCGAGTGTACAGTAGTCTAAATAGTCTGTTTCGAGGTTTCGATTGGCATTTAAGTGGGTTTGAAAGGTGGCGGTTGGTATTGGCGAGGCTTGTGCATAAGTGCACTTAAGAGAGCGGAATCGATGGGGCGTCCCGCCGCTTTAGCAATCCGCCACCCTCCCAGAGGGAGAGAGAGACGACCTTTTATGCTAAGAGCCCTGAGTGCATCTAACAATATTAAGACGTCGCATGCATCCGAAAATATCGCCCCCGGCATCTGGGGAAGTTGCAAGTGAAGGAGGGAGCGGTCGAACAATGTGGCGTCCGACCCCAAAATGCAGCATGCCGGCAACTCTAAATCTTTTCGAGTCAGCTAATTCCGCCGCCGTAAGCCGAAGTTCTTGGGGGGCTTAAGTGAATGGAGTGTTAAACGCGTAGTGAGCTTGGCCTAAGCGGGTGGATGGTAGGAGGATGAGGACGAGTGGGATGAGGAGGAAGAGGTTGAGTTCGACTCCCACAACAGTCCCTTAGCTTTGTATTGAATTAGTGCGCGCGCGAAAATTAGATTGACATTATGGTTGAACACAAAACCGTCAGATCATCCAAAACGCTCCAACTCCAGATCACTCGCACATGTATTAAACTAAATAAGTAATTTTGGTCTATTCAACTCGGCTCCACTGTCTGCGCCACAACCAGAAGTTATTGAATGCAGGGCTCCGCATACTCTCACACACACACTCACACACTTACACATGTACGCACCTATACACGCGCGCACGCGAAAGCTCTCACAAAGCAAAGTTCGTGACTAACTTTACACTGAATATGTATCGAAGGCTTATTATTGTTACAACGCTGCACCCTACTTACCAATTCCGAAAAATAACAAAGGCAACGGAATAAGCAACGCCAACCAGACACTGAAAGTTCCGCACCGCGAAATTGCAATTTCTTTTAAATGTCCGCAGCATTAAACTCTCCATTCAACAATAATACCCAACAAAATCTCACTTCCGTATTATTTTTACGCAATCATTTTGCTTTTACAAATATCCTCATTATATTCATTTTATTCATTAGAATTTCAACTTTTATAAGTAATTCAATTTTTTCAATAATAATTAACTATGTGCAAATGATCGGCGGATATATCCGCCATATCTATTTACACGAGAAATCACGCTTTATGGTTATTATGGAGCAAAAATTTTATATTTATTATAATTAAAATACATTTCCCATTAAAACGATTTATTTTTAATATAGTAATAACAAATATTTTCATTATTCTCATGTTATTTACGTCACAGCTATAAATTACCTTGTAATGAAAATAGTATATAAATTGGCAATTATAAAGCTCTTTTTATGATCATTATAAATATTTTAATAGCGCAACCAATTATTTTTAATACACAATTTTATAATGTCTAAAAAAAAAAGGAAAAAGTAATAATTTCATGAAGAGCAATACACTTTTATGATTATTTAGTAAAATGTAATTACTTTTTTTTCTACTTGAAATTTTCTAAATAAAAAAAAAAACTTTTCATAATACAAATATCCAATTAATCTTTAAAATTTAAATAGAATATTTAATTTTTATAGTAAGTTAACATTATTTCATCATTAAGTAGTTTAACGAAATTAGAAAAATTTAACTTTTTACAATTTGTATAATTTAAGTTTTCTTGAGAATTTGGACAATAAATTTCATAAAAATTAACGATTATGTAAATACATCATATTCTTTGGTCTTTGCAATAAGAATTTCATCATGCTTATATAATTTTAGTTTCAATACAATTAATATCTTTCGCCATTCTCGAATGGTCTATTGTATAAAATAATAATAAAGATGTAATAACAATGCAAATGAATCTTTAGATGTTGAATAATAAATTTTCTATGAAAAGATTCGATGTTTTTACTGGGTCTTCGGTAATGGAGGTCCGAAATAAAGGCATATTGTTCCGTACAGGTAATATTACATAATTCGGTTTTGTTGTTGATTCTCACGCGAGATGGCAATATGCAGTCACGTGAACCGGCATTACCCTCGTACTCGCCCTCCTTTCGGATCCGATTTAATTACGAAAATTATTCGCGTTTCACTAATGAGAGTGCACGGCATCAATAAAAATAAAAATACCCGGCTCCTCCACCTATTTTTTTTTTAAATTTTATTTTTTTCATTTTCTACATATTCGTTTACTGCGTTTACTTTTTGTATTTATATATATATATATGTATGTATATTTTAGGGTGGAATGGGTCGTGCAATATGTTGCGGCAATTAATTAAAACGGCGGCCGCCTGGGCACAAATGGAGTCGTAATCATAAAAACGTCCAGCGCAAAAGCGGGATGAATACACCATTGGAATACCACCCGCTTTTTGCACCCTTCTGTATATCTATACTGCGTACACATTTTTTCGTATGGATCCGCGAAAAAAAAATCGTGAACAAAAAAATTAAATTTATATTTATACTCTTTCGGTAAATAAATAGAGAGGAAAAAATAAAGTAATGGATGTTCTGGATTAAGGTCGAACTAAAGCATTTATCAATTGAAAATTTGTATGTTTCAGAATTTCAGTAATTTAGTAAAAAAATATTTTTTTTATTGAAATTTGAGTACTTATACACACACACATCAGTGATAATTTACTAAAATGTAAATGAAATGTTGTAAATTGATTACTTCAATTTTCATAGTAAACTGCACAAAAGCTATTGACGCTACAAATATCCAATTAAAAACGTTTTATCCATTGGAATTCCAGCTTTTATACGGGTGATTAATCACATTTGTAACTATCGTAGAATTTGAGTAATTCACTAAAAGGTACATTCATATTATAACTTTAATTTTAATAATGAATTTTACAAAAATACTTTTCGTATTGTTACTTTTATTGCAATAATTTTGACTATAAATTACAGAAATAATATTAAAGTCTTAAACATTCCATAATACAATTTTAATTTTTAATAAAAAAAAAATTGGATTCATTGACTAAAATTTAAGAAATTACTTTTTTAAATTTTAATTTCCATAAAAAATATTTAACTATTAATATTTAGCTATTAGCATCACTAAATTTATTGAAATTTCAGCTTTAATTTGAATATTAAATCATATTTGTGAAAATTGCAAAATATGAATAATTTAGTAAAATGTGCTTTACAATTTAAATAATATATATAATTTATTGGCCAGACAGCAACATACAAAACAAAAACAAAAAAAAACATTCCATAGATAAATACAAATCATAATAATAACAACCAAAATAAACATAACAACTCTCAAAATAATTAAGTAAATTCTAACATAAATTAAGAAAACCAAAAAAAAAAAAAATATATATACAATCTACATGCTGGCCAAAGGGCTATCGACCGTGGTCTTTCCGCCCGGGAACATAAATTGATAATCGAGTATTATTTAAATATATACATATGTCAAAAGAGAGAAAAAAAAGCAGCATATTAGGGATTACACATTTTGTACTGTTTCTTAAAATTTTAATTACAAATAAAAATAATAAAACGATAGAAAAGTAATAAAAATGGTGAGATTTCCAAAATATCGTTTTATATATTATATTTAATTAATTTTTATTTGCAACAATTCCAACATTAAATTAATGCGATAAAAAAGTAATAAAAATGAGATTATTTATAAAAATTGAACACCTGCACTTGCAGCTGCGTTTAAACAATCCTTATTTGGGCACGAAAATAGTGAGTTGCGCACATACGATAAGAATTGTAATAAATATTAAACAAATATTTGAAATGCATGAAAAGTGTATTTTACGCGTTTCGATTCGAATAAATTGAAATTACTAAATTATTTTAGATCAATTTTTTGAATTAGAAAACCTATTTGACAATAATATATTTTAGTCTTTAGTCAATAAAATCATTTATTTTGTTAAGATTTATTACATATAATAATTATAGCACTACAAACTGCTTAAATTTAAACTATTTCTTGAACGATATTTGTAATATATTCTCTGATTAGGAAGAAATAACACAATTATCTAATTAAAATTAATCATAAAATGGCTTTTTATAAAAACAAAATATTACTGCGCTAAACCAATTGAAAATGGATCATTTTCTTGACGATTTTCGATTGCGTTTAGTTTCTGCATCTATTGAGTGAAATCTATTCTATTTTAAAAACAATCTTTATGAAAATAAATTATTATTCAATTTAAAATAATAATATAATAATTTTAATATATAAAAATGTATTTTATAATTTTTAAACAATAAACTAATTTCTATATATTAAAATTTAGTTTATTTATTAAAATAATTTAATTTCATAAGATTTAATGGATATATCATGATTATTATAGCATTAAATGTAAACTACTTTTTGAACGATATTTGCAAAATATTCTATGATGAGAAAGAAATAACATAAATAATAAATTAATAAATCTAATTAAAATTAATATAATATTACAGTTTGTTAAAATTAAATTTTATATTTAATTTTAATGCAAATAAAACTGATAAAAGATTTAAGTATTAATTTTGAAAACGTTTCGGCCTATCGGCGAATTGCGATGAATCATCTGCACCTGCAAATCACAGCGAGGTTTCGGCAATCCGCGGATTTGTTCGTTGTTAACAATTCTATTGGTTCTTTTGCTCGGGTCGTCACGTATTGGCTGCGTATGTCTTATCTTTTAAAATAATAATACAACAATTTTGATACTTAAAAATATTTTTCGATTTCGATTCGAATATATTGATTTGACTTTAAATTATTTTTTATATACAATTTCTTAAATAATAAACCTATTTTTAAATATAAAAATTGAATCTATAACAATTATCTAATTTTTTAAGATTAATTGGATAAAGCGTGGAGATTGTAGCTTTAATTGTAAATTACTTTTTGAATGATATTTGCAAAATATTCTATAATCAGAGGGGAAATAATACAATTATCTTATTTAAATGAAGATTCTGTTATAATATGAATGTATTAATTTGAACAAATTTATTTTAATAAAAATTTTGTACTTTCTCGATATTTTTTAAATACAAATGAAAATATTAAAACGATAGAAAAGTAATAAAAATTGTGAGATTTACAAAAATCGATTAATATATTAATTAATAAATATAACAAATTGAATATAAAATTAATGCGATAAAAAAGTAATAAAAATGAGATTATTTATAAAAATTGAACACCTGCACTTGCAGCTGCGTTTAAACAATCCTTATTTGGGCACGAAAATAGTTCGTTTCGCAGAAAGCAATAAAAATTATGCGGGTGAATCATCTGCAGCTGCGATTAAAAAATATTTTATTAAAACTTATTATTTTTCAATTTCTCAAAAATAATAATTTGTATTTCTTTTTATATAAATATTATTACATTTTTAAAATAAATTATTAACTTTTTATTATGGTTACTTGAATTGATTAATGTAAATGTGTATTTTTAAAAACTTAATGTAATTTAATATTTCCTTAAATAACAAATCGCATTTTATATATTAAAATTATTTAACTTGGTAGAATTACAAAATTGCCAAGTGACTTATAGAAGTACTCGTTCGTTGAAATAAAAATAAGCTATTTAAACGTTTATCGAAACTCAGCAAGTAATTAAATTAAATAAAATAGTAAATATTGTAATTTACAATTCATTAATAAAAATTATAAATGATTTCGTATATTTACGGATTATTTAATTTATATTGTACTGTTTCGCTAAATTTTAATTACAAATGAAAATAATTAAACTATAGAAAAATAATAAAAATTGTGAGATTACCGAAAAATCGCTTTATATATTTAATTTAATTTTTATTTGCAACAAATCCAACATAAAATTTATGCGATAAAAAAGTAATAAAAATGAGATTATTTATAAAAATTGAACACCTGCACTTGCAGCTGCGTTTAAACAATCCTTATTTGGGCACGAAAATAGTGCGTCTCGCAGAAAACAATAAAAATTAGGCAATTGTGCGGGTGAATCATCTGCAGCTGCAGCGATTGCCGAACGCTAATCGCCAAAATTATTTTATTAAAACTTATTATTTTTTAATTTCTCAAAAGTAATAATTTTTATTCCTTTTTATATAAATATTATTACATTTTTTAAAATATTAACTTTTCATTACGTTTCGTTACTTGCATTGATTTATTTATATATTTTTTTTTTAATATTTAATTTGATTTAAGTTCGATAATATAAATAATTGTAAATAGTACATTTAAAATTATTTATTATGTCAAGATTTATGAGAGAAACAATTATATATTTGATTTACATTTCAAATAGGAAAATTTATTAAAATATAATAAAATATTTATCAAAAACTAAACTTTGTATTCATTTAAACAATTTTATTTCAATTAGAATAGATTTTATAATATTGTACTGTTTCGCTAAATTTTAATTAAAATGAAAATAATAAAACGATAGAAAAATAATAAAAATGGTGAGATTTCCAAAATATCGTTTTATATATTAATTTAGTTAATTTTTATTTGCAACAATTCCAACATTAAATTAATGCGATAAAAAAGTAATAAAAATGAGATTATTTATAAAAATTGAACACCTGCACTTGCAGCTGCGTTTAAACAATCCTTATTTGGGCACGAAAATAGTGCGTTTCGCAGAAAACAATAAAAATTAGGCGATTGTGCGGGTGAATCATCAGCAGCTGCGTTTGCCGAACGCTAATCACCAAAACTATTTTCTTAAAACTTATTCGTTTTCAAATTCCCGAAAATATTAGATTTGATTTATTTTTATATAAATATTATTACATTTTTTTAATAAATTATTAACTTTTTATTACGTTTCGTTACTTGCATTGATTCATGTAAATGTGACATTTTTTAAATTTAATTTACTACATTTTAAAATTAAATGAATGCAATACAAAATTAGCGTTCAATAAGATAAATAATTATAAATAGTACATTTCACTTTATAAATTAAAATTATTTATTATGTCAAAATTTATGAGAGAAAACATTTATATAAATAGTGATAGACTTATAAAATGATTAAATTCAAAATAGGAAAATTCATTAAAATATAATAAAATATTTATCAAAAAAATAAACGTTGTATTCATTTAAACAATTTTATTTCAATTACACATCTTGTACTGTTTCGAAAACATTTAATTACAAATAAAAATAATAAAACGATAGAAAAGTAATAAAAATGATGAGATTTTCAAAATATCGTTTTATATATTAATTTAATTAATTTTTATTTGCAACAATTCCAACATAAAATTTATGCGATAAAAAAGTAATAAAAATGAGATTATTTATAAAAATTGAACACCTGCAGTTGCAGCTGCGTTTAAACAATCCTTATTTGGGCACGAAAATAGTGCGTTTTGCAAAAATCAATAAAAATTAGGCGATTTTGCGGGTGAATCATCTGCAGCTGCGATTGTCGAACGCAAATCACCAAAAATATTTTATTAAAACTTATTATTTTTCAATTTCTCAAAAAAACTAAATTTTATTTCTTTTTATAAAAATATTATTACATTTTTTTTTATAAATTGCATTTTACATATTATAATTATTTAACTTAGTACAATTACAAATTGAGTAACTTCTATAAGCGTTATTTGCCAAGTAACTTATCGAAGTACTCATTCGTTGAAATAAAAATAAGCTATTTAAACGCATATCGAGACTTGCCAAGTAATAAACAATCAATTAAAAAAAAATAGTAAATATTGTAATTAATAATTACTTAATAGAAATTATAAATCATTTCGTGTATTTACGGATTATTTAATTTATAATGTACTGTTTCGCTAAATTTTAATTAAAATGAAAAAAATAAAACGATAGAAAAGTAATAAAAATTGAGAGATTACCGAAAAATCAATTTATATATTAATTTAGTTAATTTTTATTTAAACAATTCCAACATAAAATGTATGCGATAAAAAAGTAATAAAAATGAGATTATTTATAAAAATTGAACACCTGCACTTGCAGCTGCGTTTAAACAATCCTTATTTGGGCACGAAAATAGTGCGTTTCGCACATACGATAAGAATTGTAATAAATATTTGAAATGCATGAAAAGTGTATTTTACGCGTTTCGATTCGAATAAATTGAAATTACTAAATTATTTTAGATCAATTTTTTGAATTAGAAAACCTATTTGACAATAATAATAATAATAATATATATAATTTATTGGCCAGACAGCAACATACAAAACAAAAAAAAAACATTCCATAGATAATACAAATCATAATAATAACAACCAAAATAAAAATAACAACTCTCAAAATAATTAAGTAAATTCTAACATAAATTAAGAAAACCAAAAAAAAAAAAATATATATATATATATATACAGTCTACATGCTGGCCAAAGGGCTATCGACCGAGGTCTTTCCGCCCCCAATTTAATTACTTTAAATTATAAATTAATGTCATAAACATTCTATGAAATAATTTTTATTTATATATATTTTTTAAAATTAAAATTTCCAAAATAAATATTAGTACTACAAATATGCAGTTAGTATCACTAAATTTATTAAAATTTCAGCTTTAATTTGAATATTAAATTATATCTGCAACAATTACAAAATTTGAATAATTTATTAAAATGTACAGTCGTTGCTTAAAAATTTAATTACTTTAATTTTGACTTTAAATTATGTATTAATGTCATAAATATTCCATGAAATAATTTCCATTCATTAAAATTTCATCTTTTAAATAATTATTTCATTATATTAGTGATTAAAGTAAAATACTATTTTTTTCACAAAATGTATAGAAAAACTTTTTTCTTTATATAATTTTTTAAAATTTAAATTTCCAAAATAAATATTAGTACTACAAATATGCAGTTAGTATCACTAAATTTATTGAAATTTCAGCTTTAATTTGAATATTAAATCATATCTGTGAAATTCGCAAAATATGAATAATTTAGTAAAATTTCATCTTTTAAATAAGTATTTCATTATGTGATTTTTGTATTTTTTTTTGTAAATTTAAATTTTTCAAATCACTAAATGTATTAAAATATCAACTTTAATTTGAATATTAAATCGTATTTGTGACAATCGCGAAATTTGAATAATTTATTAAAATGTGCAGTCATTAGTTAAAAAAAATGAATTGCATTAATTTTGATCAGAAATTACTAAAAAACTAGTAATGAATTTGATTGATTTGGTGAAATGTAAATATCAAATTCTGAATTAAGTATTGATGTCATAGTATATAGTCTGTGTACACACATTTCGTATCTTCATGACTAACTTTGAAAGGAAATGTATTTACGTGTAGACTCTTTCCACTAAACAAATATGGAATAACAATAAAAAAAAAAGGCGAAGCGGTAGACACGCCTGAAGGATGTGCGCTTCCACCGCCGCCGCCTCCTCCGTTTAATGAATGCAGTGGATCAGAAGTGGCGTGACGCATTTGTCAATTGAGCGACCGCAAAAATTACATTTATTAATCTGTTTGCTCGACACGGTAAATAAATCATTCCGATTATCGATTCTCAATGAACTGGCACGGCCTCAGCCCCCGGGCCTGCCGCCCCCGCCGCCACTCATCCAATGCGACCCCTTCCATAAAACACAAACACACGCATCCAAATGGCACAACTTTATTTCCACCTCGACACGTAACAATGGGACCAGATTTATTCGTCGCGCTAATTATTCGACATTCATTTCAACTGATGCTTCCGACTCCCAACGTTTTTAATTGATCGCCATAAATTTGATTGATTAAAAAGGCGATTCCGTTTTTTTTTTTTCACCACCCTGCATCAACACTCTAAGGGATGATCGAATCTCTATCTCTATTTACCCATTATATATTATTTTTTTTATTTTTTTTGTCGCGTTTCATCCGACGGTCGTAAATCAACATATTTAAGTTGAACGGACGAGTTGAATCCTCTCGGGTGTAGAGTATCCGTTGATGTGCGTTGCATGCTGTCGCTTTAATGCGAACATTAAATGTTTGATTATTTTTTAATTGAATTTATACGAAAATAACGAGCGGCCTTCCGCCATTCGAGCGAGATGATTTATACCAGGATGTACATGTGAATCGATTTTTCTACTCGAATGAAATATGAAAATGTTCTACACCTACACAAACTTTACTCGATTAAAGTGCAACAAAGAAACTCACTTTTTAAACCATATACTTTCTATTAACTACATTTTAAAGAACATTTATTTTATTAAGTCACAAAACTCATTTTTTCAATGATATTCATAATATAAATCAATCAAATACAATTTTCATGATAAACCTGACTGGAATAAAAAGTAATAATTATTGAAAATAATAAGTTTAATTATTTTTTTGAAAATAAAGTTTCCACAAAGTGAAATGATTATAAAATATATTTTTATGAAAATCCTGACTTGAATAAAATGTAAGCATTATGTAAAAAATAATTTAATTCTAATTATATTAATTAACTATAAATCATATAGATTTTGTAAAAGATAATCAAATATAATTTTCATGAATAACTGAAAAAAGAAATAATTAAATTATAATAATAATATTTATTGCAAAAATATATTTAGATAATTTCCACAAAATTGTGTGTGAAAATTTCCATTGAATTAATTTGCTATAAATGTACATAAATAAAAAAACAATGAATTATTCGTAACAATTGCGAATTAATTATAACTAAATATATTTGAAACAATATTTATATGTGAACTTGTATAATAATATTATGTTATAATAAAAACATGCTTTTTTTTTTAAATAAAAATAGTATATTTGTATGTAAACAATATAAATATGCATCAATTTATCGATAATAAGTTTTTATAGAATAAATAAAATAATGTGAAAAAGTATTAAATTTATCCTGTATTTTATGTTTTCACGTAATTTGATAAATTCATAAAACTCGACGTTACGATTGTTACGATGGATAATTTATGTGACCCATTTTGATTTCATTAATATAAATACATCATAAATAATATTTTATCATTCCGCTCCGTTTTTGCTCAAAATATAATATATTATTGTGGATGCGCCGGGTTAAAATTATTATTTTTTGTACAATTTTCATTTTAAATTTACTTTTATGATAGATTGTTAAAAAAAATAGATGTAATACAAAAAAATATTTAGAAATTAAAGTATTTAGCTTGAATTTTAAAATAAATAAAATGTGGAAACTGTGAGAAAAAATTATTATGGATGCGCCAGGTTAACGATTTTCTTTTCAAGTTTATTTTAATAAATTTTCGTCTGTAAAAATAATTATTTTTTAATTAGTAAAAAAATGTTCACACTTTTATGAAACGATTGGGAAAATTATTATGGATGCGCCTGGTAATTTTTTTTTTAATTAAAAAAAAAAAATTATTCGAGTTTCTTCAAGAAAATTATTGTTTTTTTAAATTTTCGTATATCTAAAAGTAATTATTTTCTAGTTAGTAAAAACCTGTGCAAACAGTACCTTTTATGAAACGGTTGATAAAAATATTGTGGATGCGCCGGGTAGTTTTTTTTTAATTATAAAAGAAAATTTTATTCTAGTTTCTTTAAGAAAATAATATACAATAAAATGATTAAATTTAAAATAAAATATGAAATATGTTACATAATCGATAAATTATTTAGATTTAGTCAAGTATTGAAAAAAGTGGATGCGCCGGGTAGTTGAAAAAATTACAAGAAATATTACAAATAAACTTTTTGCAAGATTGAATAAATATTTGTAACATACATTTTCTTATAAAATTATTAAATTGGTGTTATTTGTTTTCAGTTAAATTTTAATTAAATTATATTAATTTCAATTTAATCAATTGATAATAATAAAAAGCACTGTTTAAAATAGACGAAATAAATTGATTTGACAAAACAAATAGTAAATTTATTTTTTAAAAAAAATCGTGAATAATAATTCATATAAATTCCGATAATAATTCACGTTCCTGTATAAACTGCAATCCGAAAATAGCGCGAATTGCATTACGCATTATCGAAATATTAAAATTCCGGCCCGTCTATAAATTACTTTTCGGCCGTATATTAGCGCCATCAGTGCAGTAATTTATTTATTTAACGAACGGATGTATATATTTTTTTTGGTTGTTGTTATTTTTGTTGTGTATTTTGCGCGTTTCGCTGTTGGCTCGATCTAATTACACTTATTTATTTTGTTGACAGTGATAATTGCGCGATTTCATGAAAATAAATATCAAATAAACAGCTGACGGCGATATTTTATTTTCGCGTTTGTTTTTTTTTGTTTTGTGTCCTCTTTTTTTTTCACTGTGAAAATCTCTGCAAACTGGAAAATGTTGGTAACGGGCCAGCAACGTTGCTGGAGGAAATACAGCACTCGATGCGCGTGTCGACTCGAATGCACTTTGCGCTAAATTTTGGATCGCTTTATTCAATGTTTGCCAATCGGTTGGGGACTTTAAAGATTCGATTGTTAAAGTCTTCCCTCAACAATGGAAATATAATCAAAGAAAAGGGGAGGATTGAATCTGCGTGTTTGTTTAGTGTAAAGGAATTGCTGCATGTTCAAGTAACAGTTTTACTTGGGTTTTTCACTTTAAAGTCGATCAAATCTAAAAAAGTAAATCTTTGAAATTTTAACAGTAATTTATTTTTTTTACAAATATAAATTCAATTACTTTGACACATAATTCGTGATACAACAAGTGAATTGACAAGTATCAAATAGAATATATAATTTTTTATTAAGACTTGATGTGTAAACTCATGAATTTTACAAGATTATCTCATTTATTCTATTACCAAAATCTAATCTTTGGTCAATCAAGACGTTGTTCAACTCAACGGATTAGTGGTTTATTAAATTGATAAATCTGTTAACACGACTAAACTTCGAATTGCGTTACGTTAACGTTAATTTAACAATAGTTAGTTTCATTAATTAAATAGAAAAAAAACTGCAATTTATTTCGTCTACAAATTTGAAACAGTTTCGGTATAAAATACATTTTTATTTACAATTAATTAAGTTTTATGATTTTTATAAAAAAAAATGAATTTTCTAAATTATTGAACTAATTTTTATTTGACTTAAGTAGATTGAATCAATTTATAACAATAATTTACTTCTACAGCAAATAAAGCAATTTATTTGTGTGCAAAATTCCATTGAAACTATTTCCAATCGAAATGAAATTAATCTTTTGTGATATTGGGATTTGCTCATGGAAACGCACCGACGCAAATCCCCCAACATTTTTAAAAATTGATAAAAAAAATATTTTTCTAATTTTCTTATATTTTTAGTTTATACATTTTTATTGGAAATAATTTGAATTAAAATTTGTTATTTTTTTAAATTTAATTCGAATGTTGTATGTATTATTGAATTGCAAATAATAGTTAAAAACAAAGTGAAAAATAAAATGAACGATGATTTTATTACTCTTCGCATTATTTATGCCCCAATTGTTGTTATTTTCCCCAAATGCTATTATTAATGCAATTTATACAATATTCCATTATTGCGGCAATAATAAATTTCGCGATGTACGAGTTTTTGGGGCTGATTCAGATAGAGCGCACATAAATAAACGCATTCTCATATGGCAATTTCCGACCATTTAGTATTATGTTTAGATGCCAGTGAATATCGTATATACATATATACATGTTCGCAGCGATGAGCGTCTCCAAAATCTCCCCAACCCGTACCCATTTCCGGTTCCTCTCCTGAAATGCCCTCTTCAGAACGTCATTTGAATTTTCCACTCGGGCGGCGAAGTGGCCCCCATCGAAATGGGATTCTACATTTTTAACAAAAATTTCGCATTCAATTCCAATTACACCATCATCAGGAACAATCCGACCGTACCCTTGCCTTTCATCCACTTCCTTTTTTTTGTGTATTACAGGATTACCAATATTTTATTCCTTTTTATATTTTTGATACAAATATTCGATTATTTCCATTCCAAATCACGAATCGAAATTGCTAATTAATCTCAATAATTGAAGAAGAGCTCAATTTTACTTTAAAATACCCTTTTCGGACGATCGGCGGATATATCCGCCATATCCCTAACACAGCGCCACTAGTCTTGTTCAAACGTCGCAAGCTGTATAATAGAAACTAACTGAAAGTAAATTAATTGTTATAAAATTCATTAAATTAAATGTGTTGATAAAAGCAGAACGGTGTACAAATTGATATTGTCTTTGTAAATTCATGCATTGTAACGAGACTAACAGGCGTTGAATAATCAGTACGAATGTTGCGCACGTTAGTGCTACTCCACCGTCTGATGTATTTCGAGGTACGGAAGGTATATTTTAAACTTATTGGGGCATTAATAATGCTCTCATTTAAATATTTTCAACGGAATGCGATAGGCGAGAGAGCTGCGTACGTGCACAAAATTATCGATCAATATTTCACCATTCGCAAAAAAAATATTCTCCTCTTTCAATCTTATTGCATTTAACACAATCCCCAAGAAATAATATTAGTCATTCGAATTCCCTAAACCATTTTTTAGCCCTTTAAAATACTGTATTTTTAAAATAATTCGGCGGGCCAGTTTATACTTATAAGCGGGCCGCATCTGGCCCGCGGGCCTTGAACCAACAAAACGCGCTTGAATATCGATTTTAATACTTTATTTCATTGTTTTGCTTTGTAAGTGGAAACACAATGGAAGCGAAATAAAATATTTCGAAATAAAAATAAATTTCGAATATTAAATTATCAAAAGTTAGACGGTTTTTTTTGCTTTTTGGATGTATATAAAAATGTATCTGTAGTGAACGTAGTAAGCAGCACAAAGCAGCACCAAAATAGACGGTTGATATGGTGTAATAGCTTCACAACGGAAGGCTGGACAAATTGACAAAGGCAATTAGATTATGCGTTCTAGCATTATGTCAGTGGTAGAGCCGTACAATTCATACTGCTTAATATAATCAACACATTTGATTGTTGTACAGGCATTGCACTGCATGATAAATTTACTACGCACCGAACATTGCTGCACTATCCGAGCTAATTGATGCATTTTAACATTAACAAAAGCCCCAATCAAGTCTTTAATCTTACTTAATTACTATCTAATTTCATTCATAAATATTTACTCTGCAACTCGCAAAATTGTTATTAAAACATTACTAATAATTTTGTTAAACATCCAAGTTTCATAATTATTTCCTAAAACGAAAATCAGTTACACTTTTGTCTCAATATTACATATTTAATCAAGAATTTAAAAAAAAACTAATCTTTTTTGTTATTTGATTGAATTATTTGCAAATTTCTTAAAATCAAATATTTTGTCTCCAAATCACAAAATTCTTATAAAAATCATACATAACAAATTGAATTTATTATGTATTTCGAAAAATAGAAATTTTTACAGTTTTTTAAATTCACATTTTTAAATTTTAAATTTGTATTTTTTTTTCTTAAATTTAAATTTTTAAACAAAACTTTTAAACTAACTGGTAACTTTTTTTAATTTTAGGCATTTTGTAATTAAAATATAAAAAGCACAGAAATTTTAAACTCAGATTTACCTTTATAAATTTAAATATTTAGTCTGCGGGAATCGAAAAAAAAATTTTTTTAAAACAACGAAAACAAAGAGAAAAACATTGTTATTATTATATACCATAATAAATATGTTGAAATGTTTTCAATGCATTCAACTGGAAATGGAACAATGCGAATATGATTATTGTAAAGCAAAAAAAACGTAATGAATAAATAAAAAAAAAATATATGTACAGTTGAACAATAACGGAGTATATTTTTAATATATTTCACGGTAAAAAAAATAAAACAACAATCGAGTACTCTCATTTAAAAGCGTTATTTTGTGAGTAAATATAATATTTAATGAATTTACAGTGGAAAATACGGTTATTTTTATTTTTATTTTTTTTGTGCTCGAATGGAAATATTCGGAATGTGCATGCAACAAGCGAATAAATTTAATAAATTTAATAATTCATTAGTTAATTTTACAAAATCGAAATTTAGATGTTTAGAAAATAATTTTTTTTGGGAAACTATAAAATTAACTTGAGAAAAGTTTTTAGAAAATATATTGAAATTCAATATTTTATTTATCGTTTTGTAAATATTTATATAAATTAAATTTGTTTGTGTATTTATTGTATGTATGTGGTAAAGTTTTAATTAAATTTGAATTTCGCTTGAAAACTGCAAACGAAGTTCGCTGCTCTGCACTCCCACGTATTCCCGCCAGATAAGTCATGTAATATCACGTCGGAAATTTAATGAACTAAAACTTCCTTTAATGCCGCCTACTCCTCCCCATCTCATCTCTGCTATGCTTTTCACGGCATTCCTTCTACAGCCAGACTTAATGAGGCTCGAAATAATTTTATTTAAATTCCTGTTGCACGTAAATGTCTCGCAACAAAATGTGCTCATATATAAAATACAAACAGAATTGCAAAGAAAAACGACAATTTCATAAAAATTGTTTAAAATAAACAAATTTACTTTAAATTTAAGTGAAATTTAACGAGTGGCGGATATATCCGCCTTCATCTAATTGTGGTGGTGCAATCACCTAATCTTTTTTAGATGGAGCTTGTGTTATCAAAACACAATAATATCGTATTCATTGTCTATTTATTTTTATGTATAATGAATATTGCTATTAATATTGAGTGACTGAAACAAGGGTTTCTAATCTTGTATTCCCAGAAGCACATTAGCACATCTCAAAAGGTCTGAGTGTACTATACGTTTCTGTTAAAACTGATGTTATCAATAATATAAATAATACCTTTTATCAGATTTCATGATACAATACATTAAATGGACAAAAACGTTGGGAAACCCGAAACTAGAATCATATCTGCAGAAATTTAGTAAACTTTCATCATTTAATAGGACTTTAATGTTTGTTTTTGTTCTCGCTTAGGGCTTCAGTATTTTCAGATTAGTTACAAAAGTAGAGTTAATACGGAACAAATAGAAAAAGATATATAAAGGAAGTAACGTACTTAAAAGATTATATATTATTCATTTTATCATTATGTAACTAAAAAGAAAATTATATAATAAATAAATATAAAAAAATGTTGTAAAAATAATAAATTTTTAGTTTCAATAAGCATTATGTAATTGCAGTTGTGTCTTCATTGATTTTAATAGAAATTGTATGAGATATAAGTGAATTTCCCAATTGATTTTATCATTATATTACGGGAAATGTTTTTCCAATTCCTTTATTATGATTTCATACAGTCTCGCAAATAAATATGTGGAAGTAAATATAATATTTTTTTATATTGAAATTTTTGTAAACAATAAAATCATTTAACAAGATTATAATTATGTTAACTAAATGAAAAGTTATTTTATAAAATAATGTAATAAAGTATTGTTGTTTAAACTGTAGATTGTTATTGAAATTGAATGCAGATTAAGTATTATTAATATAATTTGGGAGCGAAACTATAAAATAACAACGGTTATTTGAGTGCGTTAATTGATTGTCGAATGGAATAACTGCGGTTTATTGTATTATATTAGTATTGGGTTAATAATTTCGTTATGATAAATATATTTAATTTTCGGAAGGGTCGAGTCCTTTGTGAACGCTAAATCAATTATACAATTGTGCGCGTTTATTACCCCAAAGGCAAAATCCATTTGCCATATTGTTATACAACGAAACTGTTTACGTAATAGAAAGTTTCAGTTGATAGTTTAGATTGATGAATATTATGCTTGATTTTGTGCAAAGTTTAGTGAGAGGATAAAAATTATAGAAGTTTCGATGATTTGGAAATATTTGTAATCAGAGGAATTTTTTGATGGATGAAAGATATGTTATATGTTAATATAAAAGATTTATTGAGAGAGGAATGATTTATGATATTTTAGATCTGGAAAAATATGTTTTCATTGATAAAATTAGAATTAAAAAAAAATGTGAAATTAGATATATTAAATTAATTATGTTTAAGGATTTAACGTATTGTATAATATGAAAGATATTGCTGTTGTTGAAGAAGTTTCAGTTGATGAAAATTGAATGATTGATGTTATTATGTTTGAAGATTAAGAATTGGTGAATGAAACATCATATTATTTTGTTATTGCTGAAGTTTTACTTGATAGAAAATTTCATTGCATAACAATGTTAATAAAGTTTAAGTTAGTTGAATTGATGTAAATTTGAATTTGGGATAAATTCGCAATATGGATTGATGGAAGATTATGATGATGATGGGTTTTCCTTCTTACTTCGCTTGATCGGCGAAGGACTCGCTGATGCCAACGCGAGCGCCGCGAAGAACAGGACAAGACTCCTCCTGATGGCACCCATTTGCACCAACAACAATTCACAATGCCCTCAAGGGTCTGCACATTTTCCCATAAGTTTGCACAAATGACTGAAAGCACCACCCGTGTTCGCACTTTGTTTTGGTTTGTTTATTTTTTTTCTTGCTGTTCTGCTTGGATGTTCGGAGCGCGCGGAGCGAAGCGCAACGCGTCAGGAATCGGACTGGCGTCTGGCGGCGGTCGGAACGGCGGCTGCGGAGGCGGCGGCGGCAGCGGAGGAGGCGGCGGTGGCGCTCCGAAAACCAAAGCTCTGCAGCTTTCAGCTGTCTCTCGAACGCCCACGAGCCCAGACGAACCATCACCGCCGAACCCGAATTATTGCAGACCTTCCAGACACTACGAACTTTATTAATAATTATTTTCGTGTCTATCACAACCTCTTCCTCCGGCTCTCGCTCTTCCATTCCGACCCTTCCGACGCGTCAACAAACTGAAGGGACATATCATCCCATTCAAAATACCTCGAGGACACGTTACCTTCGTTAATGCTTAATCCCGGATTATTCAAATTATTCATTCCATACGCAAGCAGAAATCGAAAAACAACCGGAGCGCAGCGAGCGGCAGCAGCTCTACTTTATTCATGATGTTTTAACTCTCTAAACGATGCAACTGAATAACAAAATTCTTAATGCATTTCAATTTTCCACCGGCGAGCAAAAATAAAACGGCATAATGAATGCGGGCAAATATTCTGCTGAAGCAGGAGCAGCTGAAAACATGACGAAGCGAGCACACAATAAATAAATAAATAAATAAATTGCGAAACGGCACAGGGAAATAATATTGAAATGTTGCGGAGGTGGAAGAGAGGTGAAAAAATAAAATGAAGAGATATATAGTTGTAGCGGCGGAAATTACCCGGTAAATGGTATACGTTCGCGAGTTGACAAAGTGACATACGAGACAACAACGGGAGGAGGAAAAAAATGAGTGTATATGAGAGAGTAGAATGTTACGGGGGGTTGAGGGTCGTGGATTCGAGCTACGGATGGAATTCACCGTTGCGAATCCAATATACAAACGAGTTGCATGCTTCATTGAATTTATATACATTTATGAAAACGCTTTCAGCGCTCGCAACGCAGTTAATTCAATTCCATCAACAATCGACATAATGAATTAATCTACACAGTAAACATAGATGCAGTGTGCACAGCTCCTTATTACATTTTCGATTATCGATTGCTACTGTATCAAGTGTTACTATTTGTAGATGTTTCCCACACACCATTATTTCACGTCAATCAAAAAATATAGACAATATTAATATAGACATATCATCATTTCACCAATACGTATATTGATAACTACATAACCCACTTTCTGATAATACAAATTAAAAACATTAGCAACCACACAGCGTCCTTAACAACCATACAGCGTCCTTAACAACCATACAGCGTACTTAGCAACCATAGAGCGTCCTTAGCAACCATACTTACCAAACATGCGATGTTCATAGATCTTTAGAAATGTTTCATAAATATTTGCTTAAGTATCACTTGAATTTGTAATTTCTCCAATATTATATAAATATTTTTTTCCTCTGTTTGTTTGTAAATTTGGTGATGAAAGAAGGATGATGTATTTCCATCAAGACATACATAATCAAGGTAAATTGATGAAAATTAGGTTCGTGAATGCGACAAGCTGCATGAATAATAGATGCACCCCTCGTGCTTTAAACACCCCGAAGGTATGTTGGGGTTTGGGAATACGGCAAATACGTCCCCGAACTTCGCATTCAACCATAATTATTGTTAATATAAATTCTGGTTATAAACTATAATGATAACAATCATAATTCCAAAAAGAAACCAAGATAAATCTGTCACTTGTCATTTATGACAGTTCAATTAATTTGACAGATTCACTTACACAGTGTGTTAAATTATTAACTATTATTTGACATTGATAGCAATTGATATAATTTGATAATAAAAAGTATTCTCGCTATTAGTTAAATATTTATCTACAACCATTATTTGTCAATGTTGACAGTTAAATGAAAGTGACAGCTACTACAATGATGGATATTTATATCTGATATATTAAACATAGTGTAAATACAGAATACTAATATTTATAAACCTATTTCCCCGTGTAACTATATAGGGAAAAAACTGATTTAAGGGAGATTATCAGAGACAAACTTTACAATCTTGATGAATACTGTAAACGTTTTTGAAATGCGAACGAGATTCGTATTGCGATAGAGGAGGGATGGAGGGTGGAAAACGAATGTCGCGTTTTCTTCCATTCTCTTTTCCTTTTATTTTCCACACATAGAAAATGCGGTGGAAACGCACGGTGGAGGCGACGGCGCAAATAAAAAAGCTATCATCCTAATGCTCCTTTCATGGCGCACCCTGGTGGCCTTTAATCTCGGCAGATCACGCAAAAATAGGTCTGATAGAGTTATTTAAAATGAAATTTATGAAATATCACAAAAAAATGGATGGGGAGAGAAGGAGAACGGGAAATTATCTGGCACGAGGACAAATTGTTCTTCGTGCAATAAATAAAGGGCCGCATTTACATAAATTCAATAGCCGGTATTTTTATTTGCTTGTTGCACGAGGAGATTTAACTGAGTAGCAAGAGTATAGTATGTACGGATATATATGTATATGTATAAAACTGCGGGTTGGTTTTGGTCGAAACTGGGATGGAATTTATATCTCTTTACCGAGAGTTTTACCTGATCCGACTAGAGAATTACCAACGCAGATAACACCGAACCCTTCCAGCAATATTTACAAACCTTGCTCATATTTATTTTATAAAATCATTATCCTTTTTTTTTACAAAATACCCGAAGGACGAAACGTTTATGTTACAGCTTTAATTTTGATGTAGCATCACCAATCAAGAAAATCCAAATTATAGAAATTAATACAAACTAAATATGAAAAACAGAATAATACAATAAAATAATTGAAATTTAAATTCATTAAAATTGTATCTTTACAAATAAAAATTATATAATGCTCGAGGATTGTGAATGCAATCTGTGAATGGCGCTTTTTAATGTCCTCATAACATGTGTATTTTTTTTAATGAACGTACAATAATAATGATATCGCTTTGTCGGCGCACAACGGAGATAAGTTTTGAATGAAAATTGCAACCCAATTCAATATGAAAGCATTGTCAGCGAACGCAATTATATTTTATTATTGTGCAAATAAACGTGCAGCCTCCGCTTTTTCTTGCTTGTTTGCTTATTTGTACGCGTTTCGGGTAAATTCAAAACGGTTGTATTAATATTTGATGTTGCAATTAAAATTTATATGTCATTGACTCTATAAACTACAAAATGATAAAGTATAAATTAATTCTTGTTTACTAATTTATAATTGAGTTATTATTATTATTATTATTGTTAATAATAAAATCCAATTAGTACTTAGTGATTGTATACAACCTTAGGGTATCCGATGTAATTGGAGATTTTGTTATATAATGATGATTGTAATTAATTCTCTGGAAAACTTAATTTAAATAGTATAAAGTTTCTTGCATATTTGTAAATTATCTAGCAGTTAATTAATTAATTAAGTAAAATTAAATGTAAACATTTCATTTAAACAATTAGTATATTTTCATTTGATGATGATTATAGCAAGATTATTTCTATATTAATTGCACGGTTATCTTTGCGCGTTTACATATCTCAACTGATCTCAATACGTTATATAATACGGACAGTATCTCGTTTAATAATACTACTAATTTATATAATATATGACTGATGCAAAGCTAACATAACGTAAATTAACCTTTTCTAACCTAACTTAATTGAACATTATCTGACGTAACCTAAATTATCAAACATAACCTAAATTAAACGAACAAAAAATAAATGATTAGACAGGTTAATCTAATCTATTATAATTTAATATTTGACCTATCCTAAATTATTCAATATAACGTAAATTAAACTAACAAAATGTAAATAACCTATTTTAATTTGAGTAAACACTATCTGACATAATTTAAATTAAACAAAATTAGCCATAACTAAATTAAATAGGAAAATTGTGTAAATTTTGAAATTATTAATGAAATGTTGTTTCTGCAAACAGATTTATTTTGTTTAGATGTTTATAAATGTAAAATACTTTGGACGATACAAATGTAACAATTAACGTTGACGGAATGTCGTTATTGATTAATGGTTTGTAGGGGTGCCATCGTCGGGGCATGAAATCGGGGTGCCACGAAAATTGGAATTTTACGTAAAATCCAAAGGCACTTAATCAATTTCTTGTCAACCTGTGCGTGAGCGCAAGAAGTCGCGACCGGCTCCACTTTCCAATTAATCATCACCGCCGTTGCTGCCGCCGCCGCCGCTGCCGTTCCTCGAACCCTCTCCCTTCCTCCATCCACCCTTAACGACGATCCCTCGCCAATTAACTTACAACTTAATTATGCTCCGAAAGGCGCGGAAGAAATCACTAATTAGAGCCGAGTTGGCGGAATTGAATTGTTATCTTTTTTTTCGTTGCAAATTGATCCGAAATGGAATTGTTGCGGTAGAAATAACGCGTTGATTTTCTGCCAAATCTTTGCGTTTGAAGTCCCCAAACGCAGACATATTACAAATACAAATTCACATATATTTTTACTCGCGCACAAATACCATCCATTCTTTTCGCTCGTCCTATTCTCTCTTTCTCTCTTCGTCGTTTCTTTTGTGGTTCTCGGAGGGAAAAACATTTACGAAAGTCACGGCCATTGTTCTGCAGCCCGTCTGATGGACGGCGGATCTTTGTTTCCGAGTTATCGCCGTGAAATTGAACGTTACAGCGAATTATTTCTCGTTGCTCTTCTTGTATGTTTCCTTTTTTCTATTCTTTCTTTGTTTCAGCAAACCGCGTCCCACCAGACGAAACAGATAAAACTGACGTCGACTCGACCTCCATCTGAATAACGCATATGATCTTGTTGCAAGAAGCTTCATAAGATACGGCTTCATCGAGTCCATTGTTAACAGCTCAAGAGTTACTTGGAAGTCAGCTAACTGCATTTAATATTAATCAGCAAATTACCGAAGCTGAGAAGAATAGAAATGATTTAATATCATAATACAGAAATTTATCAAATAATGGAATTGAGTATAGAACTACTTTCATTAAGAATTGCTACTTTATTTGGTAATTTGTAAAATTGAAGTGGTGGGAAGGATAATGCCATTTGCAAGCGATTCATGGAATTGCAGAATGAATAAATCAGAGGTCGAGTTTGTGGGTTTCAAGGGGTTTGGTGGATGCGAGTTTGTAGGTTGGGCAGTTTATCCTCGGACCGAGGCGATACAACAGGCTCCCGTCTAATTAACCCTGTTTTAAACTAGATAATGATAATTAATAACCGTGAGCGGCCGGCGCCGTTTCCGCAGCAAACTGTGAACTGTAGCAAGCAGCAGCACACAGCAAGTTAATTGCCGGACCCCCACGGATCCTCGACGGTGGCGGTTTTTAGGGCACCCTCTGCTGCCGCCCCTCTTCCTCGTGCATTCACTCCCAGCGGAATACTTGATTAATGCCAGCTAAGACCCAGTTCCGAGGTTTTTGCCGCCCCCGGGATACATACCGCCGCCACCGGGCATTTTTTTGTTCCTCCAAATTTTCGGAGAGATAAAACGTGGCCGGAGCGCGTGGCGAAAATCTAAATATGAGAGCGGATCTCCAAGGGCCAAAAGTCCTAATCCGGAACACACGGTTAAATATATATATATATATATGAAGAGAGATGAAGGGATGAGGAAAGATGAAGTGAGATGAAGAGAAGGGACATAGTATGTGCACGAGGAAGAGTACTTGTGTCTGCTGTGTGTATGTACAAAGTTGAGTAGAGTCGCAAAACTTCTCGGAGGCTGGCGTTATCTAATCTCCGCGGTCATAAACAAAGGCGGCGGCCACCACCACCACCGCCCTCCTACCCCTTCGCTCCCTCGCAAACTATAACATACAGGGCATACCACCACCACCCCCCGCCCCTCGTCCTGAACACACTTCAATTTGAAAGGCTCCCCCGCAGCGCCGCCTCTCGATAACATGCGTTCACCTAATACTTATTAACAATACATCATGGCAACCTACGCCACCCCCCCGCCATCCCAAAACGACAACTCTTCGATCGTTATTTACTCCATTCACGGCGCTATTTTTCACGCGCCCCACATAAATTTCCCCAGCTTCATAATTAAGGCTTTAAGCTCACACACATCCTACACAATATAAACACCAAAATACCCCAACTTATCTATTAACTACAAATCCCATATTCACTAACCTAAATCCAGCTGTAATAACATAACTTCCCAAATCCATTATTATATTATGAACCTATAATATTTCTCACATGACAAATGTGACATTTAACTTAAATGACTATCAATCATACCAACTACTATTAACTGTCAATCATATTATCACATACATGTCAATCGAATTGAGGTTACACCACTTTTCAACAATTTTTAATTAAGAAACTTTTAATTGAAACAATTTTCATATTTACAACATAGTCAAATCTTAATGATATTCCTCACCTGAATAATCCACAATTCTGTACCACTGTCAAATAACTAATTGACAGATATGTTATGTATATTTATGTCAAATTTTCATCATATGAGTTATTCACAAACTTAACTGTCAGCACGACCGTTATATATTTATATCTAAAGTCAATCAAGTTGAGGTTAAACAAAATATAATTTTTTAATTTTTAATATAATCAAATTTAATTAATTACATAAATTTCCATAAAACAAATTTGATGCAATTAATTAATATAATATTGTTTATACATAAATCTCGATTGAACTAACCTATTCGCGTTCACTTGCGCAATTCTCGGTTCACGGCTAATTTGCAGCTTATGTCGCATCAAATATTAATTAATTAACCCATATAATTGCAATTATATAATTGATTAAACTCTCTAATTACCCGTAACCGCATTGCACTATACAACATTTCGAATATAACACTTAAATATTATATTTCAGCAAAATATTAAATTTCGAAAACCAAAATTTATTCAGCTTAAAATTCATTAATTATCAACCATTTATTTGGAGCATTAAATAACAGATTTTTATAAATAAAAAAAAATAATTACATTTTTTTAAGAACTGAAATATTTATGTTAAAGTTTAAATATTATATTTCATCAAAATATTAAATTTTGAAATCCAAAATTTATTCAGCTTAAAATTCATTAATCTCCATTGATCAATTATTTCGAGCATTACAATAGAAGATATTTATAAATCAATAAATTATTATTTTTTTAAATTTATTACGTAAACTGTTTCATTTCATTAATATAGTTTGAAACGGTGATGAATTTATTTTTTTATTTTTTTCATTAGTTTTCTGCGGTCGCATGAATGCAGTGAAACTTTAATTAACGTTCCGTTTCAATTCGCAGTTTCGCGGCACGAAGAGACGCGTTTAAGGGACATTCGAAGTGATTGCACGAAACCGAAACCACTCTGCTCACCGAAACCTGACTACTAATTAACTAATTCAATATTTGACTTACGCAAGAATTTGAAGAAAAAAAATAATATTACATGATTTGATTAAGTGTTGAATCCAAACTCCGTTCACTGTATAAATATATAGATATTTGTTATAGAGTTAATTAAGTGCTTGCATAATCACGTTGCATAATTATTAAAAAAAAATATGATTTTTATTATAAAATTATATATTCTTTAATTACATAATTCTGAATGCCTTTTTTTACTGTAATTAAAGAGCGATAAGTAAAATACTGTCGTTTTTCTGCCTTTTTTACATATCTAACGGTAGATCACAATATTGAATGCGGAATGTATTCAAATAAGCGCTGAATAATTTATAAACGTCGATTAATCATAATTTGCACTTTTCATTTGTACGGAATATATTTCTATATAATTTTTCTTTTATTTCCTTTTATTTTCAATTTATTTGATTGATTGCATTTCGATCCAAGCTAAATCATTAATCTCCATTCATATATCTATGCTATTTTTAAACAGACGACTCGGAAAATTAATAAGAATTTCATTTTTAATTCAATAATTAATTTTCTTTACTCTAACTTGAATTTAGTAGAACGAAAATGAATATGTTTTAGCTTGATGCACGTGTATTTGCATATAATTCAGGTGTACTAGCTTTGTACATGGAAGGTATTGATACGCATTCAGTTCCAATATAATTATTTGAGTAGAGCTGATTCATGTACAATCGGTTGTGTTTGCGGCCGTTACGCCAGAATTAGTAATCCAATTGTCGCAGAATAGCCGAACTGGTTTCTGCTGTTGCATTTAACAAAATTTACAAAAAAAAAAGATTTACTTCAGAAAAATCCATGAAAAGAAGAAATACATAAGTATATAACTATGAATGACGTCTAAAAAACTAGTGGCACCTTACCAAGAGCTATCGTTCAACTGGAAAAGAACTAAAAAAAACTAAGGCGGATATATCCGCCACTAGTATACAAAGCTTATATTTAAAAAAAAAACAATGTATTTATAAAAGTACTAGTTGGTACGTCCGACAATCACTTTTCTGCTGCTACATTTTACGAAAAAATAAAAACATTATGTGAATATTTGATAAAAGAAATCTTTCTATATTATTTCTTTATATACATTTTTTTTGCAAAATAATTGTTAAATTTTGTATATAATTAGTATATAAAAATATAAGACTGAATTCAGTAAAAAAAAATAAGAAATATATTATGGTTTAATCGATTTTATGAATAATTTCGAATTTAATCAGCAAATCGAGCACGTGTATTTGTTTCAATTATTGCACTTTGTGCATTTGCGTTGCGTAATAATAGATGTAACTTAATATTGGTAATTGAGCGAACGAAGGTAGCAGACTAATGGATTTGCATTACCATTTAAATAATTGATGTTTAACAAACAAAACGAGAGTCCGAAAGCAAACAGGAATTTTTAATGGTTCGGAAAGTTTTGGTCAATTTTCCGAATCCGCTTGATCAAAACAGAAGTCGGAAATTTCTATAAAAATTGCAACTACATTTACAACAAAAAATAACACAAATAGAGTTACGATGATTATTTTTGTTGGATTTGCATATAAATTGAAAACACACATAGGCAAAACGCAATAAAGCAAGTTATTTCTCGCTGGAAATATCAGCCGGATCTCTCACTCACTTATCAACGAGGGTCTTTTATTATTTGAATTCGTTTCCAAGTCTTTGAGCTCAGGTGGTCGGCTCGCGAATTTTCCCATCAGATTCTATCCGACCTGAAGGTAATGCACAAAACGTTCTTGAAAACGAACTTACAACAAAAATTCTTGCTGCAAAAGTGCACGACCTGAACAAGCAAAACCAAGAGAGAATATTGATTATCCTTTGTTACGTTACATTTAGTATTTTGATAGTATATAGCCAAACCCAGTTTTAGTTAGAGTCAGATTTTAATGATTATGAAAAAATATTTTTTAAATTCAGATTTCAGAAAAAAAAATGTGATACAGTATGAAACTGTTAAAATAATTTATTTTTTTGTATTAAAACCAATTGGTTTAATAAATATTGCCGCAGCGTTAATCTAAATTGGAAGATGGAAAGGGCGAATGTGTTTGCTTTCCAGTTATCCCAGTTTCATGTTTGCGCTCGGGATTATGAAATTAAAGTATCAGTTGATAAATTTTTGCACCCGGGTCTGGCAGTTTTTTTTTGTGTGTGTTTAAATGCAAATGAAAAGAGTCTCCTCCCGTATGCAAATACCGTCAACCGCACGAAGATTATATAATATCAGGAACCACCCTCAAAAACCGGAATTTAATCCCGTCCAGCTCCAATGTTACCATTACCTTTCCTCCCTCATTCCTGCCAGTTTTTTTTTATTTCACTTCGTACGCGCGTTTTGTTTGTGTGCAAGCGCGCACGGTTTTCCTGTTCGGATTATTCACCTTACATATTAACGAATCCACCCCTAACGCAGGGATGAAAAGTTTATTTTTTTCCCCAACAAACTGCGAACGTAAAAAAGTCCACAGGAAATTACGTGCGACTTTTAATCGCAAAGTAATATTTCCTCCGCTATAACTTATTTTTTAATAGCTTTGCAAACCCAGATTTTTTTTCGTAACTTTGAACATGAAAATCTTTATTTATGTACTTTTATGAATTTATGCGAAAAAATATCAATTTGTTCTTGCATAAAGAAGAAGGCGGATATATCCGCCACTCACTCGTAAATTGCATGAGTAGAGTTTTAATATCATTAAATTGTAAGTAATATGGAAATATAGGAGGACGATTGATGCGAAATTTTGCAGGATAAGAATGGATGGGATTTTTGAAAAGCGGCAGCAGGAACCGATAAATAAAAGCGCTGCAATAAATTCCGGCGTTTAAATCGTGACAAATACATGTGAAATTCGGTCGTGAGAAATCGTCAGAATTTAGCGTTTGTCGTCCCGTCGAGTTATCGAAATTTGACAATATAGTGGCGGTATACGTGATAGTCGTATAGGAATTACACGTGGACGGGTTTAAAGTTGTTCGCATCGCGTGTTGCTTTAAAGGAAAATGGGAAATTTATGTCTCGCACCGTCGCCGGAATCCTTAATGCCCAGACGGGACTCGAAAACGGTTGTATTTTTGTTTAGTTTTACATTTTTTTTTTCACTCTTTTCTTATCCTTTTCCCGTGTCTCTCGCCGGAACGAAAACCCAAACCCCTCCGCCGCCCCAGTTTGCTCAACGGCTGCACCCGTCACGCCGCATGCAAGACGGAAAGGTAATGTGACTGCAATTGCTTTGCATACCCCGAGGCACCCAGAGGATCCCAGATAGGTTAAATAACGTGACAATAAAATAAATTAAATTCACCGCTTCTACGAGCAACGTTCGAATTTTTGATGGAAAGTAATTGGATCTACATAACTTTCAGATTACCACCACCAACACCGTTTCCCACCATTCACACACACAAAAAAAAAATAAAGAGAAGAAAAACAAACAGCACGTACTTCTTTTATAACTTACCAAATCGATATTACAACTTTTATAACTTTATTACACACTTAGTATATTACCAAATTTGACTTTTAACAACTTTATACTCTAACTATCAAACAGAAATAAATTACAGTTAAATCAGCATTACCAGAATATTAGTTTAATAATTTAACAATTAAAAGTTATTAATTTTAAATTGTCATAAAAGAAGCGCTTCTTTTTAATATTTACAGTTTTTCTGAAAATCCTCTTTTCTCAAATGAGACTTAATAAAATCAAACTAGAGAAAATTTATATATGTTTCAGCAAAATTGAAATTAAGTTAATTGAGTTTTAAACAAGGCAGTTTTAAGCCGTTGATATGCCCGATCGTCGTTTTCAAAATCGGTTTTAATTTGGAAAATGTAATTTTTTCCTCCAATGAAACTTAATAAAATCAAATTAAACTAAAATCTATGTATATTTCAGCAAAATTGAAATGTGATCAGATGTAGAGTATATAAATTTAGTTAATAATTGGGTTTTAAACAAGGCAGTTTTAAGCCGTTTAAATGCGCGATCGTCGCTTTCAAAATCGGTTTTAATTCGGAAAATGTAAATTACTCGAAAATTTACCGCCGCCTCCGCGTGAGTAATGGCAGTGCAGAACTTATTTCGCTAATTCCCTCCCACAACTTTCACAATTATTTCGCGCTGGTCCTAGTTGCAAACGAATGTGCATGCAAGATAATAATGCAGCAACGACTAAAAACACATATCGCAACAAGTTCCGCGACACGGCAACACGCTGTTCATTGCAACATTCAACTGTCTATTATTTATGTTTCGTTGGAAACATTAACAAATTGCTGCACTATATAAGTTTTACAATTTCATAATTGTTGTTTGAGATGTTCGTTGAATATAAGAAAGAAAAAAATCTTTGCGAAGAGAATTTACAGAGAAATATCTTGTTTATTAAGAGATAATATGGAGTCATAATGAAGATGTATGAGATTAGAGTGGGGATGGATCGGATGAGAATATCGGACAGGTGGTTGGGTTCTCCGGGAAGATGATGATGATGTTGATGATCAAAGGATGGTTTTCTCTGAGGTCGTCCGAACGAGATTCGGATGTGTCGGCGACCCCAATTGTTGGCGCGGATATTGGCCCTAATCGACAAAAAGCAGGATGCGAGCGATTTGGGCAAAAGGACATTTCCGACGATTATTTACATCGCCATTGCCGAAGAGAGAAAGACAGCGAGAGATTCATCTGCGCGTGAGTAATAAATAAATAGGAGCGGACCGAAGAGTAAGCGAAGTCGTCGTGTGCAGAAGTAAGGAAGGGGCGGTGCGGCGTCGAGAAACAGTGTGCACGGTTCGATAATCCGCAAAGTTCCCTTTTGGAAGGAACCTCGCGCGGCGGGGGCGGTAGAAACTATTCGGGCGCGCGTCCTCAACCATATAATAAAAGAGAATGAGACAGAGAGAGAGAGAGAGAGAGATAGTTCTGGATGCTCTTGCCTGCAACGTACACGCAAGAGGCGAAAGCTATTTCTGTTTGGATATTCACCTGGCGTACCTTAATTTAATTTTATGCATCGCTACAAATCCTAATAACTTCACTCTTAATTATTATCCGACTGCTCCAAAAACCACTTGAATATACATTAATTGATTAAGTTCGCTTTAACTACCTTCAAACGGAAAGTATAGATATATACACACACACACACACTTACATCGATTAATACGCTTTGATCTTTTCGCCGAATACACCCGCTCAAAATTCATTACTCAACAGATATTTTATATTATCCAAACACACATTGACTTTCATAGTTTTCGTAACACTTTTAACTTTAAATTTTCAATAATCTTAAGAATTTTTTTTAATATTATAAAAAAATATTTTTTTACAACTTACGTATGAACTACATTTAATGTCTACATGAACATTTTACTTGTCAAGTTACTTGTACAATAACATTATGTAAATAAAAATTGAGTTAAGAATGCAAAGAATTGAATGAAACTATAAAAACTATGGACGAGATTTTAAAATAATAAATACATTTTTTTTATTACTCCTCGCTGACGATAAACTGAAAAAAATATTTGTTATCTTATCGTCTAGACGCGTTCCGGAATTTCTACACTTCTTTTTACTACGTTTCATTCAACGATTGTACGTATTTCCGATAATTTTAATTTATACAGTTTTTTTTACCCTTCCTCGTCGCTATTATTTAAAAAAAAATCTTATCGTCTAGACTCGAGACGGAATTTTACACACATCTGTTTTACTACGTTTCATTGATGTTTTTAATTGATTGTGTGTATTTCCGAGAATCGTTACAGTTTTTTTTATTGCATTCTCGACGATATTCGGAATAAATTATTTTTTATCTTATCGTCTAGACGCGTTTCGGAATTTCTACACTACTTTTTACTACGTTTCATTCATGATTGTACGTATTTCCGAGAATTTTAATAGTTGTTCTTCGTCGATATTATTTTAAAAAAAAATCTTATCGTCTAGACTCGAGACGGAATTTCATACACTACGTTTCATTGATATCTTTAATTACTTTACATTGTAGCGCGAACATGAAAATTTCCAAATTTTTCTCATAATAATTAATGTTTATTTCATTGTTTATTATTTATTGCATAATAATAATAATAACAACATTTATTGAAATTGCATATAATTGGTATAATCAATAGTAATTATGATTAAATTAATTATAATAGAAACTTTGAGTCAGTATTTTGATTCGAGTTGTATAAGTTTAAAAATGTCGTTTGAAGGATAATGTGTATACTCAGCATTAAAATAATTAATGATGTCCTACTTTCTGTTAGTTTCGAGCAACAATGTAGGGGAAAAAATGGTTATAGAAAGTAATAAAATTATATGATGTTTAGGGGTTCGTGCTCGATAGACAGTGGCAGACTGGCGACTTGATGAAGAGTGGATTTTATGTTGATTGTCGCCGGGGGCGGCTGGAGCGGCGGTGGCCTGTCATTTCATTCGAATGACGTGAAGCGTCGCGCGGGGCGGCAGAATTTCGCGGACGGATTTCATTAGTGAATTTCGCACAGTCGACGAAATTATCTATCCTCCTCCAAAAGCTGCCACCCCTCGCAGCCAACACAGCTCCGAGGTTTTCTGTCACATTAACGAGAGACCATTACTCCGTCTCCTCTCAACACCCCGAAGTCAATTTACAACGAAATCAAACCTACAAAAAAAAAATGAAATCATTTTCAGAATGAAAAAAAAAAACACAGCATCATAATTAATCGACTTTGCAGCCCTTCAAAGATTGTTCTTTCTTACTTGAAGTTCTTTGTGGATGGATGGTGGAAGAGGCCTCCGGTGAAGTGTGCGAAGAGAAAAGAGTGAAGTGGATCGACGCAGTGGGAAAAATGCGCCCGGCCACTAAATTACTGTTTGCAACTTTTATATTCGCAGCGAAACAATAAAGTGAAGTTGCATAAAACTTTTGTTGAGACGAAAATGAAATAGCGTTATGCCACCCGAGAGGAAAGAGAGAGAGAGAGAGAAAAAGAGGCGATGAGAACGCGGAAAAGATGTGTCGAAGGAATCGCGGTACCAGTATAAATTTGCATCGTTAAACATTTTTTATTATTTCACGAATAGAATTACGACGATTTTTTTAAATATAAATTACACGAAAACACTTAATTATTTTTTGCGTAAATTCATTTAAGTTTGAGTAATCTTGAGAGATTTCCAACTGCAACTCGAGATTTCTCGACGTCTCGCTAATTCCCTTCTAATTTTATTATAACTTTCCAAATTCCATAATGTTTACAAATTTGTTAATACTAAAACTAATTTTAATAATTGTTACCAACATTAACTATAATCAAATGTACAAAATCACTATTTTTAACTAAAATTTTCTAAATTTCTAATTTTGTTGGAGTTTTCCAACATCCGAGCACCCTCCATTCCGTTAATTAAAATTTACTCAATGTGTTTGCAGAGGACGACATTATTCAGTGTTATGGGACTCCAAACATTCAGCAAGACTTTCGTGTCTCTTGGGACAATGGAAAATGATGATGTACTTCTAAGGGGAGAAAAAAAAGAGGACATAATGCCACAACCATGTATTTATCACCCCAAAAGGACATAACCATAGTTTTAGTTTACTTTACAAAAAAAAATCTTATTCTCATTCAAATCTCATTCAAAAATATATTTATGCGAATTTCTATGAAAATAAAATAAACGTAATGTAATATACTGATGAGGAGGATCGTGAAAAAGAAACAGAACAGTAAATTGATTGTTCCGGATTGATTGCAAATTGTCGTCGTTGTCGTTGCAAAGGGAAAGCAGATGCAAATCGGCGTCGATTTTTGGTACTGCTATTCGACCGGACATGTTTAGAATGTGCAAGAGGATTTTCGAAGCGAAACCGGGAATGGGTGGAGGCTCGTTTATTAAATATTTCAAGCAGACCTCGTGCTCTTTACTCTTGTTCCCTCGCTCATCCACCACCAACCTCTCTGAATGAATGTGTATGTGTGTGCAAACCGTTTGTTCTACATGCATTTCACGCAAATTGGATTTGCGTGCGCGCCATTGTCGATTCGAAATAGAAAAATTCAGACCCCCCTACACTCACTTTGTTTGCATTTGCAATATTTTCGCATTGCAATTGTCTCTTATTTAGAAGAAAATAAAATTCATACTTTGTTACCATCTGCACAAAAAAAACCTCATGAAAATACATACAATTTTAGTATTTTCAAAATATTCTTTAAAACCAATTTTTTATACAATTTAATTTTTGTCTGATAATATAAATTAAATATAATGTGTCAGTTACACTTTTCCAAATTATATAAATTCTTGATATTTTGATGGAGATTATAATGAAAACATAATAATGAGTTTTAATTTTGATAAAAATATTGTAAATGATTCAGGAAGAAATTTTTGAGACAGCCATGATTTTTTTATTTTTGTTTTTAGTTGACAATTAACAAATGTCATTTCAATTGTGTTCGATGTGAGTTATGGATATGGATTAAATTAAATTATAGAAATATTGTGATGAAAATTATAATAAAAACAAGTTTAGCTTGGTAAGAGTATAAAATTGTTAACAAAATTATGTAAGTGTTTAGAAAAAAAAAAATTATAAATAGCTATGATTGTTTTGAATTAACAATCAACAACTGTCATTTTTGTTGTCAGTTTTTGTGTTGCGTAATTCAAGTTGTGTTGTATTAACTGTAATGTTTTAGTGTAGTGCGGGTATTAACTATATAAATTGTGTGTGTGATGATGGAGATTGTAATGAAGACAGGACTAATAGGTACGTGGGGTTTAAAATAGTGGATGATCGAGGAAATTAACGTGTTTATTTATGAAGTTAATTTTGGACGAAACGAGACTATCAATCAACATCCTCGTGTGTTTGGTGAGTGTGAGTGCATGCGTCGTAAATCGTGGCTGGTTTTGCTCGACGAATTAATTCATAACAAGACAAAAAAAATAGGGAGTGAGAGAGAGAGAGAGAGAGTTGGAGTCGGATCATCAATTAGAATGTTTAAAGCCCGGCCGGCGGGGATTATTTAGTGCGGGAATCCGTTGTATCGCCACTAATTAAACGTCGGCCGTTCCACCACCCCTTTTTACGCGCTTTAGTTTGGTATAATAACTCGATTTGTCCGCATTCGGACCCTCTTCAAAAGCTTCAGCCCGAGGGAGGTGGAAAGGGGTTCGGTTGGTTAAGGGCAGAGCGAGCGTTTGTTATCCTTGCCTCGTCCTTGCTGCGCAATAATCGGTTAATCTATACAATGCGGCCGCCCTTTTGGTCTATGCCCGTTTCGTTGGGGGGTCGGTTAAAAGAGGGGCAGACGTCACCCCCTCGAGCCCCAGACTCTCATTAGCGAGGGCACGCAAGTTTACCGAACATTCCGTGAATACCGAAACAGTTGCATATTTGACCCTCGTATCGTTCGTTAAACGCTCAGATTCCCATCCAACCCCCTCGGTCCGTCCGTCCGTCCGTCCACCTTTCGCGTCTATCAAATCTAAACCTCCCTCGACCCCATGTTTTTGGGGGGATGGCATGAGGATCCGGCTGGAGGCCATCCCCATCCCTCGTCCTCCAACCCACATGGACGTGCACTCTGAATACGGAAACCAAAACCCATCCAACCCTCTCATTCGAACCTTGCAATCCTATACAAAACGTACTTTGAATATCTCTCATCACTGACAAAAAGATCCTCCACTCCTCAAGCTCAATGCACGACCAGCGTGTGTATTTGTCCCTGGTGAATGAATGCCATTCCCTCTCCGACACACCAAAACCCATTTCCTCCTCTACCCCAACTCAAAATTTACTAACACTCCGGCTTTGCAGCTACATCCGAACACTGACATCCTCTTTAATTAACAACACAATCGACAACACTCATAATATACATAAAACAAAAATCAATATTTAATATAAATTTATAATCAAAATTTGATAATTCTAAATCACAAACAATTCAATAATTTAACATTAACAGAATATTATAATTATTCATTTAAATTAAATTTGATAACTCAAATCGCACTAGAAAATTTCAATTAAAATTCTGAAATTTTGATAAATTATTTTTTTAAATTATATTCTTAAGAGGTCCAGAATTTTCTGAACCTGTTTATATGAGTTGTGTTTAATAAACGATGACAATGAGTGAAGATGATGTGCGACCTCCCGCAGGTCGAGCTGCGGTAATATCTGAACATTCTACTTTACGACTATTAATATCGCAGTCTTCGGGCACTCTCGCCATTAAAGGGACAAAATTGCTAAAATGATGAGCGACCACTGCTTGCAATATTAACTCATCTCTCATCTTGCTGTAAATTTAATCATTTATGCACTAATTAAATATAATTAATTAATTTATTTTTATTATTAATATCTTTAAGTAAATTTTGATGGTTCAAATTTCATAGTTTTTCATTTACATAATTTTGTGCATGTGACGTAAAGGAGGCTAAGTTACTTATTTAATTAAGTGTTTCTAATGATCGCAATTTCGTAGCCCTTTTGGGGAATGCGAGATGAATTCCCCTTGGCGCATTCTTGAAATATCCAAGGTCCAAGTTCATTATATAATATTCAAGTTTTTTATAATAAATTATAAATAGATTAATTCAATTATTTAATTAAATGTTACTATTAACAATTATATAAACGTTATTATTAGTATATAACTAGTGTAGATCGTTGTGGGTAGATGAGGTATGGGCATCCCTTAAGACATCAAAGAGTATATGAACATCAAGGAATGTATTCAATTCTCTAATAGGAGCAATTCACTTGCGGTTCCTAAGAAGTGCATTTGATTTGAACTGAGTGCGAATAAATGATGAGAATTCTCCAATAAGAAAAATTAACTTGTGGTTCGTAAGATTGAAAGTGCATTTGATTTGAAGTGAATGAAAATAAACTTGAGTGTTTTAATATTGAAATTATTTAAATTTCATTTAATTGTGGCAGGTTTTTTGGATGGACTTGGTTTTTATAGTTAGAGCAGGAGAAGTAATTTTTAATATCGAGATCGTTGCGTTCCTAGTAATAAAAGTAAATCCGGCCGTTTTTATCATTAATGCAGAAGGTCGGAGGAAGCGGAAAGGCAGTCGGTAAATAACGTATTTTTCGGTTTTTCGAAGAGCTTTCGCACATTTTTTACCTTCTGTGTGTGTGTATGCGCACACCGAAGCTCCAATAAATAAAGCTTTCATGAGGGGGATTTCAGGGCTTGAATTTTGCGTTTGTGCTAACGCGAAATCCGTCGGTCGACGTACGTAGTACGTTTGGGGGGATGGTTGGAATAGGAATAGGGGGTTGGTTTGTGCGAACGGCGGATACGAAGTGCGAACGTGGCAGGGGGGCTCCGGTCTCCGCAGGGGACGTTCCGTTCGCGCCGTCCCCCCTGCATGTCCGACACACTCAATCCCCCCCGCCACCGCCGCCGCCCTTTGCTCACCGCACTCCCACACCACCCACTTCCAGGGCCTACCTATACTCGCATGAAACAGCCGCACAACCCCCATATAGGTCGCACTTAATGGCCAGCCGTTCCATTTAGATTTAATCCCTCGGACTCGGTCTAATTACTCACCCCCTTAACAACTTGATTTGTCGCCAGATTTTTCCGCAAAGTGCCTTTTACAGAAATAGAGGCTAAAGAGAAACGACCAGTACACATTTATTTATGTTACATTAATAACACTACAAAACCCGACGAAAACATTTCTTATTAAAAAAAAAACAATTCACACGTTACGTCAATTTTATCAATCAATTAATTAAACTTAAAATTTACGTGTTTCTCAAATTTATTACACTGAAATTTACTCAAATAAGTTTGTTAATGTTAAAAACAAACGATAATTATATTAAATAATATAGGAAATTATTACATATTAGGAATAATGTGTTAGTAAATATAAAATGAAGAACATTTAATATTATAAAAGTTCTAATAGTTTGCTGAAAAGTGGGAACTACAGCCGAGTTTCATAATAGTGTGTATTGCATAATTTGCATTAAGCTATAGAATTAATCGGTTTGCTTTTCTGTCCGACACGAAAGTTTGAAGCAACAAAAGCGATAAAACTTTGGTAGCACTGAACCGGTAACAGGACAAGTTCTCGATGCGCGTCGCGACGCCTTCCATACTACAACCTCCCCTTATCCTCCCTTCATCTTCGTCTAATTTCCTTTGGCGTCGCTGCCTCCGCGCCCTAATTTGCTGCTGAATAAAAAATAAACCTTTTAAGTGGGTCCTAATGAACGGAGGTTGCGAGAAAAAAAAAAGCGAAGAAAATGTTCCTATTCTCGATGGAAGGGACGACGCTTTAAAAATTAACCATTCGTCGGAAAAGTTTTCGCGCGGCGCGACAACATACACAATTACTCCCGCCGGAAATAAAATAATGAAAAAAGAAGATGACAAAAAAAAATGTAGGGAGAAGACAAGTGGAAAGGAGAAAAACTGCTTCGCCCGTCCGACGGAGAAATTTTAATTTTATTATTCTCCCGGCCGTATTTTCCGAAACACTTTACATTTACTCGCGGAATTTCCACTCCATTCCATCAGAGGCAGCAGCGACGAACTAACAAAAAAAATTAGGGGAGGAATATTTAAATGAGAGCATACTCTGGATTGCTTAAATTTTGACCGGACGAAAGAATACTGCGCTAAATGAATGAATGTATGTATGGAAATGCCATTTCTGGAAATGCATAATTTAGATGCAAATTTTTTCAGATTTCAGATATTAATATAAATTTTAAAATAAAATAATTTATAGTAAATTTAAACAAAATTAAGTAAATCATAAGAATATATTTAAACTGGGAGTAGATTATGATATATTCGAAAGTGTATACAATAGATAGGATTGTGTGTATGGATGCGGGCCTGCAGGAATTTGCGGCAGTAAATAATAGCCTGTGGATGCGGCGTATAGAATGAAGCAAATTTCCGTGGAAAAGTTTATTCATGCGAGACGGAGCCGATGATAAATTAGTTTGAATTATAGCAATTTTCTTCTTTCGGCGGTGGGGTGGCTGGTTGGTTGGTTGGCCGGTTCAGTCGCGGGGGCGGAAAAGTGAAAATCGCCGTTGTGCAACGGCGCGAGCGGCATCTTAAAGGGAAATTGGAAATGCTCGTCACACGAAAAACCCCAACGTCTTCCATCTATTCATCGTCCCCCCTCGTCAAATCAACCCTCAACAGTTACGCAACATTCCAGATTATAAAACAAAAGTTATTTTCAATTCCAACAAGTACCATTTGTCATATATTTTCTTTTATTTTTTTTTACGGATGAGTCGTGGAACGTTCATAATGATGATGGATCTTCCTCCGAATCCTCGTTTCCAATCAATCGGCTCCGAGGCGAAAAGGGACTACAATTGCAGGCGCTTTATTGCGACCGAGGAATCTGGAAACGGGACGAAATTGTTTTGACACGGCGTTAATCACAAAATGCTCTTAAGCTTTCCATCGTTCATCCAGGCACCGATTTAATAACTTTTGATGGACACTTCAGTAAATTACATCTAAAAAATCAAGTAAATTCACATTTGTTGTATACTATTCTCTTATGATTTTATGCATGATTATCTTTATAAACTCTTAATTATTCATTAATATTCTTTGTTTAATGAAGCACAAATAATAATATGAATAAGTTATAAAATTATTAGTGAATAAATAATACGTTTATTATTTATTTACTAATAGCATACTCATCCATCCATTCATAAATAAATAAACAAAATATAAAAGTAGATAACATTAACGTTATATTAAATTATTCTCTATTTATAAATGGATTTGTAAATATATAAAAATTGCGTTTCTTGAGATAAAACAATTTTCATTATTCTTAATTGAAATAATATATATTATAAGAAAATTGTTAATTTTCATTAAATAATCTATATTGTAGTTACCTCTAATCCAGTGTTTATCAAACACTGCGTAGATAATTTGTATCGCGGCACTCCATTATGTTCGAATTGAAACGCACTACTAAATTAATATAATGTATGAGATTTGCAGCTGCAGCTGATTCTTCGTGACGATTCGCGACTTTTCGTGTTCGACGATTTATTAAACATTCACTTAATTTTTATTACAGTCTAATCTTTTAGTGCAAAACGCAGTATTTTCGTGCCCAAATAAGGACTGTTTAATCGTGTGCAGCTGCAAGGTGATTCATCGTGACGCATTTTAACAACGTTTTTTTCATTAATTTCCTAATTTTTATTACATTCTAAATTTATATACAATTTTTAACAGTCAATTTCTAAATTATACCAAAATATTTTTAATAAATCAAAATTTTATAAATTTATTTATTAAATTCAGTTTACAAATAAATAATAAACAACATTTATTGGCCAAAAAAATAAAAATCTAAATACAAAAATTAAACAGTTAATGAGAATAAAAAAATAAACAAAATAAAATAATCTACAAAATATTGTAATAAAATTATTTCAATTTATTTTAAATCAATAGATTTATTAGATAATTTGATTTGCTGCGATAATTGTATAATAGCTTTTCTGAAATTGTTGAATTGATGAATTTAGTGTTAGAGTGCAATGTAATAATATATATTTCGAAAGCAGGTCAGAAACAGTGATAAATGAACGGAAATAAAGGAACCGTGCGAATTATGATTTATTCTTTGAATAATGTACTTTTGCTGTTAGACAGGTACGTGAGGTGTGCAGTCGGGATATCAATTGTAATTGGCGTCGAGGGTGTATGTAATTGTATTGAATTAGTATCGGACGTTCCGCTCCTCTGACCGGAAGTGGTTTCGTGTTACGCAAGCAAACAGAGGCGAAACGCCCTATCGTATGAATGTGTGTGTGTGTGTTTGGGCATGTGTGTGTGTGTGCTTCGAACAAAGACGACTTTGATCGTTTCGTCGCGGTCCATCGAACAGCATTAAAGTTAAAAACTCGCCAATTTACACACTGATCCAATCAAACAATTTTCTATTGGTTTCGGCTTCCTTTGTTTTCCGGTTGACAACGGGTTTAGCTTAGGTCTTCGTCCTTTTTGTTTGATTATTTTTTGTTTTTTGGTGGGTCGACTAAATGGGGTTGAGGTTGAACAGAGGCAGAAGAGAAACGAGCCGAAACTTTGTCCCTGTATGAGTGTGTCTCTTTATGATTCCGGTTTTAACGAGCTGTTTTCTCCGCAGCTCGCACGATGTTCGCGACATCAAAGTGGCACGTGAAATTCCTGCAAATCGCGTCGCATTCGGCGCCGGAACAGAGGGTGAATTTAAATTCACTTAGATGGTGGAGGTGGAAGAGGACGCATCGCATCGCATCGCATCGACAACCTTCAGCTTTGGGGTGGAAGAAGAATTGAATCAAACTAAACTATAACATTTTGCAGGGTTCGGGGTGCTTCTTAATTTCATTCCGACGGCATTTTCATACTCAACTACCGAACATTATATTAACCCAGCACTGGATTCCTCGAGCCGGTTTAATATGCGGGATTCATATTTTCGTGGTTACCTGAATCCATGTACACACGAATCCCTTCAATACAATTTTCATTCACATTAATTCATCTTCATACTATATTCTGTTTTAGTTGCATGACAAACTACATATACTTCAAACATACTAAAACATACTTTAAAAGTGTAAATACCCGGCGCATCCACCGATTAAATTTTCGTTAGGTGATTTTTCGTGAATTCATTTTCTAATGTCAAAACCGAAACTTTTCTATATTATTATATTGTGGCATATAATATAAAAGATCAGAAACAAAGATTCATAACCTCTCTCAGAGAATATGAAGATATGGCGGATATATCCGCCACATGCAAAGGGTTGAAATTGAATTTCTTTAAATTTATTTCTTGAAACAAACGAATAAATATTTAATTAAAACAACATTTTTGAAAATTCTATATAAATAAAAATATTATAGAATATTTAGAAAATAAAGTTAATATTTATAAATCGAATGAACAATGTTGTGCCCGGCGCATCCACCAACGAAATTTGAATTGAAACGTGAATATTTTTATTTATTACAAATATTGAAAACATAAATAAATATGAGGATGTAGTAAATAAATGCCGACGAGAATTTATTTCTCTATTGGCAATTGCAGAGCTCTTAATAAAAACAAAATATACGTATGTTCTTTGAATGTGAAACACGAGCATCGGAAATTAAATGAGTTTTATAAAAACAGAAGAATAGTGCAGATACCATTGGACGTGCAAAAATGTGTCGGTTCCGCTGAAACCAGGCCGATTCTAATCATGTCAGTTGGAAATGCGGAAAAGCGTGGAGAGATGAAAAAAAATATGTATAGAAAACATAGTTTGTTTCGGATTGTTATTTCTCAATTCTCCTTTGTTTCCATGGAAAACGTGTGCATTTTTTTGTTGCATAAACCACTTTGCGGTTTCAGTTTCCATTTTACAAGTGTGTAAGGGGGACCCTTCTTCTAAACGATATACATATATACGACCCCTTTATGGGACGTGTCAATTTCTCGCTGCGAGGAGGAAGAAGAAAAAATTGAATTTCTATCCGTGACCTCTGCACATCCCCAATGGCGTTTTCAGCGCCCCATTCGAATAAAATATATATATAGAGATATAGATACACGCATTTCCATAAAAATAAATTGATATCGAGTTTCGTATGTATATAGAAAAATGAAGAGAAAAAACGAGCTGTAAATTAATATCTTGAGGCTTGTACATCTATTTTTTTTTGTTGGAGAGATGATTGGTGTAAGGGAAAAGGCGTAGGCTGTAGGGCTTAGCTTTCAATTAAACGAGCTACACAAAAGCCCGAAACTCCCGTGCATTTAGCTGCCAATCGCACAAATGGAAAGTCACTTCATTACTCGAAAGGGAGTTTATCCATAGCGTTCGCCCTTATATACACTCACTAACAAATATATAGGTTTGTTTTGTTTTATTTGTTTTTTCTTCATGTCTCGTGTTTCTGTACCTCTCGAGTTTCGTTAAATAAATTTGTTTGCCGGTAAAATGGTTATTGGTTGGTATTACTGAAATTTCCCGCAACTCGTGCACGTAGGAACGAGATAAAATGATGATGATGATTATTATTATTTTTGCAAGGGCTTCCGCCGGAAGTGCCTCTCGCCGACTAACTAGACCGGATAACGTGTCCTCGTGCACAATGGCGCACTAACTAGATACTTCACGACGTCCACAACCCGAAGGACCTCGAGGAACTTCATCCTCCTCATTCCCCTATGAAAAAAATAATAAATAAATAATTGTATTTATTTCGTGCACCGTAACGAGCATATTATTATTATATTCAAATTGAATTTAAAATGCGTCCTCGCACGTAACGATGATGAAATAAAAATGCATTGAGATGAGATTGCAGCAAGAGCACGAAGGAGACAATAAAGGATGTTAAGGAACTTCACTTCCTTTTATATTCAGAATAAAAATAATGCATATTATATCCAATTGAAATTAGATTACATCTAAAAAATTCAAATTATTTATTTAGTAGAAAAATGTATGATGTAATAAATCGAGTATTTAGATAAAGAAGAAATTGAAGGACCTTAAAAAAGTTTACTTGTTATATTTGTAAAATATTTTTATAAAAATTGAAACTAAAATGTATTTTTGAAAGGAAAAATAATGATGTAAATAATAATAATAATAAAAAATTGTATTTGGATGGGATTTGTTGTAGCAGGACGATCGAGAAAATAAATTATAATCCGGAATCAAATATATGTTTTGCTCATCGATTGGTGCAAGGAGCAAACAAGGAAACGCGGAAGAACGAAATTGAGCCAATATAAAACGCGCGGCGTCTGAGGATATGGCGTCGGGGACCTTTTTCCCATTCTGTATTTTTCCGTTCATTTTTTTGTTACTTCCTCCTGTTGTTCTCCTCGGAACGAGATAAAAGCAAATTGGAAAGTTATTATTTACCTCTGTGCGCCTTTCATCTCATCCCGATAATTCATAATTTAACGCGATGCGGAAATGACTACATAAACACAGCCACCTCATCTTTTCTACATTATTGCTAATCATACATTAATTTTTAAAATATAAAAATCAAATAATAACAATAGATAATTATTATAACTTGTTTAATTTTTTGGTAACGTTTATACTTATGTTGGGGGCCCTCGACTATCATTTATGAGGGTCCTCAATTGACTCAAATTAATATTGGAAAAAACTATGCCTAAATTCGAAACTAATTAATATGAGACTAAAACTCTATAACTAGATTCATGTAAGCTTTGTAATATTATTACATGCAAGGTTTTCAATTTTCCATTGTGTAGACACTAAACAATTGACCACAATTAGTATATAGCTTAATAATTACTTGCTGAGTTAGTCCAGTCTGCAGGCAAGATTAATGTACCATTGTACGTGCGGAGGCAATTGCATGTAATTGAAATCAATACATCATCCCATCTCAATCAATCGTAACATTAACATATTTCAAAGTCAAATAATTAAATTTGTGATTAGTATACAATTTTTATTTACAAATTATTATTAATAAAATGTTATTTTAATAAAATAAATAGTGTAAGAGGCATTTTCGTGGTATTTACAGCGAAAGCATGTGTTCTCTTCATTATTATTTGCATGAAGCAATTTTAGTGCGATGTGTTGGAACGCCGTTTTCGTCATTCCAGCGATGATGCATAGGCCATTTGGCTCATTCTATGTGGGCACCGCAAATTCTTTCTCCCGTTCTCCTTTGTTTGAATACTCCACCATCATCATCATCTCTCTCTCTCCGAGCATACAAAGCCAGACTCTATCCTCTCTCTCTCTCTCTCTGTGTGTATGCACGTTGTCTTTGGTAACTGTTCTAAGCCATTATCTATTGTCATCTATATTTCTAGGCCAAGTAGAGCATCTTTTTGTTGAGAAACATAGCAAACGTCTTTCCTCCATTCTCTCTCGCGCTCATCCACTCCTTCACAATCCTTTATATTATTATGCTGAAATAAAAACGCATTTTCTTTCTTTCCATTTCCTCTGAGATTCAGCGTACATGTGCAAAAGTGATTATCGCACAAGCCATGCAGCTAAGAAGCTCTATGCGCGCTCCTCCTAACACGAAGAAAATCTCGCGAATCTACAACTTTGTTTACAGTTTAGAGTACCTTTAAGCGCTGCTTTCAATGGATTTATCTTTGGTATTATAAAAGCTGTATTTTACTTATCAATACTTTATGGAGAATTTTTGAACATGAAAATCTTGTTAGTAAAACATGTGATTAAGAGGAATTCTTAATTATAAAGTACGGATTTTTTTTTGTAACTGTGCGTTTCTTTTGAATGTTGATGTTGTTGTTGTTGCTGGTGTTGTAGGAACGTTTTACAATGTTACGCTTCTGGTAGAAATTTAAATTTGGTTACCAAATTCTGCACGCGAGGATATTTATTTGCGCCGAAATGACACGGACACGGTTGGGGTATGTACAGAGCGCACGGCCCGTTGTTACAACAACAGAGCCGAGCTGAATTTCAATAAACTAATTATAATTAAACGAGAGCAGTGAGCAGTGAGCAGCGAGCGCGGGATGGTGGGTGAATGAGTGAAGGGGTGGTGGAGCAGCGACGGACGCAGCCCCCGGGCCGCAGCTCGTGCCGTACAGGGTTTTTGGCCTCGGGGGTTGGTAATTAATGGGGGAAATTAGGATGAATTATGTTTCGCTCGGCGAGAGAAACAAAAGAAGGCAGACCGCATAGCGCCAACCTACAGTTTCGAGTGTGGGCGAAGATGGTGTAGTGATGGTCGGTCTTCTTTTTTGTAAATGGAAAATTGGACGAATATCGGCTATGTTAATAGCATGTCACGAGGACCTTAACACCGATATCCTCTCAGTCGGGACATCCGTCCCCACGGCGAGGGCGGCGGTTTAATGAGGCGACCGAATTAATAGACCTCTCTAATTGTCACTTCAAACGCTCCTCCGACGCCGTGTGCATGTTTTCCTATTTTATTTAAATCCTTTGCATCCTCCGTCATCGCCGTCACCTTCCCTTCCTCCCAACATTTCAACGCCATCCCTCAGCAAAACCTACCACCCCCTCTAGGCGACATCCACTAAATTAAGCAGATCAATGCAGCCCAGCAAATGGAAATGTCTTGTTGGCATCTCTCCTTCTTCTTTAGCAAATCGCTCCAACCCTCACATAAACACAGTATTAGATAACTCATAATTTACATTCACCAATATTTCATTATATAATTAAAATAGTATTTTCTTCTTCGATTGATTCGGTTTCCAACAATCCTGTACATTTCATTACGTATTTAAATATGTACATTAAATTATGTATACGGCGTCGTTTGCATAATTATGGATTCATCAATGCTAAGAATATGCTTTTGTTCCTTCGATAACGATGTAGGCAGACGGAATTTCGGTTTCATTTTAAAATACAGTTTAACGACGCCCGCGTTACGAATTTCTCGCCGACATTTGCATACAAATTTAAATATATCAACACACTCCGAAATGAATTTCATTTGTATTTAGTTCCGATTCTCCGGAATAATTAAGCATGGTCCGTCTATTTGCATTCATGTGCATTGATCGACCCAACAGTTTCACGTTGATATTTAAATGAGAAATTCGCTAGTTTCAAACCCATTTTCCAGAGATTATACACTGAAAATTATTATTATTATTAAAATCTACTAATTAGTAATATTTAAATTGATTTTTTTTTAGATAAGTGAACATTTTTCAGCTAATTATTTTTTTTAAAAAAATTTAAAACTACAATATTTAGCTACGAAATATTTTTATTTAAAAGAAAAATAAAATAATCACAAATAAAATATTTATTTATTGGATTTAAAAATATAAAATTAATAAATAATGATAAAATATGAAATTGATGAAAAGTAATTATAATTAAAACAAAAATAAAATCATGAAATTTATTTTTATTAAATTCGGATTTAAATTAAATTTATTATAATAAAATTGTTAAATTATGATATTTAGAAAGTGATGAAAATGGTTGTCAAAAGGATTATCTTTGTTAATTTCTCTGCGGGGAAGGATCATGTTATAAACACGATTAGGAAGCTAAAATTTAAATTCAAGTATGCTGAGAATGAACAGGGAAGACGTAGACACACAAAAAATATAGGAGAATAATGCAGAAGCGTTACGCTGCTCAACGCAGCGATTAAGGAAACAGCGCGTTATCGGGCGGCGCTCCTGAAGAGAGTAGAGATGGCAAGGATTTCCCTAATTTATTCACTTATCTACGCATTAAACCTTTTTTTTGTGCACCCCCCCTTAAACTTCGAGATAAGCCAAAAATAAGTAGCAGTTTCAGTTTAATCTGGAAGTACACACGGCGCCGCGCGCGATGCTTTTTGTCCACATGGCAGACGGCCGTTTGCATCTCATTGACCAGTCAGCAGTAAGGGAAAAAGGATGGAGCAGGACGGACGTCCAATAACTTATGCACGTGCCCGGCAGACGAAGAAATCCCAGATGATTTGTGTTTCTTCTGCAGCTGTAGTGTAGTATGGTGTACAATTAGAGTTACATGCTAATGCTGTAGTGTTTACGTACGTACATCTGTACGTAGGTAGTAGATGGTACGTGTACGTTTGTTGCATTGTCGATTAGTAGCTGCAGCCGCATGTGAAATGCACGCTGTTTTCGTGCTATTAGGCAATAATTACCGTGTCCATTTAGGCGATAAGGATCGCATAATGCAGTCGACGTCCTGTGATGGATGGCACGTGCGCCATCCGCAAGCCCACATCGACAACTAGATCATAAACCCATTTCCAAGTCGATCCATGCTTTCCCTAACCCCGCCGCCACCTAATTACCAAATCAATATTATGTACCGCCACCATCTGAACGCAAATTGATTACTACCTACCTTGTCTATAATAAAACACAAACTTTACAATTAACTATGCACAGCTGTTAAATGTTTAAAATGCTAAAATCACGTATATTCGAACGAACGTACATCCAAATATAAGTAAAACATACAAATCTTTAACATTAATAGTTGAAAAATTGCTAAAATAAAGAAAAATATTCATTATTTTCTTTGATGAAATTCATATTGATATTGAATATCATAAAAACTAATTACAGCTCTTTTCTGTCAACTTAAGATTAATTTACTTGGTGTCTGAATTGAGATGGATTAGTTGTCTTCTCTGACAGCTGTAGCTCGTATACCTTACTCATTCGTCAACTGAGATGTTAAGCCTACATAGAATGACTTTACTCTACTGAATAGAATACTAACTGGAAGTTAATTTTAGAATAATTGCGTCTTTTATAATTAACAAATTTTTAAATTTTATTGTTTTAAAATACATTTTTTGGTTTACCTAATAAAATATAATAGAAATTATATAAAAATTTATACAATATTTTAATTAATTAACAATATGAAACTGATACAATATTTTAATTAATAATAAACATTTAAAAAATAAATTTTAATAATTTTTCTTAATTTGTTTATTCGAGTGTGATTGTACAAAATTAGTTTCAAAGTATAATTTTTAATATGATTATGGAGGTAAAAATATTGGATGTAAAGTTTTTATGTAATTATATGAAATGATGATGGCTTAAAATTATGCTGATCTATTGTGTATTAGTTTGTGGGAACAGAGCGTTTTGTAAAATATTATAATACATTTGGGAACGAGTTTCACCCTGGAAGCGTTCGGCGTTCGAAAAAGGGCTCCCCCGTTTTGTGTGTGTGTGTTTATCTGCAATTAATCATCAGCGTCTCGGAACAATGCCGACGTTTGCTCAAGGTATGCGAGCAACAACGGGTCCCATCCATCATCGAACCCATCCCGCACCGAGCGCAGGGTTTAAAGTCCTCGCCCAATCCTCCAAAACCTCCAAGAACAGTGCAACAACATCTTCAAAGCAACGCTAATTGAGTGATTCATAGCAACAGGGACGTTTCAAGGATGAGTTTGCAGGACAATTTTTCCGCGATCCCCGCGAGCGTCCCTCTCCTGATTTATTCGCGTCCGCAGGACATCCTGAAATAACATGTGTTTATCATGTCCTTTCCTGCGAGAGCGAACATCCTTTGGGAAATATACTGTCTGCTATCTGCGGAGCAGAGAAAAACAACCATCCTCATCATTTCTCGCAGCAATCGACAATTACGAAGGGCGCGTCTTCGGGAATTAAGTAGAACCGCCGTTGTCGTCACCTAATCCAGTTTGGAGAACCAACAGCAGCGGCACGCCAAGTTTTCCATAAAGCTTACCGGAAGTTGCGCAAACAGATTACGGATGCCGAGTGTAAATCGAACAATGCAAATACGCGAAATGAACTTGCGCAAATATTAAATTAAACGGGAGCGGGCGGTGGAAAAGAACGAAATAATACAATCTGTACCATTCAAAAGCGGAGAAAGAAAACAAATATAATTTCAGAAGCTTTTTTTTAATAATAACTGGAAAAAGATCAAAAAGTGGAGAAACATTATTTCAATTTTAACCCATAACTCTTAAAGTTAATATAAAACAATAATTTCAATCTAACTGAGAATTTAACGAAATTGAAGTTTTATTCTAATTTTCAATAATTAATAAATTGTAAATAGTTAATGAAAATTTTGTCAAAATTGTGAATTTTAATAAGAACGTGAATGAGAAAGGTTTTTCTCAAACAATATGTATAAGTGTGAACTAAAAAAAAATTCAATATAGGTAAAATCTTATTCTATCTTTATATTGTAAAAAAAATGGGAATGGTTATGCCACGAAAAGCAATATTAATAAATAAAAATCGTAGAAAATCCGATTGTTTCTCCACTTTCGACTGGAACTGTAAACTCGCATTTGCTTTTGCCATTGGTCGCGTTATAATAAAAAGAAGGAAGCAAAAAGGAAAAAAGAAAAACATGGGGGTGGTGTATTGATTCGTGTTGGAATATAGAGAGAGAATCGGAACGAAAACGTGTGTAAAGTAATTTAAGTGGCGTGCAAACTTATTACGGCCCATAAATATCGCCGCCCAACCACCCACAGTCACAACCTCATCCCTCCTCGATTCCAACCCTGGCTTTCTTGCACGGAATAAAACACGGATGTTAATTGTTTTTCGATAACAACAACTACAACAACAACAACAACAAGAATGTAACGTCGCCCAAACTGCATAGCCTTAATTGTATCTTAATCTGCCGCTTCGCTTAATTATCAAAACTACGGAAACTGTGGCGTTATCAACGAGATCAACGGCCAAAGCAGAAGGCCAACTCCGAACATCCGGACTGCAAAGTTTGAAATTCCCGCTGATAATGGGAAGAAACGTTTTAAAAATAATAGTTAATGAAACATTTGTTTATCTTGACAGATTTACTACTCTCTTTAGTAAAATATAATATTTCAAGATTTTATCGCAAATATTTTATTTTAAAAACCGACTGATAAAGAATTTAAATTTATAACATCAAATGAATTAAAACATAAAAACAAATATTGTAAAACTGTTACACATTTTGAAAGTTTTATTTGGTGTTGTCTTTTGACATTTAATATTTTGACAGTAGTATATGAAAATATGCACATGTTTACTACTTTTTATTTGTTTTGGAAATTCTTTTGAAACGTTCTGGGGAATTAATGTTTCTGCATAGAAATATACTTTTTGAATGAAGAATGATGAAATATTTAGAACGCCAAATATGAAACGTCGAAACGTCGAAAACTATAGTATTATCAACGGGGTTCAAACCTAATCCCTCGGTCTAGAAACTTCGAAATTCCCGCCAGGAATAAGTGAACGCAATTTTTGAGCGGCCATGATAATCCGCCGGCAGCGCCGGTTATACAAGCCCCCGGGGAGCGAAAAAGTTTTCTTTTCCGTATATTTATAACTACACATTATGCAGCGTTTCGCTGCTGCCGCTGCCGCCGCCGCCGCACTAATGCGAAACGAAATAAAAAATTGGGATAGGGCAGCGGAGAAGGAATGGCCCACTTTCGTGGACGATTAACCCTCCGAAAAACCCCACCCACCTCTCTCCCAACAAACTAGATGAAACTAAATAAATTAGAGCAGGAAACAACAAGCGGCGCTGGCAGCAAACAGCAGCCAGAAACAAGGAAAAAAAAAGAACTAAAGTAAAACAGAGGCGAAACGAAGTGGCGCGGAAGAATTTTTATTGGGATTTGAATGGGGGTTTGGTGTGTGTGTGTGTGAGGCAACGGGGGTGGTCGAAAGTGGTTGCGGTTGCCGATGGGATTGGAACAATACATTTATTGTACCAAAAATGGCGGTGCCCATATCCGCCGCCGCCCCCACAACAATGCAATCATAATGTGTATTCGATGTACACACATTAAGCATTCAACGGAATTGATTTGTTGGCCGTGCAAAAAGGCCGCAGCGTTGCCCTCCCTGTCCAGCACAAAGCCAATCATTTTACATCAAATACAAAATATATTCCTAGTCCTTTCATCAATACATGCGTGCATACAAATACACTCTACTGCATAAATTTATATATAAAAAAAACACGCTTTTTTGTTCATTGCTACAAGACTAGTTTCACATCAAAGAAAATTGCAAACCGGAAAATGCATTTGAAAAATAAAATATCATTTTTCATAAAAAAATTACTAATAATCAGTGAAAAGGTTTGGAAACTTTTGTAAGAAATTCTCAAATTTTTGATGTGATAAAATTTAAAATGGAATAATATAATTTTGTAAATGGTGTAAAAAGTAGAACATTTTTCAATTACTGTTACAAATTGTCAAATCTCCGTTTATATTTTATAAACGTTTCGCAAAAAAGGTTTGATGATGTAATAAAATCGATGCACATTGTTTTTTATTGTCTATACCGGACAACATATTGTCACTTCAGTTAACGAAAAATGTTCTCATCTAAAAATATTTCCATCCAGGTTTTTTTTTTGTATATGAACTGTGACGCTGACGTTCGTTCCGCACATTTCATGATTAAAATATCGAATGAATAATTACTTTCGCCTAATGGATATATTTGCTGCTGCATCAACAAAAAAAAAATTATTAAAACAAAAATAGAGAGAAAACAGAACGAAAATGTGCATTGAGCATTTCAAAAATGCATATTTTTTAATAAACGTATTTATAATTTTTGAATATTTCAACTGGAATTTTTAACGTGAAAACCGGTGAAGTTGCATTTTAGCAACATTTCTATTTCTAATTTATTGATTCTATTAAGAATGCTTTTGAAATATGCAAATGTTATTAATTAAAATGAAATTGAATTTCAAGAACTTACAATTACAAATATTTATTTTTAAAAATTTAAATAATCAATAGTTAAAAATGAAAATATTTTTTTAAGTTTGACAGTGAATTAAGCCCAAAATATTAATTTGGTTACTTAACAATTAATTTTTAGATACAAGCAAAAAAGTAAAATTACTGCTTTTTCGAAGCTTAAAAACTTTTTACAAGTTTGACAGTGAATTATGACTAAATGACAACTATACCAGCATAACCGTTTTAAAGAGTGAACATTTGTTTTCAATTTGGTTGCTCAATAATGAATTTGTTGCTTATACTTTACGAGATATAAGCAAAAAAGTAAAGACACTGCTCGAAGCTTAAAAAACTTTTCTTCAAGTTTGACAGTGGATTATGACTAAATTACAAATGATACAACTATACTAGTATACACATTTTAAAAAGTGAAGATTCATCTTTAATTTGGTTGCTCGACAATGAATTTCCCTCACTTTCTTTTCGTGATATAAGCTATAATGTAAAGACACTAATTTTTTAAATCTTTTAAATTAGGAATGTACATTTATGCTTAATGTACATTCCTAATTTGTAATATAAATTAAAAAAACTTTTAATAAATATTTCACAATTATCAAATGTAACAAATCTTGTGGAAACATTTGTCTTCAATATTATGGTTATATGGGAATGACTGAAAATTTAGTGGTAAAACTTCAGGTGAATTTCGGAGTAAGATGTCTCGGTTGTTGGTTCGGTTTTAGTGAATTCGATTAATCGTCGAGTGGGAAATAATTTGCTGAACAATCTTCTGCGAAATGAATGCGCTCGAGTGAATCGATTATGGATTGGGATGGGATTGGTGGAAATTCGTAGCCTGCGAAATATAATAATTTACTCGCGGAAAAACGTACCGTTGGGGCCGTTGGGATGGTTAGGGGATGAAGATAAAAAGGAAAGTTTTCAGAGTCGGACGATTCTAAAGTGTCTTCGACGGAGATAAGCCAAGAAGTGTAGAGAGGGTGCGAGGAGTGAGTGTTCTTTTGTTATTCGTCACGAGCGCGTTTTATCGATACGCAAAATCTGCGGGCTGCTGCTCCTTCGTGCCAGACAGTCCTACAGCCACCACCAACATCAACCCCATCTCGTATCGTTATGCACCTTTACATATAAATTCGTTTTTACCGTAATCCTTGCTTGATCCTCTCTATATATGTATATTTATAATACACAGGGATATATTGTCACGTGTTGACGGGGAGCGAGCAGCAACGCAACCACTTTTAGTTCTATTTACATTTCAATGTTGATATGCGCGCACCGCCACCGAATACGGCCTCCACGAAACCCCAATATATTACGTATGCAATATACGCGAGATCATTCCAACTGGACAAGTCGGGATCAAATTTATATCGAAGGGGACTATGGAAATACATATATATCTACATATATATATATATTTTATAGATATATAGCATATACGTACTACATACACCGAGTGTTTCTCTCTATATATATCCGATTCAGAGACAGTGAAGTAACTGATACCGCCGAGAAACGAGACGGATTTTCCGTTTCTTCCACGTGAAGGAATGCAAAATGTGTGTTATTTAGTAAGGATTCCTTCTTGACACTCCTTTTTTTGCAAAGTGCAAATGATTTATGCACTGCACTATAAATTATGAAAAATAAGTTACATAATTTTTGAGTTATTAAGAAAAATTGATATTTTTAATCATACTGTGATTTGATGATAATCTCTTACAAAATGCTCGAAATTTCGTTCTTTTTTTAAGCGTGTCATTTGAATTACGTATATAAAAACATACAAACTTTTCAATTCGTTGGAAAGGTGACACTTTCAGCTTTAATTTGAGTGATCATTGTTCTAATTAGCTGAATAATTAAATAAAAAGTAAATACTCTACAATTATAATGATAAAGTCATTAATATAGTTAAGAATGAAGCAAAGTCCTTATTTTTGCGTATGATTTGGTGAACATTGTGAATCGAATGCTTGAAGCAAGTGAAGTATATTTCGAAGGAAAAAAACTTAAATTCAATAAAGACCGAGAAACATTTCCTCCCCCGTTAATTCCGTCCCAATTAAAAAGCGACCGTCGGACCGTGGGGGCGGCTCGATGGAAAAAGGGGTGTACGTGGCTAGACGGCAGCAGTTGTGGATGAGGAGGTAGATGAAGAGGCGGGTGGAGGCAGCGGCGACTTCGTTGGAGGCAGCCACTCTCCGGCAGTCTGCGTGGTAATCGTAGCGTGAAATTATAATTGAGATTTGGCGGAACAAACCAAACTAACTTTCGGCCGCGCACAACTAACTTCTTAATTAAAAGTAAATAACTCGGGCCAAGGGCTTCCCCTCCTCTTCCACGACGCCGCCGCCGCCACCACCTTCCTTCTCCATCCAGACATCCAGAGTGAAAGCGTTTCCCACCATCCCCCTCGCAACCCTTTTCGCACTCGGAACACGAAATAGCAGGATCGAAGGCCATCAAATTATTATTCATCCTTTCCATTCATTCGAACGAGGTGATGCTGCTGAAGTGCAGAGCTCGGTTCGTTCCCTCTTCCTCCTGATTGATCCTCAATAGAGTCTAATCAAAGCGGACAATTAGACCGATCGCTTCGAACGACTGCGAAACCAATACCTTGTTCGTCAACAGGCATTTGTGTTTGCATGGATAGGTCTTTTTCTCGTAGCGCGTCTCGTGGCTCGGATCGAACACGTGTCTCATTTCCCTGCTCGTCGGATCCGCAGGTCCCCAATGCGAATCCGGTCGAAACAGACTGAATATATTCTGCAAAATTGAATTTATAATCACTTGCTTCATTAACACCACCCATCATCATCCATATATTCTATTAATTCGCATAATAACACTTCATTTCTTCAATATTGACAAATAATTAAAATTTCAGCATTCATTTCTATACGCAATTTCGAGACTCTACTTAATTCTAAAATAAAACTCACCCTTTTTAAGATTTTCTTAATTATCTCGATGGTCGTTATGACAATGTACGGCGTGAAAGCTAACGTGATGACAACTAACAAGATATCATGAAAATTCTCATCATCATCTGAGTGGTTGTGTAGAACCACGGGAATCGTCCACTGCAAGAATCAATAAAATTACACCGATATTTTAAATATAATTAAATAATGCTCTAACCACAACGATGATCGGCGTCATAATCCACGTGAACTTCCAAAACTTGGTAGGAGCTTGTCCGGACATGAAATGTATATCGTCGCTTATTTTGGAGATGCCGTAAATGTAAAACACGGCGAACGTCAAGATGAACACGTTTATGCTGATGCACAGATCACGAATCATGTAGCAAACGTGATAGTAGATCTCGTAGACCTCCTGGAGAATGATGATTACGAAATTTGTAGTAATTAATAAAAGGAAAAATCACCTTGGACTCGAACAACATTTCCATCGTGAAAGCCAAGAAGCAAATGATCGGCGTGAAATAGAAATGATATCCGATCATGCTCGGGTATCTCTGGTAGATTGCCTTCAAAAGCAACTGTATGTTGAAGATTATGCGAGTGACGATGGTCAAAATTAACCAGCTGAAATACAAGATGAGTAAGAACCTGGAAGCACCTGTAATCAAACGTATTCGATTTGGAAATGGATGAAAAAGTGTACGCAATACTTTTAATGCCCAAGACAGATATCACCAAACCCACTGAAGTGTCGACGCATTCCGGTTCAAAGAACAGCTGGAAATCTTTGAGATCGACTTTGGCGATTTCCGCCACATCAACGATTGCAGCACCGAACATCAACAAATTGCTGATATAATATGTGAAAGTGAACAAACTGGTAAAGCACATCAGAGAACCAGTCCGCGTTTTCCTCCACGACAACACTCCGAACATTATGTAGGTGTAGCTTCCCAATCCCATGTGAATCAGATTGTAGAGACACGCGTTCGCCCAGGCCTAAAACATTAATTGAAATATTTGCAAACTAACATTTCGATTGCAAAACCTTCCAATTGAAGAAAGATATGGCCTTGATGTCGAAGACAATCTGAAACGTTTTCTTGGTGTTTGTCAATAACATTACAGTCGTCAAAGCGATGTTGCAGAACAAGCAATACGCAACTATAAAATTCAATACCTAAACTTTAATAAAACTATTAATAATTGTAAAGTAAATTAATAATATTCAGACTTTTTTTAAATAGACGAAGCGAAGTGAAGCCATTAAATATATGATCAGCCAACTGACCACCGAAGCCCAGGCTCTCGAAATCTCCGGCAACGAGAATGTACTTTTGCTCTCGACTATGGAACCACCCATGAACGTTGAGCTAAAAGTATAATTTACAATAATTGTTTCAACTTCTTCGATCTACTTCCAGTAAACCGCTGCAGCGATATAAACGTTTTCCCGTATGCAAGGCGGTTTCTTGCACTCGTCTTCGATGCTATAGCAGCCCGACTTCATATGTGCAGGGCACGACATCCACTGTAGACCGGTCGGCTCCAAAGTCATAATCAAGTACAGGATATACGTTTCCATTTTGATGACGCTCATCGACCATTCCCAGAATTCCACCGCAATCATTGCGAACAGTAGGACATTCATGATGGGCAGCATTCGTTTAAGGTAGAATATACCTAAATGCGTGTACTGTCCCAATATTACCTGGATGTAACTCACAGGAATACCGACGAAGACGTACGCGATTATCTTCTGAACGACGTTGGAAACTGATGGAAGCATAATGTATTAAGGAATTTCGATTAAGAAATTTCCCAACCATCTTCCTGTTTTTCGTTCGTGAAGTAGCTGTAGTCCGGCAGCTCGCTGTGAGCAGCGATGCTCATCATGAGGAACTCGCAGTTTGAAGACCACTTTGTAAGATCCGCCGCTTGCGCTCCCTAATTACTCGCAAACATTAAATTACCAGTATCCGGTATAAACAGATTCAAGGATTTACATTTCCACGAGCAACATTGGGAACGTCTTTTACACCACCATCCCATTCTGATTCTGTGCTCGTCCTTCGGCTCTCCTCATCAACGTCCATTCTGTGCAGACTCGCTATTAATTGACAGTAATTATAAGAATTTTTAAAGACGTGTTACTATAGTAATGATATAAATTTCAATTATATAATTACATAAGAAATTATTCAATTAAAATCTCATATAATAGAAATTAAATAAATATTAAATTCTAATTTATGATAATAGTTTTAGTACTATACATTATTGTCAACTAAATTGCATTTACATTATTTTAATTATAATAGAGTACGAGCATTCAAATTATTGATTAACTTGAATCAAAATTTGGCTTTTGAATTAATTGAAAACGCAAATGTATTATAGGCAACTCAATCAACTTAATATAACTTTTTCAGCAGAATTTCCTGAAACTTGCAATTTTAGTCTCGCTAAGTATATATACTATAAATGGGAGCATATGATTCTATCTATATTAATATTAGATTTTTCATATTTATTGGTGTTTCAGTCATTTTAAAATCCATACAAAAAATAAATATACTAATCAATGGCAACTATGTTTCCATCTATTATGAACTAAATCTTCGATTGGTAGCATAATGGCACATTTATTGCAAAGCACAATTTCCTCTGCGTAGTGTCCGGTCTTATAATGAGTCTGGATGAGTTGCAAGTTGAGGAAGCCTTTTGAGCAGAACATGCAACGAAATGTAACAGCAGTAGATAAATCTGAATTAGCAGTCCTGAGGAGGGCTTCCGTATCGGTATTAAAGTTGTACACGGTCAGTTCGATTCTGGGCGAGATGACTTCGTAATAGTTAAGAAAGTTGTTGTCGTCGACGTGCCTCTTGCTCCTCACGTAAGTGTTATTAGTTAAGGGAATAACAGCTTTGGAGTTTGTCAGGAAATATTCCAAATATTCTTTAACGTCCAAGAAAGCCTCCTTCATCATCGACACAATTTCACTACTGTATTCCTAAAACAGAGAAGAACTACATTCGGTTTTTATTTATTTACAATCCCGAGAGATAAACCTTGTGCTCGGTAACTTTCATGAAGTCATCGACGAAGTTCATCATACTTTCGTACGAGAAGGCGCGACATTCCCTTCTATTATTCACTTTCGTCCAATTAACGTTCATATTTATCGGTCGATGAGACGGAGATTGCTTCTCCCTAGTCAAGAATCTCTCCACATCGGGTATTATCGCCCTGGTGAACGAAATTGATGGCAAATTGATCCAGAAACAAACGTAAGGGTTGTTGAGGAACTTCGGGAATTCTATGCTACCATTCCAAGGTCTTTCATAATGTTGCAAAGCAACAACATCATCTTAAAAAAAATAATAAATAACTATTATTCCAGCAATTTATCTATCATCCTTTACCTCCATCAACAGTGAAGAGAGTTTTGCAGATATGTTTCAGTGGTCCCTGCAGCTCGATATGATAATCTGGTATCATGTGCTCTGTCTGACAGGCAATCTCTTTGGATTCCTTCACCACCCGCTTATTCTCAATTGCTTTAATATAATCCATAGCAATTTTCACAATCTCATTTAAGTATAGTAGAAACTGCTCCAGGTATTCAGAAACAGCCCATTTCAGATCATTTCTCACAAAGATTACTGAAAATATTAATAAAATTAATAATAATAATATTCAAGTTTCATCACAATGCAAAATAAACCTCTCCACTTTGGCCATCTCACAATAAACTCTGATACCACAGATCTTAAAATATCACTAGACTTAAGCTTATACAGATCCTCCTTAAAGAGTATATCTATTTTCTTTTTGTACACCCTTTTAAAGTTAAAGTAATCACTGAATAATTCTTCCCTAATAGCCATATCTATTATTTTAATAACTAAATAAATACTAAATTTAATGCGAAATGTTAACGTACTCCAAACATCTGTCGATATGCACGCAAAAGTGTCTGCAAATGAATAAACATCCCTTCGATTAAACACTATAACCTTTATGTTTTGTAGACAAATCTTTATTTTACAAATATCATCTAAAATTGAATCTAAAATCAACAAAAATGTCTATTATCAATTCATAAACCTCAACCTATCCTATGTTACAAATCTACTCTTATCATTTGATTCTTATACAATGTGTTGGAGAAGTTGCATATTTATTCTCAAACTGAAGATCTTAATTATAGTTTAAATCATAATATCACAGCATTGATATATTTTAACACATATCTTGAACTTTTATAAAATAAATATAAAACCTGTTACTAATACCAAAATAATTAGAAATTGCAGTTAAATTCTAAATTTTTTAAAAGCCCCCAAGTCCTAGTTTAAATCCTTACTATTATGAAAATTTTAATCTCAATATATATTATTCTGATAAACTGCAGTAAATATCATTGAAATATTATTATTTTTTTCTTCAACATAAAAATGCGATTAAAAGGAAAATTTAAAAAATGAAAACATCATTGCCTCTTGCAACAACATTATATAATATATCACAAATACATGCGTCTAAAATACGTTTTTAACAACTAGATATTACTCATTAAAACATAGTGTACAAATAAATTCATAAGTTCGTTGCTATAATCTCAATATATATAGCTCAGTACTCTATTTTCAGCGTAATTGCTTTCAATTGCCATGGTAATTTGTTGCTTATAGCAACAAAAATACACCTTGGAACAATTGATATTCAAGGTTGTTTCAGTTGTGCCAATTGCATGTATTTCATTGCAAGATCCTAAATTTAATAAAAATAAATTGGTGTTCTTACCGAATACAATATCAAAGGTTTTCCAGAAATTACGAAACTTTCGTGTTCAATAAGTTTACTTACATCATAATAATCATACATCAAAGAAACTATTTAAAAGAAAAAAAAATATATATATAAAGAGCTTGATCATTGTTTCACAGCGTACATCATCTTAGAAAAGAGAAATGAAAGAAAAGTTAAAAATATATAATCGAAATACACTTTTTTTCAGCACTGAAATCATTCTACGAGAACTTCTAATTACTCATATTAATTAGATTTTAAAAAAAAATAATAATTTAAAAAGATCCAAAAATAAGAAAACGATTTCAAGGATTTATTAAATGTATATTCAGGAAGATTGCGTGAGATTCTAAGAACAGGTTTTCGTTTAACCGAAGAGAAATAAATCAATCTCACTACATCCAAAAAGGGTTTTGTTTCTTCTTTTCTTTCATGGAATCGATTTTGCACAAATATTAAAATAAAAAACGTTTTAATTTTTTTACCTAAAAATTAGTTCCATCTTCATTTAAATTAATTTTGGTAGTTATTACATGAGATTATAGATTTATTTTTTTTTGTCAATTTACAAATTTTATTTCCTTTCTCAACATCTCACAAATTCCGCAGCAGAATTTTCACCGAACAGGATTTTCACCGTTATGGAAGAGTTTTTGTTTTGCATTTATTAATTACGCGTTCTTAATATATTTTTGCTTATTTTTTCGGTGATGAAGAAAAAAAAATGTTAACAATTCACTATTTCGTTTTTATTATTTTTGTTTGCGTTCAAAATTTGGCTGCGAAATCTTGGTATTTAAATAAAGAACACATTAAACGCCAAATACAACTAGATTTTTTTGGGGGGAAATAAATTGGGGGGTCATGTAGTAGAAAATAAATCGCGTGGGCGCTCTCTCTTCGCGAGAAAACTCGAAAATACAACTAATCTTAAGAACTAATGTAATGGGATTCGGGGATAGTTTCTTTTTTCTTTCGCTTGTTGTGTTCCATGGGGGGCAAATCATGATATCAAACACTCTCACACGCGCGCTTCGAATATCGTCCAACACAGTCACTTGAGAAGAAGAAAAGGAAAAAAATACTTATAGATTACTAAACTGGCACTTAACTAACAAAATAATAATTAGAAGAAATATTTACAAAAATAAGTCTAACAAAAAATAAAAAAAAAACATTTTAAAATAATCAAAACGCTTTTGGTGTCGCGCTTCAGCACTTAAGCTACGAAGTAGTATTACATGTTCTTTCTTTGTCAGAATCAAACAAAAAATAATAATAATAAACAAAAAAAAACAACATAGATTACAATAGAAAATAAACACGCCTCATCTCATTTCCTCATCCTAAAAGAAAAACAAACAGTCACAATTAATTTATCCGCATAAGTTACCGAGAGTCCTCTATAGACGGACAGACTATAAGGTTTTTTTTCTTCTTTAAATAAATGGTTTCTCGTCTTTTAAAAGGAGAATCATAAGGAATACAAAAAAAAACAGAAATACATATTATATACAATAGTCCTAAAAAATAAACATTGGTATGTACACGTCCTTTTTTTTTCAATCCTTCGTTTTTTTTTTAAATCCCGTCAATATTCTGTCCTGACCATTTTATTTTTGCTCTGCGCACAGTTTCCTTCCTATCTACATTAATGTTTAATTGTTATCGAATGGCGTCATTGCAAATGAACATATTTCAAAAGTGAGGGTAGGAGGAGGAGGGTAAGGAATCCTTCTTCTTTGGCAAAAACTGGCGCGCAAAACAAAACCAACCTCTTATTTACTTTTTTTTCATTGTTACTTTTTTTGCGTTCTATATTAATTATGAGATCTTAACGTTTACGTAGGTATGTATATCCATCAACAGTAGTTTCTCCGTTGCTCACTTATTGCTTCAAAATCAATTGATAACGTAATAAGCTTAATTTGTTGTGTGTTTTGTGGGTCTGTCCGTCCGGCGGTGCCGCAGTCGCATTATATAATATTGTTTTAAATGTTATCATTAAGAATTAAATCTGTACAACAAATAGTCGTCAAATCAGCTTTGATCATATTATTACAGGTGTCTTTCTTTCAGCTTCATCTTCATCATCTTCTTCTTCTTCATTACATTACTTTTTTCTTTGCAGTTTCTCTTTCTATATATGTATAGTTTAAATAGTCCGTTATACAATTTGCATTATTTTTTTTTCATTATTCTCATTTTTGTTTATCCTGGTTTATTATACATATAGTAGTTTGAGTTCCGTGATGAGGATCGCGTGTCATCTAAAGCTATGTCAGTGAGTGCTGCGAGACTGCTCCTCCTCGACGTGCAGCTGCAGCACGTATTATCTGCGGTCCTGGTACAGCAGGTAGGTTTGAAGGGCCGCAGGCAACGCTAGCAACGTTACCTTACCTTCCAGGTGGTTCTTGCCCAACCGTTGTCGTATCACCCTCCTACACAAGTCCATCAATGGCAGGGGTTCAGCTGTTGGAGAAAGAAAATTTATCAATAAATCCATAACCATCAGATAAACATATTTTTATAAACGTTTCCCAAACGTATTTTTAAAAGCGTATAACTACAAAATATAACTTCAGCCATTTCACCATTTTGTTAAAAGTTTAATGTTTCTTCCAAAGCTACCATATGCAAATACAGTTAATATCTGTTAATATAGTAGTTAAAATATTTTATTTTTAATTAGTAATATGAGAATATTATTTTATTGAAAATGAGTTTGGGAAAAAGTATTTTGCAAATGTACTTACGATCAAGGCCTCCAATATATTTCATTGTAATTTCACAGTGTCCCCATACGGCGGAAACAATAGGATATAGCTTGCGTCCTTTCAGGCCCCTGAACGCGACTCCCAAATACTGACCGTCGACGACGAAGCTCAGAGTGCCTTCGTCCATGTCGAGCACCACAAGGAAACGGTCGGGAACTATGAATGTTTCATCAGCCTTCAGCAGAGCGGGATACGTGACGCCAACATTGTTCTTAGAATCGTGATAGAGTTTATTGCGACCTGCAAAAGTGAAAACATAGGAGAATTGGTAATTAATATCAAGATTTGGTCGCGAGTCGGTTCTTACTATTACCTAAATCCCAGCCCCAGGACATATCCGTACTTCCAACGAGACTTTGGTAGCCTACAGAGTGCAACGGAGCTTCCGCGGTGGCGACTCCAACCACGGCATGGGTGCCCCTCTGACGCGTCGACCAACAGACCTCCCAAGCGTGAAGACCCTTCGTAAATCCGACCTTCCCCCGAATGCAATCCGTACTCTGGGCAACTGGATGCCGGTGGAACGTCAGCTTGTCCTCTTCCTTGACGAATATGTTAAGGGATCGGTCATCTGCATTCCAGCTATATTTGAGCTGCGTTTCCCTGAGCGCGGGCGGCATGTCCAGCAGCATGTCGAGCCGCGGAGGCCGCGCAAAGTCCTGTGCCAGCTCCCTGGGAATGACGGGTTTGTAAGGGGCGGCCGCGTCCCGGTTCACGACCTTAACTCCGCTTGAGACCTTCTGGCCCATGCTCATGCCACGGGCCCTCCTGCGGCCCGTCTTGCACGGCACCACGGCCGCTTTGTACGCGCGACGCACTTCGCACGCGGCCCTTGTTCCCCCGCTTCCTCCCCCGCAACTGTTACTTCTCACTGTGCTAGAACGCACTCCACTCTTGTACCTGGAACAGAAATAAAAAAACAACCCTTAGTATCAGATAAAAGCATTGCCAATCAAAGCAACTACAACGAGAAGAACATCAACGTTCCACAAAATTAAACGACGCGACGCATCGGAATCCACGATGGCGTGCAAACAGTAAAAAGCCACCGCAATTGCAATTAACCAATCAATTTAAATGCAGCCATTGTTTAAACCGATGAATCATTTCAACGACCCATTCAACGAGCCGCTCTCTCCGAGCACAATAATCACTCCGCAAGCATTGATATTTCTTACTTCAACCAAAAACCTCTCTCGATCCTGTCATCAAAGTTTCAACCTAAATTAATCATCCGTCTAAATGACAAATTGATAAATTTCAGTAAATCCTAGATGACTGGTTAATTTTACCGCATATTGAGAAAATAGAAATTCTTGCAACGTACTAGAATTATCCAATAATTATTAATTTAAAAACATCATGAATAGGGTAGAACGTATAGCTGCTTTCATATTAAATAAATCATTCGCTTCTCGTAAAAATGCACATAGCACATGTCGCCCAAGTAACCTTTCGAAAGCGAACACATTACCATTAGTTCGAAGAAATAACGAAAAAAAATGAAACGAGCGCTATAGGAACTCCTGTTTTTCATTGCGCAACGCCTGAATAACAGACCTTAATGTTTATACAACATTCACGCGCCGCGGAAAAATATCGTCGTGGAATATTATACATTCTAAATTTCGAATTGAAACTATGTAAAGTTACAGCAAAAAAAAGGTATCAAATTAGACGAAGAATTTGAGAAAGAGAAAAAAATCGGTGAGGAAATATTATTAGTGCAATGGACGTGGGAAACGTTGAAATTGCATGGCCATTCTTATTAAGATTACTCCATCCATGGAGTCACCATTGGTGTTGTAAGCTGCGACATTTAAACTTTGGCATATAATGGAGGAGACGGACGGACGGACTGAAATAAGGGACGCTCACTGACGATGATGGTTCATTCAATTAGAAACAATTAAAACAACAAAAAAGGGTGTCCGTCGATTGCTGCTAGCAGAGTAGAGGCCTGGTGCACGTGTCTAGGGCATTGGCCCCTGCTGCACCGCCGACTCAGCGGGGGAATCAAACTCTCCCCCACCGGAATGACTCACGTATATAGTCAGCCAAGTAGGATAGTGCACATGTATGATGCAAGTAAAGCATATGCAGACGCAACGAATCAGCTGTTCCCCCTGGATATAATTACGTAAATAACATCCACTATTTGCTTATCGTTAAGAAGAGAGAAAAAAATATGATATATTAAAATAATGAAAAACGCATCCAACATTTCGAGGTAATCCAAACGGCTTTGGGGGGAAATTGCGAAAATTTAGCTACGCGGCGTTATAGAATGATGATGTTGTTGATGATGATAATAAAAAAGAGCCATCGGTTCTACCGATTACGTACACACAACACCTGGTCTGGCGTAACGGCTACGGCGAGGGCCCCCCGAGCTAGGCAAAAGCCCCTACTACTACCATTTCCAACCATGTGCATAGCCTTGGAGAGCCGTTTCGAAATGTAAACTGCAATTTGAAAAACTCCAAAGTGCGGCAAAAGAGGCAATTGAATTTGAATTTCGACATGGATCGACGGACGGCTGGATTGCGACAATGTGGTAATAATAAAGAGGAAGATAGACGAATACACGCAAATGGTGAGAGGCAATGAATAGGAGAAAGAGAGAGAGAACAGAGGAAAAGTGCGCCGGCTGGATGTTACGCAACCGGCGCGCGGCGACCGTGAACTTGTCCTTGTTCGCTCCGCTCAGCTCTTCTGGCTATGGACGTGGACTTCAAAAGGTCCACCTCTCACCAATTTCCTCGGCCTACCGGAAACCCATCACCGGAACCGATTACCAACCAAGATGGAGAAGGAAGACGGCGGCCATGGAGGAAAACAGCACCAATTACGGATCCATTCTTCCACCGGCTCCGCTCGGCTGGTAGATAAGGACGGAGGAGAGCGACACACCACCCACGCAAACCGTCGCTTTCGCAAACACACGCTGCTGTCGGCTTTCGTGGAAGCCCGTCGCTGAATCAATGAATGATTCAAATGTGTATGTGTTTAACGTTCTCAGGCAGGAAAACACACTGAAATGAATGTACGTTCATACGTACGTACATAACATAGCCGCGTCCAGGCTAAGCGCCAGATGGTCGTCACATACGCTCCCAACTGTGCATACAAAAATAAAACAAACAACTGAACGGTAGCCTCGGGCCCATAAATTAATACGAAATCCCAGAAATATAAAAAGAACGAACTGCTATTTCGGTGGGAACATAACAAAATACCTCAACAAAATAAACAAGCAATCTGCAGCACAACGAGAATGCACGTAATTTATTAGGACCAAATAAGGCCAGTTCCACGAAGGAAGACGAATGGTCGAAGAAAGACCTTTTCCGATGTTCAATATATGACCATTTAAGAATCAAAAGAAGATTGAATATTTGTATAAAATGAACGAGACAGTTCACAATAGTTCTAACGCGCTAACAGCTATTTCTATATAATTGAAAGTAATGACGAAAACACTAAAATTTCAATATAAAAAAGTCTGGAATACATTAGCGTTTTAATGAATGTTAATTTTGAAAGCACAACAACAACAACAAAAGAACTCCGTATTAATATGCCACGAACATAGCCTGCTACATTATTATGTACTTGTACACCTAAAGCAGAAATAGCAGTATTTCCTCAATAAAATTACTTTGTTCATTATTTAATAAAAGTGAAGACTATGAGGAAGGAATTCAATTAAAATATGCTATTAACTTTCGATAAGTATACTACTGCCTGTTTTTTTTTTGTAAATATCAACGTATATAATAATGTAACGTTATGAGAGCGCAAGTTGCAAAATTATTGTTTTCGGGTAATGGGAAAGAACAGAATTTCTAAATGCAGCGCGAATTCGGATCAATTATGCATTAAGTAATCGAGCTTTCTATTTCGCTAGATTCCTAGAATTCTGACTGTACCAGGGTGTACCCGATCGAGCAAAATTTCCAGGTACGAAAGACCAGTTTACCATACCGGTCACCGGAATTGCAGGCATTCGCTATCCGAAAACAAACAAAAAAAGAAAGAAGTTATAACAATATACTTGTAAACAACAGATATAGAGAAGCACAATATATCTGTCATAGGTTTGAAACAAAGAAAGCATCTTGTTATTGTACTGCGTCTGAAGGACAAATATTGTTTGCTGGCGTGCTAGTACCAAGAAACAAAAAAAACTACAGCAGCGGTGTAGAAGGGTAAAATGAGAGCGCGGTTTGGATTGGATCTTCCGAAGAAATCGAAACGGGTTTAGAAACAATATGTTCGTTCTCGAGTGGCCGTGTTGTAACAATACGCAAGTTACAAAACGGCGTTCGTTGCAAAAGCACTTGAGCCGCACACAAAGTGCCGTAGTTAAATGAGATGAATGCACGTACGTAAATAGGTGAAGAGTGATAATAACTTAATGCGAGGAGACTTTCCCCAAACACAATAGGAAGTGATGTGTGTCGTTATTAACCATATAGACCTAACACGAGCAATTCACATTTCAAGAACACAATCTCTCGTATATGTCTTCGAAAAAGAGACCATCCAAGGTTAGACGTGAAGAAACGTACCTTGTTTGATGAATGCACTATATGCTTACCAAAAAAAAAAACACGCACACACACACGGGTTTCGAACGTAGAGAGGTTGAAGAGAAAAAAGACTTTCAAAAGAGATAAAGAATGTGTCTTCTCTTCAAACCGATGTTGAAACTTACTTTCGCCTTGCTATTTCCATCATTCTTTATCCTGCTTTGTAATTTGGAGAGTGAATTATTACAGGATAATAAATGCATGCAACTTCCAAAAGCACTTCGCTCACGTCACTAGCCTCTGCTGATAATGCTGAACAAAAGAATAACTTTAAGTTCGCATCACTTTCTTTCAGCTGCAGCAAAATTGTTCGTTGCACTACCCTCTCACTGTGTTGGTCTAATGTGACGAGGACTACTACTACTAACTAATATAAATAAATAAAGTTTGAAATGTGTCCGGAATGCGACTGCACTCACTCCGTACGAAAGCTACCACGTGCACGAACAAAGACTGACTTCGAAACTCGTAGATCAGTACTATGAGGGGAAACGATGGTGGGAAGGCAGTACGATCAGGACGACGGTGGTGGGGAGCGACGCCTTTCTACGTATATTACTTATGCTATGTTATGTTACGGCTGCTATGCTATGGTGGTGGTGGTGGAAGTGGAGGGGTTTTCCAAGATCGACGCGCACACTCATTGTCAGACGTATTTTTAGCACGTTGCAGTTACGAGACGATGGCGAGAGTCCGTGGCCTTAAGAAATGCTATGTGGAATTTGCAATATACGCACAATTCGGCGATCCTTCTTGGGGGGCGGCTATTTTTATTACTGTTTTCAGGAGGACACGGCCCCAATTCCGCGAGACGCACTCTGTGCATGACCCACTTTCCAGATACAAAACACATACCACAACAAACAGGAAAATATAAATCCTCGGACACCAACCAAAACAGAAGAAAAAAACAACAAATGCGCGCTTTGCTAATTGCCCTCAACCATAAAAAGGGCATAATAACTGTACATCATATGTACATCAACAAATATTACGCAGCGAAAACCATTCCATTGAAATTTGCGAACGTTGAAAACATATTTTCAAATACAACATTATTCACATGCACGTAATAACACACTCGATTTCGAAAATGAGTAAATAAAGTATGGGTCAAATTCTACTAGTAAAATAACATAAACATATTTTCGTCAAGAGGACAATTTTATTTGAAATCGCAGTATTTTCATTCATTACTTTAATTATTTACTACATTTACTTAATATTAGGGTATAATATTACAGTAATAATTGAAATCATCTACAAAATGCTACACAGCATTTTATAATCAACAGAATCACAATGATTGTACATGCTGGGAAATATTGTAAAAGTAACCTTCGGATCAATCATTTACTTAGAACGTCGTCGCTAATTTCAATGGAAATATTGACACAATGGGGAAAATCAAGTCAATATTAATTTAATAAAAATGCGCAAACTAAAAGCCCAAGGTACATAATTGTTACATATATACTTCTTACTTTCGCCATTTACCATAACAAATTCTCAGAAAGTTTCACAAACTCCTTTATAATTGCCTATATTAAGATATAGGTAATTGCGTAATTTTGTAACTACTAAATAGTGAAATTTATGTGCGAATACTTGCCTTTAGATTCTATAACAGAAATAATTTCCAAATACTCTTTTATATTTAGATATTACAATAACTCAAACAGAAAATAACTTACTTTCGCCATTTATCATTTACCATTTCGGTTTATAATATATTCGCAGAAAGTAGTTTCAAAACTATTTTTATGCTATGTAATTGTAATTTTAAACTGAAATAAAGTAAAATAAGTGTGGATAGTTCTTACTCCAGGAATGAAATGGAAGAGATTATCCCAAGACCTCAGTAATAAGGCAAAAAAGAAAGTTGTTTAGCTTTCTACCGTAAGGTAATCTGTATAAATTTAAGGCGTTCCCTAAAAATTTCAGGTATCTTTTCTGAAGCTGTGTGTAATTTACAATATAGTTTCGTCGCTCGTAAATAAAATCAGATATTATTTATATGGTCTTCTAATAACATGAATTGATGTTCCGGTAATAAAAAGACACGAACTGATCGAAAGCTATCGAAGTTTTGTTGACAAATATAACGACCACCGACAAACGTAAATTAACTTAATCTATAATTAATGAGTATAGACAGAAGATTTGTACTAATAGACGCAAGCAAAATCCTTGAAGCTCTTAATTGGTAGAGATCACATATTCTGAACGTAATGAGGAAATTTAGCAATCGACGAAGCTTTTCCGCAATCATTCCAAGAAAATATTTTATAGCTGTTTATTTTCAATGTGCAAAACAATTTCAATGTTTATACCTTAATATTTAAGAATTATTTAACGATTGGAAAGGATGTTATTAGTAAGTGATGAAATGTTTACCATCAAGGGCAACAATTTGCGCAAACCGGTAATTTGTTCACCCGCACAATGGTCTAAACTTTAGAGTGTATGATTGGAATTATTACCCAATGTTATAAAAGAGAAAAATACTTTTAATTTTGGTATTGATGATTGTATCGAATCTATTTGAATTGAAAGACCGCGCGTGGGAAGTGACAAAGCTAAGTTTTGGTGAGCCAAGAACATAAACAATATAAGGTATTAGTTATTCACCAGGCTAAATCTGTAATAGGTTGAAGAACTTGCGCGAGTGACCGTTTGCATGATAAACAGAATTTCAGAAATACAAAACACTCCAAATATGTTCTTGAAAAAGCAATAATAATGCACCAATTTGCATGTGGTTAGCGAATGTTTCACATGGAAAGATATGTATTACATTTTTTTTTGTTTGGAGAAAAGTAAATGCATTTCTTAACACGATTATTCTTGATATTACAGTTATTTGATTGAGTTGTACAAGAGGCTTTGCCTGTTAGATACTAGCGTAATCGCTCGTTAAAGTGTGTAGTAATAAAATAAAATTGGCGAATTTCCCTTGCGGGAATAGTTGCTTGGTATGAAGAATACGGCAAGACGACGCACCGAGTAAAATTAATATTGCGCTCCCCGTGTATTATTTCCTTCGTGTTATGCACGTTGCTCCATGGAGCACGAGCGGAATATTAAATCCTTCCTATTATTACAAAAGTGCCTCGGCGTGTTGTGCATCCGCAACGCCGCCATTTGCAGCACAGGATGAAGGAAGAAAAATTCCTCTCGAAACTGAAAATTTCACAGGAACGAAACTGTTCCTGGATAGAAGAACCCAAACGAAAATAATAAAGAGAAGAAAACAAACAAATTCCGGCCATCGTGGCACATGAATTTTCCTACCTAACGTCTCTCTTTCATCTCTCTCATTGCTATCCCTCGGCTACGACCGATCCCAAACGCATGGGGTATTAGATATCTCCCTCCTCAAGGGTAACAACCCCAAGACCATTAGTATTCAACTAGGAGATAGATAGAGAAACCGGGAGGAGGCAGGCCCGAACCCCAGGGCTCTAAAAAGGGAAATTAGTTTTGATATCTGAGGGCCCTGATATTTTTTCCAAACCTCATACAAGCTAACACTGAAATATAAATCCGAAAAATTAATAGTTTGTAATTTAATGCAAAGTTTAAACACTTTGTAAAATTATAAATAGAATGTGTAAATGAATTTTATAAAATTTGAACTTTGCTGAAAAAAAGTACTACAAAGTGTAGAATTTTGTAAAATTTGTATGAATTTTGTTGAAAAAAGTACTACGTAAAAATTAAGCTTAAGATAAATTACTTTAAAACTGAAATCTTCAAAAAATTTTAATTTAAAAAAAAATCACTTCGAAAAATTATAAAAGTGTGAAATTGGTTTTATGTAAAAATTGTTGAAACTTTGTTGAATTAAGTGCTATGCAAATATAATAACTATTTCTTTTTTAAATAAGTAAATAATTTAACAACTGTATAGAAACTTAAATTGTATTATGTGTAGACTTTGTTTGAACAATGTTGAAAGAGGTACTATGCAAAAACGTAACGCACAGATAATTTACTTTTCATGAGCCGTGAGTACGCAATTGTTTTGGCTCTTTCTTTGAAATAAGTGAAGAAAGACAATGAAATTTTTGCGATTTGCGATTGCGAGCGAATTTCGCATGTGAGGAAACCTCCCGAGGACGGCTGTTGTCCAAGCAAAACGACCTTGCAGAAAAAAGAAAAAGATACGTACAAATTCGCCGTAACAACCAACAAAAAAAAAACGGATTTCGCTCGAAAAAAATATAAATCATTTGGAAGAATCTTCTGTGCAAAATAAATCACGTTTTAAGCAAATGGTTCTGCTTAAGGAATTCGATGCTTTTATCTAGGAGAACCCAGAATGGTTGGCGAAGCAACAAAATTGGGATGGAAAGAAAAAAGGGTCCGAAAAATAAATTGTTATTGAGAATTTTATGGTCCCGTGGAACTCCAGAGTGTCTGAAACCCTGTTATTGTTGTTTTTTTTTTACTCTTCTCTGGCTCAGCCCCGGCGAGGATGGAGTACCTACGTCGAAACCTTCGCCAGGTAGAAATGACAAAGCGAACCAAAAGCAGATATAATAATAACACGAGGTAATGGCGGTGGAAAGCGAACAGCACCTGTTTAAGGACAGAGAGGTGGTGTGTACCCACCTGAAAATCCACCCGCACTATGGTGCTGAAAAGCTTGGGTAGATGAAAAGGACGACCATATGGTACGGGTTTACCATTTTCCCAGACATGTGAACGTGTTTTGCTTTCGAGTAAAAGAGACGCGCGACAGTGCGCGCTGCGGCGGTGTCGTCACACCGATATTTTTTTTATTTCTCTCTACTCATTATAGGCCAAGGTGCGTTCCGGTGAGGTCGAAGCTTAGAGATGTCGTAATATAATTGTGCAAATGATTTTCTGTGCGTGCAATACGTAATATTATATATATATATATAAAAATCGTAGAGAGAAATGGTATTTTAAATACAAGCATTTCAGAATCATTTGCAGGGGACGTATCTTGAGATCCATCATCGCGTCAAAACCAGTTTACTCGCTGCTGCTGCCGCCGTTCACGAGGTGCACGTATATCGCAAGAAGGAACAGCTGGTTCGTACGAGATGCTCTTACTGGAAAAGCTCTAATCTCGTTACCCTAAAGGTTCAATTCGAAAGGCTCTCTTTTTTATTCACAAGCAACTGCCCGATGTAATTAGTGGCGGAGAGTATTAATTAAAAAAAAAAGATATATATAACTAGAACCACATCCGTCTGACGGTCACGGTTTGAATATCTTCGAAGCTCGTTGGAACATATGGTTCGGGAAAAATGTTACTAACAATGGCATTAAGATCACCTTGTCGACAACGGCCAGAAAAACAATAACAATCGAATGTAAATTGCTGAGCACCTGTCCTAAGCGGTTATGATTGCTGTCTTGTAATTGCTCTTGCTGACAATTATGAGTGCTGCCGGAGCTGAACGAGATGGGAGAACCATTGTTTCAGCAGCGCAAGTATCGATTTCTGGGAGTCGGTGGAGGAGGTACAGGACGATGCAGAGGAGGAGAAGGGCGCCCTCCCAGAGCCAGACGTATATGAATCATGGTAGTCGCAACCCCTAAACTGGAGGCCCAGCTGACTCCCGGCAATTGACCCCAGAATGTGCAAACCATACACTGAGAACACTTTGGTGAGGGGTCGCATCCATCCAGACACTATCATCATCAACTTGCGAAACACCCAACCCGATTCAACGAAACAAAAAAATATATATACATGCGAAAAGCAAACATCGTCATGAGTAATTACAAAATACATTCACCGCAATAACGCGGCGGCATTGAAACTCCCACACGTTCTCCCGAGGAAAACAGTGAAACACGCTTCTTTCAGATCCTCAGTTTCTGACGGAGGAACAAACTGCAAGAGCAAAGTTACCCAACGAAGTAAATAAATTCTAAAAATACCCGCGCGGCACGTGTAACCATATCTACAACATTCGGATTTTCCTTCTCACACACACACACACATTTTCGAATTAAAATTATCCCATTGAATATAAACACACAAGAGAAGAAGGAAAAAAAAGTAAAATTCCCAACAAGTCTAATATAATAAGGGACGGTTGAATTTTTCTGCGGAAAGGAGAAACCGGTTTCGTACGAACCTAGAATTACGTCATGGGAAAAGGGTTTCGTGCAGATTTTTTTGTTGCTGTATTTCATCCTTTTCTTAACGGTATCCCTAACCAAGAAAAGCAGGTACCTTCACTTCCTTCCGTTGTCTAAGACGAACCCAAAAGAATGGAAGACGAAGAAAAAGTGAAGAGAGTTCCAGACAACCTTCGCATTATTCTCTCGAATAAAAACCGGCAAATAGTAATTTTTAATGGAAACACGAGATTTCGTTTCCTACGTATTAAACGAAATTCAATATAATGTATTATTTTACATTACGAAGCAAAACAGTTTTTATAAAGATGATGATGAGAGATGCAGCAGAATGTAAAACATCCATTCAAAGTATAAAATTTGCTCACGAATGCAGGTTTCCAACGTTTTATAATTCCAGGTATCATAAATTTCGTGGAAATCAAGTTAGAACAGCTATTCCCAACTAAAATCGTCAAATTGATTGAATAATTAATTTTCCGCCTCTTTTTGAACAAAAATAATATAAAATTAATTTTATTACTGAAAAGAAATAATAATAGAAACGTATATGAAAAAACACATAAAATTTAACACAGTTGCTTTAAGAATCGAAATAATGGAAATTTAATGATGCAAACTTTTAGTTGCTGAAGGAACCGCAATTTTAGCATTATTAAGATATAATTTTGAGCTCTGAAACAATTTCAGAATATACATATACAAAAATACAGTCTTATGGAAAAAGGCCATTGACCAAAAGTCCTTCAGTCCACCGGAATAATATTATTCAACGATTTAAATACACTTTTTTTCGACCAAATGTCGTCATTGGGAATAACAGAAATGTTTATAGAATATAAAATGACAAAACATCAACATGCATAACGACTTCTAATTGCATAGCACACATTAGTGAGCAAATAAATTGTTGCTATTATCACTTAGAATATTAGACTGGAATGATATCATATCACACCAAATATTTAACTATTGATTGATTATTAATGATTGGGCCAATAACAAATTCCTATTCCAATGTTTCACTGATGATTTTAAACTAGCTACAAAAAATAAAAAATAAATTTTAAAAGTAATTTTATTTAATGAATCAAAAATCTTGTTTTTTTTTTGTAAGTATTTGAAAGAGATTGTTTGGACATATGAATTTTATAATGAACACAAGAGTTGTAAAAGTAGTAAAATGGCAGGGGTATTCGAAGTAATTACAAGTTTAACCGGTTTCAAGGACCAAGGTCATTGTCAGTAATTTGACCAATAATTACATACGAAATTATGAAACAAAGAAAAAAAATCTTAATTTTGTATTATATAATTTTTAAAATGTTTTCCTTCAAATAAAAATTGAAACAAGGATTCTTATGAAATATTAGAAGTGGCTTGATATTTACTAAAGGTGATTTAAATGTGAATCTTCAAAGCGCGTCTCGTGAAAATACGCGATCTTTCATCCAGTATTAAATATTGGTTTTTTAAATATACATTTCAAATTTTATGGTATGGCTTGATCCAGTTTTCCACGGGTATTTGGAGCGACTGCTCGCACATTTTCACATTTATCCCTCAAGTGCGCGCAGAAATAAACTTCTGGTCTTGGGATCTCGAAACATATTTGCCCGATTCTGTATGTTGTTGCTTCTCCATTTTTTTAATTTCTTTTGATACTCGACGGGCGTGAATGAAACACTCTGGCGTAATCTATTTTTAATTCACGCGCGACCCCAAAAAACTAAGTCAGCGAATCGTATGTGTATATGCCGACAAAAAAATATGAAAACAAAAGTGAAATTGAACAATGCCTCCTCCTATCGCATCCACAAATCTGACCAGACATGTGTCCATGGACAATCGGAAGGGTTCAGAAAATTTAAAGCCCCACGTCATTCCATTTCAGTTAAAATAAAATATACGAATGTAAAAAAAAGAAAACCAAAAGGGCAGATGGTGAATGTTGCATTTCTCTTTTCCTCCTCTTTCATTGGGATTCGTTCCACTCTCTCTAAATTAAAAGCGAGATGGTAGGACAAGCCCTAAATCGGGTCAAAAGCCCTACGCGCACATACACACCGCACGTCGGATTAGATAATGTGCCCGATGCAACCGACAATGGCCTCCGAAATGGGATTAAAAGATTAACTAAAAAAATAAAAATAATACAAGCATTAAATCGTATTTAAGGCGTTTGATAAACGTTGCTATTAATTAATGCGAATGCAATTAACTCTCACACTTTGAAAAGATGGAATTTTGTGGAAAATTCTGCGGTGTTTCATAACGTTACCGCTGGTGAAATTTTATTTGTAAAAAAAAGAGGAGCGAAGTAAAGAGAAAAAAATACCCTGCTAAAGGGCGAAGAAGCGCGTGCGCTGTATTCCAGAGGGTGGCACGTTCAATACCTAACTTCTGTGCCGCACTGTGAGATCACCGCATGTACTAACATATCCATAGATACTTCACCTCCTATGTGTGTATACATGTAGTTTTTCCACCAAATATAGATCAAATGAAAACAGCTGTTTAGGATTTCAAACGTTGCGTGAACATACTCGAGAGCAGTAGTCTCCCGCATCGCGTCGTGGAAAGGCTTCGAAAATTATAGGACATCATCTTTAACCTTGATAGAGATATGCTATTTAAAGTCAAAAGCAGGGGTTCTTCCTCGCGTTCCAACATTTCCAATTACGTACTACAATATATAGCGACTCTCTTGAACTGCACAAGAGAGCCGACGACCAAGGTTAGCGCTAAAATTGCCGCTCACAAAGTAATGCTCCTTCTTCCTTTTTTTATCTTCCTCTCTCTCTCTGATTCCATCAACTCACTCGCTCTCTTAAGCACGCCATAAGCTCTTCAATTCTTCCGAAAAATTAAAATCCTCTCTCGGCTAGGAAACGAAAGCATTGTTGCGCAACCGTCGATTTCGAGGCAATTCTTTTGTTCCCCAGGTGCGACTGTCAAGATTACCTCTCTCAGCGTTTGTTTTCACCTCAAAACATTTGCGCAAGCGGTTACGCAACGCAGCTCGAACCATTAACTAAACGATTAGATCATTAGATTTAGTAGTTGTTGTTTTTTTTGTTTTAGTTGATCGTCGATTCTCGTCCTGCAGCAGTTTTTTGAGTAATCGATTTGTCTTGTATCCAAGAATCTCATCCTCATCTTGCGGTCATTTTATTATGGAAACGGTTATCGGCACATTGGGCTGAAAGAGCCTTGATACGAGACGTTGATCCGTCCTCTCCAGGCAACACACGCCCATTGCCATTTTAATTAAGACAACGAGTCCGTTTCGCATTCGCATAAACTTCTTGGATACATATATATAAATAAATACGTATACTTTGGTGCGTGCATATCTGATTGTCGACTGTTTTGAGAATCACTCTCGTCTTTTACAGTTGCTGCTGCTGCTGCCTGGGATATTCGACCTGCTCCTACAATAATTAAGCGAACAATGAACAATACTCCATGAATATAAGGAATTGTTCATGGCCACTCTCTGTGACAAGTAGATATATATGGTCGTTTTTTTTTATTTACTGCTACCTCTCCTCGCCAGGTATTATTGTTCCTTCCGAAGCATTTTCCACATGCGTAACCAACCAACCAAGCGCGCTTCTTTTTATTTTACGTGACTTTCGAAAGGCGCCAAATCGAAGGATGCGGCCAATGGCATTCCCATTAGCACTTGCTTAGCAGCAGCACATCCGTCTGCAAAGCGCGATTCGCCACCGAAATAACATTTTATTCAAGATAACTTTATTTATAGTTGCATTATTAATCTGATTACCGAGAAGCTGGGAATACATATTAAATTACGATAATGATCGTCGCGCTTTCGCAATTGGCATATCGCATATCCTGGCCGCATAAATATGCTCTGTCGTGTTACATTCTAATCTGGAATAATGGTCCTCCATATAGATGCGTGCGTTGTATCACGTTCGGCGCGAATTGCAATTAATACTAATTAAGGAGATACCGAGCGAGGATGCGATTGAAAACAACATGGATTTGATTGATGCGAAATCGCGTCGTGCATTCCGGACGCGATTGCTGAGGCCGAGGAGAACGACCCTCCTGCATCCATCATCTGCGAGCAACAACAACAACAAACGCCAGAGTGGAGATGAAGAATGGAGCAAAAAGGAACGCGCGCCGCATGTCTGTTTCTCCGGCGCGTTCTTTCTTTTTTTTATATATATTGTATGTGTTTTGTTGCCTGCTTTCCATCCTCCCATGGTTGGTTATTCCAGACAAAGCGGTCGAAGATAGTGGCCCAGAGAGACAGCTGAATGATGACTAAGAACGACCGGACGAGCTTCGAACACCACTAAAGTGACTCAACGGACGACCCCCAGACGACTCTCTCGCTCGCTCAGACTCACGATCCAAAGATATTTCTCTACCCGCAGCAACCCGTAGCCATAGACACCATAAACCAAGAGCGGCGCACTGTCGCTGTAGCCCTTACCAAGTCACCATCGAACGAAATCCCTTGGACACTCACCTGCAACAAGGAAACAATAATACGTCAATTTATTGTATTATACAAAAGTAGAATTCGTTTACACATAGAATACGAACGTAATGGCAGCAGACCATTAGCGTGGGATTTATTTACAAACAATGATTGGCATCCGGTTATATGGGCCGCACTGACAATGGAAGATTGTCCAATAAGTCCAAACAATGAGATATCGCGTTTGTGCACAGACTACATTTATGTTGGGTATGAATGGATCGAGTTGCAGACTGTTCCAGACATCAGCGAATACTCTTATCGAAAACCTTATCGAAACAGGGACTACTACCGAAGATATTCAACGTTTTTCTGCTGAAACCTATATCAATGGCAGACCACAACAAACTTGATATTAAAATTTCCTTTTGCAGAACTGACACATTTCGGTATATCAGATTTCAATTGGAATGATGTCACTGATTTAATAAATCCTTTCCAAGAAATTTCGCACTCGATGGAGAAGTACTGATGAAGGGTAATGGGTTAATTAACCGTATTGTTAACACGTTCTCACTGAAGGCACTTGTCACTTGATTTTTTTAAAGATGCGATGGTTCAAAAGGGAGTCGCTAGTAGAAGGGGTGGATGGGATGGGTGGTTTTGAAATATACCTTGTTTCCATAGTAGGGTGAAGACGTTGTAAGGCGAAGCCGGTGTGCCAGAAGCTGACATACGGCGCGAAGGTCGGTCCGAACGCGAGTATGCACTGCACGATGGGCGTTTGCGGGGGTGGCGGCTGAACCTGCTGTTGGGGGTGGTATTGTTGCTTAACGACACTACTGAACACAACCGGGGTGAAAAGCCACGGGGACGACGTTATCATGACCGCAGCCGGCCACAACTGAAGCGCCGGTCTCCGCTCTGCACAAACGCAACCCACCATTCCAACCCAACCATCCCCCACCGAAAACCCACGGCTGCGCTCTCTTTCCACCTATCTCTCTTTATTCCAATGGGAAGACCCACGCCCAACCCAAAACGAAGCTCACGCACGAAACATATTACCACAGCACGAACATAAAAACACCAGAAATCGAATATTTAAAATTTACCCGAAAAAAGTACACCCCTAAGAATAAATTGAAGCAATCATTTAAATACTCAGATTCCGATCAAACCAATGAAAACACCTTTAATTATTGGATTTTCTCTTTATAATTGTTTCTGCTGAATCGAAACTGCGTTTCCAAAATGTTGTTTGCAAGCGAGAAAAGAAGAAACAAGAGGAAATGTTATTTTTTTTCATGTATTTTGTTAGCACGAATTGTCGGATCGAGTGCGGAGATAGCGTTCTGTTCGGTTCCAATAAGGGCGGCATTCGCGAGCGCCGTCGAGGGATCAATACCGGCCTCGGTCATTACGCGGCGTCGGCCAATCGAAGCGTCGCGACGCTCCGACGTTAGCACCGACATGCCGTTTCTCTCGACAACAGTTACAAAAGTTTCGCACACTTTTACTACATATTAAAACAATTTCGCCTTCTCTGTCGCAGCAGCAGCATCGCGCCGATTCCAACGCAACGACTTACCCGCCGCCTCCGCCACTACCACAAATAGTTTGCGATCGCGTCGATTGATAATTCATAAGCAGAGCGCTTCCACCCCCGAAAACTTTCATAATCTCACATGACTTTGATAAACTCCATAACAAATATTGTGTCAACAAGAGATTTATACGCTTCTCGAACAAATTGCAAAAATAAAAACTTTAAAGTATCAACGTTAATACAGAAAACTTTCATTAACAGTATAAACACCTACAAATAGGCTATAATACTTCAGTTGTCAGCAACAATTTTAATTACATTACATCACGATTTATCTTCTTAAGTTACAAACCTTCTAGACTAATTTCCAACCACAATAAATAATAGTTTGATTAGATTAAGACACGTATTATGAGTAACTAAGTTTTCTTAGAAAATTGCAACAAAATACTAAATTAATTAAAATTACTAACAAGCTTCGGTTTTTCTTATAAAAATGAATTTTATACAAAAGCAATTTTCTTCACATGTTTGTTTTACTAAATTTCCTAGATACAACAATATCATTAATTATGTTGATAAAATGTCCGTTTAGATTGCTCATGTTATGTTATATTTTTGGATAACATAACATTGTGTTAAATCTGCGCTGCGTGCAATGCAATTATGTCACTGTACATATGAACATCAACCACTCGGTAATAAACTATAACAGTCATATTCATGTTTTATAGAATGTCCTACAACATGCCACCATTATAATTCTAATGAATACGTACTTATTATACTGTTTCATTAATTCTTAAAGCAAATGCGAGACAATAGTTTGGCGACGCAACGAAAACAGTCACTGAAAAAATATACAATTTAAACAACTTTCTCATGAGTTATGTATATGTAATTTTATACAATGACATATTGTTTAACGCAGCAAAGAAAGAAATTCTATCGACCACAGTTCTATAGTAAAGTAATAAATAATACATTACAAGTTATTCAATAAATTCCTTAACGAAAAAAGAACAACGAAAAACTACATCTTTCAGAATTTTCGTATTTAATATATGTGGTTACTAAGTAGTTAAAAAATATTATGTAATAATAAATTATTAGGGTAAATACAGAAAAGTAAGTCAAATTATCAGAAATTTTCATTCAATTCATACAAAACGGAAAAAATCCTGTGAGTAGTTACATATAGAAAATTGATGTTTTTAAATGGAACTACCCAGCATAGATATAATTAACGCTACAGTTAAGTATGAAATTGAATTAATATTGAATTATTTCTGAAAATAATATAGTTCCGTATTTTTATAAACTGAAATTAAATGAATTTCTGCAAAAAACGTCATGCAGTTTGTGCTCAAACAATTACTTGATGAAATAAGATGACGTAGTTTCAGGAGGTAATTCCATTATGTAATTTAAATCGCGTGGAAAAGGAAAACGACAACGACGAAAATAAAAAGGGTACGGTAATTGGCAAAATAGAAACTGAAAATCTGTTTTAAATGTGAGCTCAATGCACCCACATGGAACCACCCAGCAGCATGGCAATTGTTCCATAGAATTTCTCCACGCATAATGCATTCCAAAACGCTCATTATATGTAAATCACAAACGCTTTGTCAAATTCTATTTTTATTATTTCCTCAGTTTGCTGCATTAATTCATTCACTGAAATGCGCACGAATGCAACGGGAAAAGCGCACACTGCACTATGTATGTACGTATTAATGCATGTATGTAGTAGCACAAGAAATTGGAACTGGCAGTCTTGAATTCTAGCGTACAGGAAGCACTTGGGACATCTGCGGGACATCTGAAGAGAGTCCACTTGACACAGCTATCTATATTAAACCCAGTTTACGGAGAACGAATGAACAGAACAGAAAAAAAAGAAAATAAATAAACCGTCCCAAGGAAATTTATTAATAAAAGGAAGCAAGCATTTGCGTATTTCAAAAAATACAGTAACGTACATAATTCTTACACGAATTGGTAAATGTTAATCGGATGACGAATTTTCATTTAAATGCATTTACAATATTACTTTGATATTTCAATTTGCACGAACGTATACAATATGCATATGAAGGTACACAATATTCATACGAACGTACACAACATTCATAGTAACGTACATAACTATTTAAATGTTATTTAAATGTGCAGAAAAAACAGATACAATTTGAATGTTATTTGCAAATTCGACTGAGATCATTGTACGTTGGTGCGGATATTCATCGAACGTACATGAAAATGATTACGTCAAGTGAGCGCTGACTGTACCTCGTTTAGTTTTTATCGTGTAATTTGTTGATATGGATTTTGTCGTTGCAGTTGGATGATTCAATGCGGCTGAAAATCCCCCTATATATATATATATACTGAATTCGGTCTCCCCATTAATTCGGTCATGTGTAATTAAAACCGTTCCCCATCACGTTAAACCCCCCGCCCTTCCTAAATCAGAAATTATCAAAAATATACACTCACACACGCATACACCCAACCCATCCGTATCGAGGTTCGAATGTGTAGCAGCAATAATGATTGCGATTCGGAAATTTCCCCCTGATGCCCTGCCAGTCCAACCACCCCCAGGATATGCCAGGCCCCGAAACAACGGGGAGAGTGAGAGAGAAAAAAAATGAGTCCCGCTGCACCCCTTTCGCATTCGACACGACTGTGCCATTTCGCTTCTAAATAATTCATTGACCCTATCATACCGAAAAAAATATAAATCAACGTTAATTATTTTATCCAATCTGAGGTAGCGAACAATGGATTTCGTTCGGAATCCATCAAAAACTTTACTCTCCCTTCATGGAAACGCAATGCGTTTTCCGATCCGTAATCACGACCATGCAATACACTTTTTCCGGTCGCGGTGGAAACAGGAAAACGGATGAAAGTGCGTGTCGAATACTCACTCACCTTATTTAAAGCCGTTGTAATTGGACACTTTGTTTCTACTGTAGGGCTTCATGTTATCTGCAACAAAAGTAAAAAAATATAAACGATTTAATTAAACTTACAACAGCCTTTATGAGCGAACACTGTAAGCGTAATTATATAAAAAAAAATAATTTGTAGGTGATGAAATGCTTGAAAAGAAGTCGGCATATGTGCTTTTAAATTTATATAACTTTCCCACGCAAATGTGTAATACCGTTTCTGAGGCTGCGATCTATTAAAAACGATCATTTTTGAACAAAATGAAAGTATTCATAATAAAATTGACAACATTTTCTAAAGAAAAAAAACTAATTTATGAAATTATTTTAGTTATAATAATTTTTTTAAATACTTAAAATTTCTATATCAAATAGTAATATAAATATTGCTGTTAAGTAAATTTTAAAATTATCTAATTTTTATCTTCTTATTTCAGCATCATTACTGTAAAAGAACTAGTCAAATATATACACTGAAATTATTAGGTATAATTCTTGCTAAATATAAATATCGTTAGAATACAGAGCAAAGTACGAGCAAGAGATTCCATTTCATGTTCGTATAAATTTGATAATGTAATTAAGTTGCGGCTTCCGCCTTTCATATGGTTTTACTCTAATTTAAACTCTACGTATATTGCTTTATAATGAGTATTAAAATTAAAACAAAATTTTAACGAGGAGGATGAAGAACCGGATTGCCCAAAACTTTCAGTCGAATCTAATTCTCATTTATCTGTAGAATATTTTGAAATATTACTGAAATTATTCATATAATTATATTAAGATTAATATACAGATTAGTTCAAAACAAAAAATAGAAAAGTCCCTTACGCACAGTTATTTCCGCTGACGCAATTTCTACGAGTTCCAAGTAAAATTATTAAATGTTCGGCATAGAAAATCGTGGGCATTTACTCTCGACCTACTAAAATTCTAGAATCTCACGATTAGCAATAATTAATTAAATCAAACGTAAGGTATTACCAATTTTTATGAATTTAAATTAAACGTTAACATTAATAACATGGTATTGTGACATTTTACAAGATAATTGGAAAAAGTTGTTTATTTTTTTGGTGAATGTAAAAATTCATTTTTTTAATGAAATAGTTTTATATTCCGTTTAGTTATTTTACTTTCATTTTTAAATATAACATATTTGTGTTTTGTTTTAAATTTATAATTATTATTAATTACAATATTTTATAATTTAAAAAAATATAATTTATAAATTTTTGGTTTTAATTTAAATTTAAGATAACTGTAAGATAAGTATAATGGATACTTGTGAGGAACGTAAATAAGAAACGTAATTTATAAAATATCAACGGATGTGTTTATGAGTGAGTAAATGGACAAACTGATACGATTGTAAGTCTATACTTAGACTCAGTTGATTCTTACGTCGGGGAAAAGATATTTCCTTTCGCTGACCATAATATCACATACATATACTGTGAAGAAGGAAAAAAAATATATATTCTTGAAAAATGTATAATATAAAGAGCAAAAGAGTCTCGGGCAATTTGACCTTCTGCTGGTTCAACGACTCGCACGTTTCGTGCGCACTTTCAAAAAATTCGTCGTCGCCATCAAAAGTTCCTTGCACCACATTTGCAGAAGATTTTAGTGGTCATTATCGCGACTTGTTTCTCTTCCTTTTACTCATATTGATACAAGGTATATAAGTCTATATCGTTCTCAGTCGCAGGTGTCAATAATAAAAAGCCATTGCAACGGGACATTTGAAAGTTCGCAACCTTGGATGTCAAAGTTACAGCACGCCGAAAAACGAAAGAAGGAAGAATTTGATAGCTATGGGCGAAATTATCGTATAGTCCAAAAACAGCTTGCTAACGAATTGGAATATGCCAAAGCGGAATGTTCTCATGGGTATGTAAGTACGTATACGTACGTTTCGTGGCTGTACTTGCTTGTATCTAAAGATAGAAATAACTGAAAGCCAACGAACAAAGCAGCGGCCGATATTTTTCCCCAAGCCGCAGACTACCATCAGACAGGTACAGCCGAATAACCTTGATAGCGGTCAGTGTGCACCGGAAGTCGGCCATTGGAGGCGCGCTGAAGACTGCCTCAGCACAGACACCTTCATTGCCCGTTTGGCCGACACCACCAGAGCACACAGAAACTCGGAACAAAGTTGAAGGCCAGAACCCCGAAAATTCCGTAATCGCCCGTAGAGGAAAATATATAAAAATTTCGGCGTCTGCCATTTCTAAAATCCAAATGTTTCCTTTGTGAGCGGCGGACGACTCCCGTATACCTGCTCGAATCCCTGCGTCTCGTGACCCCGAGGATGGGTCACAAGGTAACAGAGCAAGAAGGACGTCTACCAGCACACCTCATGGGAAAGACTGCGAAGGAAGGAACCCTACTAAAAACAGATGGTCCTAACGCCATTAACAAACTCTAAAAAGGATCAGGATCGAGAGGAAAAAAAACTCATGAAATACCATTATGTCCCTATGCGTGCGTTTAGTTCGTTTCTTCATCCAGGTACATAGACACCATTGAATCTTCGACGAAAGAAAAAATCAAGTGTACGTGTATTTTTGAGTGTAAAAGTTAACTTTATCTCAGAGATACCATCTTCAGTTACTCAACATAATAACATTTTGCTTATAATCAAATAAAGCAAACAGTGCTCCTGCCGTACAGGATATTAAAGAAATTTCAGAGAAAAGCAAGAAAAAGTGCCTTCTTCGGTGAATGATTTCGTTTCGAAACCTAAGATGAAATTGAATTCGTTTGTTATAATAAATTCACTTTTCCCCTTAGCACATCCGCGCTGTGCACAAGGTTTCGAAACGGAAAGTGAAGCGAACCGCGATGATCAACACTTCTTCTCAGCCTTTCACTGGTCGCTGAACGCCAAAGTCGGAGCATTCGACGGACCTTACTTTTTTCTTCGTTTCTTTCGAAAGGTCAAATTGAGGCAGAAATCGCCACACCGACGCAAGGAATCAGGGTTACGTTCACGGAGGTATCTTTCTTTCTTTTTTTTGGTTCAGTTAGATATCGAAACGGATTTTTATACGTCTGGGGATATTCATTGAAATCTATAGAAATGATGCCATTTCAACGTATATGTATACACATATAGAATATAGTTGAGGAGAGAGCTACTACTTTTTTTCGGGCATACATGGAATGGAGGGTTGAAAATGTGAATGCACCCTGAAAACAATGCCAACAGGCAGCCAGAGCGAGGACTTTTCTATCGATTTCAGCCGCATCGAGCTAACCAACCCTCCTCCCTAAACAACCTCTCTCTTTCTCACCCGCGACGACCCTTTCCAACTTGCACAGGGGGGTTGCTAACGTAGCAAAACACATTTCGAAGCCCTTATATAGAAAAATAAACTTGGAAAATTTAACAATAAACTCGGTCCCATATAAACTAAACCATCTTGATATTTCAATCAATCGTTATATTTTTTTCATTGAGAAAGGCTAATTAATGAGTGAGAAAACGTGCTATCGTAATTTTATTGCCAGACCTCGTCTGCGTCTATAAAAACGTTGCCCTTTAAAATGTGAACATTACAATATTAATTTCACACGGATTTGAACCAAGGCCAATAGAATTATTTAATACTATATATCCAGATTGTGTGTGTATTTAAATATATTACAAAAAATAAGGCAACCATTTCAAATATCAGTTGTAAAATTCCTCTCTCTTTCTCTACACCCAATGACTTTCAGTACTTTCACAATATGCTATTCCTAGTGATCGCGTTTAAAGTGCGATATCCATGTTACGCCCTTGCAGTTGTTCATATATTATTTTTTTTCAAAATTTAATAACCAGCATGTAGGAAGCAAACGAGGTAAATGAACGTGGTAATTTGTTAAAACGAAACATTTCCTGTCCACGCTTCACGTTCTATAAATTACAATCAAAATAAACCCAAGCGACTACAAAAGTCCGCACTTACATAAAACCAGCAGCAGGACGCCATCTATCTTTACGCGGCGGAATTTCATCGGTGTGCCTTGCTTCAGTTAGGTGTCGCTGCATTATAGCAATCAATAGCAACACTGAAGTATGCTGAAGATAAAAAGACCAATATACAATGCAAAAATACGGGAGGTCCGAAACTGCCTAGGGAAACCGGTGAATCTAATACATTCACTACGATTTAAACAAGCTAAGCAAGATAAGACAATGCAAAATTAAAAGAAAAAAGGACTCAACTGCGATATGACCTCCTCGATTGCTTTTTTTAATAGCATCCGCACATCGCGCACTCAACAATAATCTATTGCAATTGCGAAAAGGATCATTGATTTTGCTCTTGAATGATTACGCTCTTTAAACAATTTAAAAATTGAAAACAAAAAGTTGTTTAAACAATTATTATTTATTTAGTTTTGTTTATACAAGTAATTTTTCTTTTTGGCATTCCCAAACGGTTGGTGACGGCCACTCTCGGATGACGCAAGTCGTCATTGCTACAACAACCGCGACTCTAATTTTTCACCTTGAAGTGAAGAAATTGTTGCCACAGCAACTATAACTAACGAGTGTGTGATTTGAAATGGGCAAGTATGTAAAAAAAAATAACAAGAAAACGAGAAGAAAAAAAAACAGCAAGCAGCAGAATCGAATTAACGCAATCGTTTTATTTTTGAGGAGCTGCTGATGAAAATATTATACTCGCGTGTAGCAAAAATTGTTTTGGCAAAGTTCATTGTTAACATTAGGAAGTCTTTAGGTGCGTCCCTTTTCGTTTTTCTACCATTGGTATCGATGGTTCGTTGGCATTACCTAAACCATGACCACCGATATTCGAATTAGATGCTGGCAGGACGATGATGGTTTAACTTGCATAACACGCCGGGTGCCAAGATTTATTTTGGACGGTCGATATAGAAAAATAAAGGAAAATAAACACCTGTTATTTTCAAATTAATTTTACCTTCATGAGTTTAGCTTTAGTAATCCAAGTGGAGATTGTTTCACTTGCACTGGTATTAAAACTCTTCGATATTGCAGGAGTACTCGACTTTGGTACTGCTGTATACCGGCACACAGACGACTGACCCGCACGGACCCGTGATTCTGACTAACGTGTGAAACAGCAGTCGAGTACGAGTTTTGTTTTGTTGTTGTGATTACGTAAACACCAACAAAGTCGGAACACACAAACACAATCTTATCAACAAAAAACAATAACCTTCGTTACTTATTGGAAAAATTCAGTTTGATGGGCGCAACAGCTATCTGCGCACCAGATTTCATGGATAACTGGTACCCTGACATTTTAAAATACAAATAATTTCAATGCAATGGCATACACTTTATATAAATAAAAATTAAGTAACTTCTACAAGTACTTATAAAACAGTAAATAAAATTAAGTATTTCGTAAGCTTAACAAATTCTTAAACAAAATTTGATTGACTACAAAAAATCGAAGTGCTACCACTTCACATATCAATCAAGTTAGCTGATCATAAAACTATGAATGAAAGAATGTTATGTGCACTAGAAAGACTTAAAAAGTAATTTGTAACCCGATTGTACCAATACAAACATATTCACTGAATTAATTCACTAAACTAAGTTAATTTAATCAAAATAATTAATGCATAATATTAAAATTAATGCAAAGCCAAAATTTTTCAATATCCGGTATAGTTGCGCAAGGTCTACACTTGTTTGCAAAAGTGAATGTTTCGCTAGTAAGCTTCTCTAAAGTGTAGAAAAAATGGAATAACGTGCTCATAAAAATTATACTTTTTAATTATTTCTCGCTAAAAACTGTGCGTAATGCGGTAAAATACAACAAATAATAATTGTTAAACATCATTTATCGTGGGATTCACCAGCAGTAAACAACCATTGATTACGTATCGCCACGTAAAATCCTGAAACTGTATATCGTGCATTGCAAATTAAGTAGGTGTCATAAATACGTTAAGGTTAAATAGTTTATGTGTAAAACGTATATTTATAGAGCGCATTACTACTGATAGATGCTTCAAAATTGATACATCATCGGCATCATAATTGATTTTGCTTGTCGATCGATTAAAGCTGAGTGCAAAATAGAATTTCTCCTGTGACAAGCCTTTGTCTACATACGACAAACTCACGTTACAGCCAAAAGTTGTCCACTTATCGTCCTTGCAGTTTTAATTTGATGTGCAATCAACTTCAATGACATAAGCATAATACTCTGAATAATGTACGCGTAATTAAAAATTGTTATTGTTCAGTTCTTGTAACATATGATGTATATATGGTCAAACGACATTGGGATCCTTCAGAACTTGTAACAAACAAACAACAGTTTAAAAAAAATATTTAAATAATGTTATAAATAAGTAAGTAATGGAAATAAATAATAATTTAAAAATTTGTATTTGCAAATAGTCAAGATATAAGTCAAACGGTAAACCCGGTTACATCAATTAATAAAACTGATAATAAACACGCAAATGAGAATTTACACAAAAAAAGTCCAATTAGTGTAAGTAAAATGATAATGAAAAGCCGTATTAAATTCCATTACGAATCACATAAATATTCGTATATTTTAATTAAGTACAGACTATCTTGATTAAACACTGACATATAGACAACTATATGTAACAAATAACTTAGTCATGGATTGATTCATTAAAGTGTTAGATATAATTTATCAATTGTACTTTCTATTATATGCAGATTGCATTAAATTTAAATTTATTATACAAAAGTATTTATATGTATTTTGTTATTTTATTTATTATGAAATTAATTAATAACTTCATATTTTTGGAAAATCCAAACTGGAAATAAACGCTTTAAATAATATCAATAATATGTACCTTTATAGAATCAACAGGTGGTTGATTCAAAGTTATTTGACACAGAGCGACAATAAACCAATTTAAACTGAAGAATAGTGGATATTAATTGGAACTTACTACAGAAAATAAAATTACTGACTGAATAAATTTGTTTTTGTTATATGTTTTTAATATACATAAATATTTACTTACTTTGTAATTCATAATTTCATCCGGATAAATATTATATTATTCATTTCGGCTGCAGCGCAAAAACAGACAATATTTAAAATTTTAAATCGGTGATCTGTTTGTTTGCATTTCGATTTGTCATTCTCAACTGTGTCAGATTTCACAATAATTCTTAGCTACTTTTGAAGCTTTGTATACGCTTTTTTTTACAGTCGCTGTTTACTCGATGAAATACCACTGGGGAATGCAACGAATGCAAATAACAAAGTTTTCTTTAAATATATGAGATACCACTATCATTATCATACAAATAGGACATGGAAGGATTGTTGTGAATTCTAGAAAAAAATTATAAATATGTATCGTTTTCTTAATACCAAGTTAAAATTAAACATTTTTTTTTAACGAAATAAAGATTAGCGTCTTAATAAGAAATTAAATAAACTGATTAAAAATAATGTAGATTAATTTACTTATGACAGTTGCTAGGGACGCTTCTTTGTTGCTATGGACACTGCATGGTTGTTACGGACGCAGCATCGTTGCTAGGGACGCTTTACGTTGCTATGGAGACCACGTGTTTGCTAAAGTTACTAAGTACTTTTTATGCTATATAGTATGGTTTGTAATATAGTTGTGGCCAATCTTTTGTGTTGGTCAGTGATTGGCGAATGACTGTAACACCTTGTGCTGCAACTGTGTGTTATGTAATGTGAAAAGTGCAATCAAATAATTACCGAGTGGCATATTAAAAGTTACAACAAACTAAATAAAGTAGTGAACAGAAAAATCAGCGGCTCGTGACACAAAGGAAAAGTGAATTGCATACACGTGCATTTCGAAGAACATTAATTGCGCTAGAAAAGCATGAGGGCGATAGCCCAGATGTGGGCCCTTCTAGAATTACAGATTTGAAGAAAGAGCAGCATCGTCGAAAAACCGATTGCATAAAACGAATCGGGGTTAGACGCGTTCGATGAATATGGAGCGGCCTCGAATTTGTACACCATTTAAAATTTCTCTCGCATTTTCCCTTCTCGACTTCACATCAAAATACACAGACACACTTATATTTATATATATTTTTGTAAAGTCGCCGCCATTTCAAGGCCCTCAAAGTCGCGCGGGAACGCCGAGCTCTCCTCGACGGGTCAGTGTGTCAATATTTGTAATTTACATGCAATACTTCAATGGCCATATACACACACACATACCTTCGACACAAACACTCGACGCACACACAGGTATACGTCTATATGTATATGATATAAAAAGCAAACTGGAGAAACGCAAAATCGCGAAATATTATGGCTTCATAGCCTTAATTGGCATCGCATTTCTTTTTTTTGCACACTGTGCTAATCAAAATTCAAGGTTCTTTGGAAATATTCTGGTATAAAATTAATAGATTACAGGGTTTTTGGGTACTCACCGAAATAGTGGATTGTCCCTCGCAAGAGCGTAACAACGAAATCTGCAACAGAATAATACAATGATGGTATTATGCCAGTCGATTACGAAACATTTTATTATTATTTTTTTTGTTAACTATAAATACATATAATATTTACGAAACAATAAAAGTGTAATTTAGCATTTAGCAATAGAAGAATGCAATGTTAAGAGAAAAAAAAAGAAATGATAAATAAAATTGTTGTTTGCCAATCGATCAGGCAGGCAAGTCGCGTTGCGAAATGGTATGCAATTCAAGGGCCTTTTGCAATTACCACCATCGGGCTCTAATTATTCATTAGATAAAAAGCTGTAAACGCAGTAACAACGAGGCGGCAGGCAACAAAATGGTTGTTGGTATTTAAATGCCGACGTGGCGAAATGCACCGTTTTGCACGGATCACAAGTGCATTTTTGTATTTCGGGATTGCGTCAGTCCCGGTTTTTTATTTCACCTTAGCGTGGCATATTTATTATTTTTTTCTTGTGTTCCGGATAATCTCCAGAGGTCTGACGAAGCAGCAATCTCGTCGTTCGCTTGCTCTGTTCACCACTGTAGGTCGTCACATTACACCGCAGATAAATCCGAGTTATCAGGTCCCAGAAACAGCGTGTTGAACACGCACGGAAAACCTACAAGAACCAGTCGATGCTTTTGAACCAGAATTGTGGAAGTGGCGGTGGTTTGATGCCCGACGAGATTCCCATTGCAACAACAATAATAACGATATATCCACTAGACTGACGCAAATCGCGAATTTATCGACGATCCGCGGTTCGGACTTGCTCACAAATCATAGAAGTCCGAGGTCAACGATGTCAAGCAATTGATGAATCGCGTGTCTATATCTGCTTTGCGCCAACAATGAGTGAGCGATCGCGCTATTGGAAATACCGACGAAAGAAGCGAAAGATTTCAAGCCAAGAACTGTCGATCGCCGCAGGTGATTCCATTTGAACGAATTTCAAGGTTGCTGCAACAAAAATCCCGATTTTACCGAATTTCAGATTATCTAATTCTATCGAAAAATAACAATGGGGAAATGTAACTATACGCGGAAATTTTTCAAAAAACCGTGGGCAGTGCATTTTAAGCGAAGGCGTATGCATGTAGCGTACTATATAGCAGCTACACGTCCAGTTAAAAGCAGGAAGGTCGAGCAACCAGGAAACGAAACGTCGAGTCTTGGAAACGAACGAAAACAACACCTAACCAAAGACCTTGTGGGCTTTGATCCAGTAGTAAGGATCTGGCTTTGTCTTTCACTACTCTCCCATGTAAACTCTGAATACAATTAAGAACACTGGAAGTAGAAAGATAACGCGTTTCCGCTTTTCAACGGATCCACTGACCTAACCTCCTACATCCTTATCAAATCGAATGCGAGATGAAAAAAAAAACTAACGGCAATTGAACGAAAGTCTTAAATTGTATATAATTTTTTTGTTTGTTTACATATAAAAAAATAAGCAAAACAAATATTACTTATCGTTACATGTTTCTTATTATAAGCGAGATTAAGATATTGATGTTACGATAAATGCAAAAGTTGATGTTTGGAATAGTACGTAGAAGGATTAACTTTAAAATAACATTATAAATGATCAACAGTTAAAAAATTAATATTATAGGTTAAATTATTTAATTAAAGGTTAAAAACAACAAGTTACAACGCAGTATATATGCAATAAGCGTTTAATATTCAATGACATGTAATCCAAACTCCATGTTGGCTTTATTGCAAATAGTTATTTGTCATTTGCTAATTGGATGATTCTACAGGGCAAAACGTTTCCATTTCATTGCCACCTATTTGTCATCGGCAATTACCCACTGTATTTACATGCATGTTTTCACATTGCACGTATTTTTAACGTGATTTTTGTTTGATCTGAATTAACGCGATTTCACAGTTGAAACTAATTAAAATCTCTCTCTTGGCAACACTGATTATTGCTAAAGCAATCATTTCAGAATGTCATCATTCTGCTGAAGCAACATTTTAAGAGCCATTAAATTCTGATTAATTTCACTCACATCAAAACAATTCCAACAGTCTTTATAATTTATGCTTCTTAATAAAATACAAAATGCAAATTCAGTTATTTCAAGTAGAATATCAATTCAATGTTATTAAAGTACTTTATATGAAAATTAATTTAAAAAAAGCAAAAAGTTTTCTTAACTCTATAAAATTTATTTTTGCGTTTAACATATTAAAATTTGTGTACATTTTACAACAATATATAAAATTTTATGAGCAAAATATTTTTAACTATTAAAAAAATAACTGATAAATATTAAAAAAATTTCAGCAATAACTTTTAGTTTAATTTAAGACAAAATATTTTACCAATTATTTTAATTTAACAATCGTAACAAATTCAAGTATAGTTCGTGAATTTCTGAATAAAGTATAAATCACAAAGTACTTGATAAAACTCATGCATTTATATCAAATTAATAGTAATTTTGTGAAGAAAATGTTATATTATTAAATAAAATTTTAAAGTTGTAATAAGACATGCTAAAGTAATAACTTTTGTTAAAGTTACAAAGTTGTTTTCTGGGTTAGTAGGAAGATTAGAAGATATTGCACTGAGCCAAAACCAGTAAACTTTGATACAACTTATTCCACATTGCAAACTGAAACATGGAGCAGACGTTTCGCCAAATACTAAATACCGAAACTGGCAAACAAAAACCGTGCATTTATGCAAATGTCGAAATGTGTAGTTTCATAACGTATTGTTATTTAATTTTTCTAAATACATAAAAAGATGTTTCTTAAAGATTTTTACTATTGTTATAATAAACGAGTACCGAAACCGGTAACAATAAAGTTACTTTGAACATGTTGCAATTAGGAAACATACAATTAAAACTATTTTTAGTTGATGATTTTGTAATTGCTAAATCAGTATTTCGATAAAACTAATTCAATTGAAATTAACCACTGACGTTTCCTGAATAATACTCATGAGTAATGAAAGCATTTTTTTAAAATTATTAATAATAAAAGTGAATAAATCAAATTGACTTTAATACTATTTGAAATATAGTAAACATGAATTAATTAGGAAGTAGAATCGATCAAAATTGTTGAATTTTTTAATTTACTGCTAGGAAATATTTAATAATAGACCTTGTATAAAAATAACCAGTATATTCTAGGAATATATAAATTATGTATAACTAATTTTGTTAATGAATACTTTAGGTATATTTAATACAGGTGCAAAGTGTGTTTGCAGTTAACGCAATTTGAAGACGTAGTTGATTTTCGTCTAGACGGTATCTGTCAATAGTATGAAACAACAACGTTATCGTCTGTCAAGCAGCGAGAATGAATTTTGTAAACCAAAACAAATAAGCTTGTGGTTGCCAAAATGAAGAAAATGAAACCGGTTTGAGGTGTTGTTGAAGATAGTTTGAGATCAAAGTGATGAACAGCTTTTGAGCCGGTCAATCGAACTCGATTCCTTCGACCCCGCGATTACAAGGAAGATTCCGGGTAACGGGGCTCGCGAAAAAATATGTAGTAAAACATGTGACGTCCTGTGCAAGGTTGGCAGCACACCACCTTGTAAACAAACCCAACTTCACGTCAACGCTTTAACGAAATATTTCAATTAACCAAAACAATAACAACTGTGGAACGTCCTATTGAATAGCAAAACGGCGTCCCACTTCGACTTCAATCGATGACAGGGGCCGTCAGGACAAAGGGAAATGGAAAGACAATAGGATAATTTCTTTTTCTGGCAGCGAACGCGACAGGGATAAAACTGCTGCACGGATCAGAAAACAAATAAAACAACATAAAAGGGGGTTGAAAAAAACGGGAGAAGTGAAGCAACAATATGCGTGTGTGCAGACATGGAGCATTTAAAAATGGCCGCGCTTCGTGACCTACCCCATGGCGCGATCAGAGAGTCCTCGCACCGGCACCCCCGCACACCCCCTAAATTACACGGACCAATGGAAGAGGTACTCACCTTCTACGTCTAGAGGTACCACCTGCAGTCCTTGTAATCCAACCAAACTGAACTTCTCCAAGAGGATCGTGGATAGTCGTACTTTGCGACTACGACGACGGCAAAACAAAAAATAACAGCGGAGGGGCAACAAAAAAGAGAACAACAGAAGGTCTACCGAACTGTCAGCCCCCGAACGGCAACGAAATCATCAGGGGGAAAATAAAATAAAACTAAACAGAAGCACCGCACACCCTAGACTCACCTATCACAGATACACAGTGCAATCGCGCTAACGTCTCTCCACAAAATTGTTTCCTCGTCGCGTACGATACACGACATAAACATAAACTTTACAAGTCCTGATAAATACGCTCTCCGCTGTCTCACACAGCCACTGTCAAAAACAATGAAGCTCTACCTACGCGCCGAGATCGCCACACGATGCATTTCGGAATATCCTCGAACTAACTACCACCACTAACATTATATAGATGTCGCTGTGAAGTAACACAAGTTGCATATGCATTTAAACAGAATCCTTTTTAGCACTAGTTTCTATAAGGACATCAGATGTCTCTGCATCAAACATGCAAAATAGTTTACGTAATTACAATTACAAGAACGAACATCATGTGGCGCTGCAAACTTTTATATTATATCATACTTGTTAATGCTTTTCTGAAACTTACATTTATATATATTACTAAGTACACTTCTCTTATCTGAATTGGTTTAATTAACAAAATCACTTAATATACATTTTTATAAGTAAATCTGGTTGCATGGTTTATTTAATTATACAGTACAATTACACCATCAATTTTCAAAAAATAATTGACAAATAAATTTAAATATAATTTTTATTGGATATTCTATAATTTATTTCAAATTTAGTTCATCTCTAATTTTCGATTATTCAACAGTTAAATAATGATTATGATTATGCAATTCCTTAATACTATTTATTTATCATCCAATTTTATAAAATTTTCTTAATTTCTGATATGCTTAAAAAAATCCAATATGACAGTTGTTTCACTTCAAATGAGTAATTTCCAAATTTTTGTGACATATTTTTTAACAAATCGCTTCCCCTTGTTTTAATTTATTTATATGTCATGACATTTTCAATATTTTTCATAAATTATTTCATACATACATAAATATTTATTTTCTTGTAAATTTCTCGCGCTTCACAGTTTGGAAACCGCTGCTCCACATATAAATAATAGATTTAAAAAGTTTAACAATAATTGTTTATTAATTAATTGTTTAAAAAGCTATGACTTATAATAATGTATTTATTATAATAAAGAAACGTAATCTAAAATTATATTAAATGAATTATGGCTTAAATTAACGTTTTATTTAATTTTTAAAATTTGAATTATAAATAGTGTATATTTGGTTGCATGCGCGAGTTTCTAATTATGATGATGGTTGCATATATGAATACTTGGAATATGAATTTAAAAACTAGAGTTTTTTGAAGATCTTTTAGAAGTTAGAAATAATTATTTGGATAATGAAAGGAATATATTATAAAATTAGTAATATTAAGCAGTATGAAATGATTGATTGTTTGCATTTACTAAAAATTAGCATGTGTGCTTATTGTATTTAACGCAAAATGTAGGCTAATACGTGCAAAAAATAAAATAGAAAATGCTAAAGCGCACACGAAAATGCGGTATGAAAATCTTTAATTGCGATCGTTGATAATGTCGGTGGCGTTTACTATTTGAACAGGCAATGATTGTATGAAAACGAACAGCGTTGGTTGTAAGAAATAAAAAAAGAGGGAAGCAACAGTGTGCTCGGACGATGTGCGTGAGATTTCGGTTTCGGATTTGAATAAAAATCAAAAAGCCACAAGGGTCGTTTTTTCTCTTTCCTCCTTCACTTCATCCAAGTCCATAAGCTTCACGAAGTAATATTTTGTCACGAATACGAGCGTCGGGCTATTTGCGCTTTCCGGACGGAAGGAAAGTTGCCCCCGGGAGAACCGGCTTCTGTAAGGGTGGAAATCGCGAGCGAGCGCCTCCACCTGAACCGGAAGTGCGTGCCAATGCGACACACGGACGGAGCTAATCTTCCGGAGGTCGCGTGCGCCGCCCCCTCGTCCTCCGCCGCCTCCGCCCTATCTGTCCGCATATCTCTATTGCTTAACAGTTCCCTGCACATATTGTTATTAAGCCTCCCGCAACCACCTTCAAACCCCCACCCACTCTCTCTTTCTCCTTCCAGACGGTGGCTCGTGTTATTATTTTAATAACTTTTATTATCATCCTGGGGCTGGACACTCATTTGAATATAAATTGATATGCAAGGGTTTGAGAATCAGGACTATATATATGTATACGACACACAGAAAGAAATAATATAAAGGAACAACTTAAGCACCAGGTTGAGGACCATGTCTTTGAATTATGTGGAGACATTTTCCTACAGATTACATTTATTATAGTAATCACATACTTTAATCATCAAATCCAAAAATATGTCTTTCTTTAACGCTATTACCATAAGAAAACTTAAAAAGACCAGAAAAATATTTTATACTTAATATTGGCGAGTCCACACTTATTCCTAACATAACAGTGTTTACGCAAATGTGAGTGAACTTAAAAAAAATACTTTAAATTAAGTGATATATGAAATTAACATACAAATTACAAATATGAAAAAGTTGGTAAATGGAAGCAGAAAAAAAACTAAGACAGTTCTAAAATTTGTATTACAGTAATATCACAATTACAGAACTAAAAAAATGCGTAATTTGGGGTAGCGTAAATCGAGGTATTACTTTCTAATAAAATTGTAAATAAAATTAAATATTTTTTAATTTAGTCAGCAGATTAAATAAAAACTTTAATACCAATACTAAATATTGAAAATATTTAAGCATTTTACTAAATATTGCATAGATTAGATTTTAAGGTGATCAAGCAATAATTTCACAAATGTATTTTTTTTATTAAATTTTATAAGGATTTGTAAATTGTTAAAATAAATATTAAAGATTTATTTTCTAGTTTTATCAGAAAATTAAATAATGTAAAAACTACAGTATAATTTTCTTTTGGTATTGTGACGAAGAATGAATACATAAAACTAGTGCTTCTCATTAATATCTTCTGATTGTTAATGAGTGTAATGATAAGGTTTGATTGTCGATGCGGAAGAAACCGTTGGCGTGATTCGTGTGGTTTTATTAAACGAACGACACTGTGAATACATTCAATTTCGATTGCTGCATCGTGATTTAGCGCACGAGGTGTACGTATGAGTGTATGTATATATTTGTGCTATATATTATATACATAAGGTATATTAATGCATGCTGATAAATGTAATAAGTCGCAGTGAACATGTGACCTTATTATTCACGGCAAATGACATGTTGAGATTGCGAGTATGAAATATTCGCCATAATTCAGCGTTCGTGATACGCCGTGTTGGGGGAGATCAATCGGTGGGCGAGCACAGGGCGACTCGGGGACACACATCATATTACTTAAAGCCACACACACACACATAGCCCTAACCTAACCACCCCTTTCTCCATCCTCCACCTCTACCTTTTGCACCACACGCAAACCCCGCTCTTTCGTGCACTTCTTTTTTCCTCCATCCATTCCTTATTCCATATTTTTTTTCTTCCTCCCTCCCGTTTCTTTATTATTCCTTTTCTCCTTTTTTTTCATTAGCGAGAGGGGCAGCGCCGATAATAATAATAACAATATTATATAAGCAACATTTAGTATTTAGCCGCAGAAGGGCCGAGAGTTTAACCCACATTTCTACGCACGGACATCGAGGGTTTTTATTTTCTTTCCATGCCGCACGCACCAAGAGCCCCGCACCACCGTTCCTTCTATGCTAAATTGCGTTTACTGAAAACGTTTACAGATCATCCAGATAAGCATAGCCGCAGCTAATTCTCAGGCTTCACGTGCCTTCAAATGCTTTCAGTTGAAAATCGTTTATATGATTTTCATGATCTGATAGCGAACAATTTTTTTCCTATACCTCCTGTTAATCTAAAGCTTTCTCCAAATTTGCATATAATTACAACCAATGCCTTATTAATAAATATTTTAGATCTGATTTCTACTAAACCCAATAATTTTTCTTATATTTTAACGAATCACACATATATACAGATTTATATATACATTTATAGTTATCATTTCAAGTTGTGCAAATGTCACATGTCAAAATTGACATACACATTTTTAACCTGTCAACTCAAATATTTTTCATATATTTTAAGTAACCAAAGTTGTACAAATGTCAAATGTGTCATTACAACATAAAACAGAATAAATATTTTAGATATGATTTATATTAAATCCAATAATTTTGAATAATCTGATTTTTATATAATATCATTTAAATCAATACAAATCTCAAATGTGACATATAAAAATTTCTATGCAATGACTTTATTATGAGTAATTTATATTTCATTTCCATATTTAAATTTTTCAATATTTTTAGTAACACAATCTAACATTTACAGGTTTATATGTTACATTTTTAATTATATAAACATGTGGCAAATGTCAACATGTCAAATATGACTTTTGAACAATATCAAATGTCAAATTTAATTGTAGCAGTCAATTATATATCACTTATTATTTCAATTTATACATTGATTATAACTTTTAAGAATAATCGTATTTAATATTAACTGTCAAATTACAAATAATTAAAGAACTATATCATAATTGTCTTTATATAAAGTTTTGCATTTTTTATATAAATTTATACAATAATTTGAGACAATTGAAAATTTATTAAAATAAACAAAATGTTTATATATTTTTTTTGTAAAATTTTCATAGTTTATCAAATAACTTTCAAATTACTATCATGAAATATAAATTAGTTTATTTTTATTTTTGTAAATTTCAAATTATGTTTTCTGTATCTTAATTAAATAGAGGTTTTAAATAGTTTATATAAAGTTAATTAAAAATAAAAAAATGTATAAAATTTTATATAATAAATAATGTTTTTTTATTTTAAGTTATTCAATTATAATTTCGTCTATGCTTATTACTTGAGACTTTGTAATATATAAACGTTGAGACTCAATGAGAATTTAGTGTAATGCAGATATCTTAATTAGATGATTATATAAGTTTTTTTTTTGGTGTTATTAGTAATTTTACCATCTGGTTCTGAAATTATTGTTATTTTCAGAGATTTGAAGGTATGAGGGAATTCGGTTTAGATGTCTGCATTCTGTTGGAATTGTCAATTGATTTTGTGCGACGTATAAACAAGATGGCTGTTTCAGGTTTAAGGGGATGATGGGGGGATGGGAGGGGGTGGCTTTGGATATTAACCACAGACTAGGAGCTGCCGCAATAAAACCCCGAACCTTTTGACATCATAAAACATGACATTAAAAATATGCTCTCTCTCCCATATTTCCCGCAGTCGCAGGATGCAGCGGCCCAACTCAACTGATTCAAACCCTCGTCCCGTGCAGCAGGACGACGGTTGGATGGGGACGTCTGCGATTTCTTCTGTAGACACGGCCGAGTTCATCGGAGCGCGTACTGCATTTTAACCACTTATCCACTTACCACCCCTCCCAAAACGGAATAAAAAATAGAGAGAGGGATGCAAAAAAAAAACAACATATATATGTGTGTGTATGTATATATTATAGCCGCCGCCGCCGCCGCCGCCTCCAGGATCAGAACGAGGCATTATTACGAAGCAAACTAAATATAGCGGTCGACGTAAATACATAATTCATTGATCGCTATATAATTGGATGGACAAACACGTCGATCATTATCCTCTTTTCTAATTAATCCTCTTCTCTCTCCACACACACACATTTTTTTTTTTTGTATTATTGCTTTTATTGGATAGTATTCTTTTATTGAACGATGAAAAACACGTCGTTCTTCATCCGATACTCTCACTAATTAGCAGCGCGCTTGTTTGCTCTACTTAATAACACCCTTATATTTGTATATTTTTATTTGCACTTTATATATATTGTATTGTACACATATAGAAGACTAAGCATTAATCAATCCAAATAGCGTAATTGCAGCCCTCCGAAGGGAAAAGGACGAAAAGCCTCTATCGTGTTACATTGATAACAGAATTTAGTGTTATAACAGATGCTCCGGATTGCCTCCTCCATTTCCTTCTCTTTTACTCCTTTCTTCCACTCCCTATTTCTCTCTCTCTTCTGAATGTATATATAGATATATAGATTTGTACAATATTTTTCTGGGCGTCCGCGGGGGGCGGCATTGCGGTCGTAAATTCGACGGGTTGTCCCGACCCGCCGTTCCGGCCACATGAATTATGGGGCACCGTTTCTCGTATACGCGGTCGCAATATTAGATGCCCCATAACTCACAATATCACTAAAAGAGTAACACGACGAAGAGAAAAAAAATATATAAAAGAGGAATAAATGTTGAGAAACAAAAAAAAAAAGAAAACAGAAAGACCATTAATGGAATGTTTTAAATTTTGAAAATCCATTTACATCGTGTAAAAGTCTGAACAAAAACACACAACAAAGTACAACCATGTTTAAAGACTTTAAAGTTATCATCATCCAATGTTTATTTATTATAAATAAAAAATAAGAGTAAAGTATATTGTGTTATAAGTTGAGATTTGTTGTATAAATTTTGTTATGTAATTATGTGATATTGAAATTGTGTATTAATAAGACAAAATCTGTTTCAAAACTTTACATATTCATCAGTTAATCCCAATAGTAAGATTGAATAAGAAAAAAAAATATTATGTCAAGTTTCAAGTAAATTTAGATGTTTTTTTTAGGGATTTTGTTATGAAATTATGGACTTTTCATATGCTATTGAAATTTTGGTGTATTAATAAGAAAAAATCTGTTTCACATATACATCAGTTAATCCCAATAGTAAGATTGAATAAAAAAAATTATATTATGTCAAGTTTCAAGTAAATTTAGATGTTTTTTTTAGGGATTTTGTTATGAAATTATGGACTTTTCATATGCTATTGAAATTTTAGTGTATTAATAAGAAAAAATCTGTTTCATAACTTTACATATTCATCAGTTAATCCCAATTGTAAGATTGAATAAAAAAAATTATATTATGTCAAGTTTCAAGTAAATTTAGATGTTTTTTTTAGAGATTTTGTTATGAAATTATGGACTTTTCATATGGTATTGAAATTTTGGTGTATTAATAAGAAAAAAATTGTTTCAAAACTTTAAAAAATCCTAATTTATTTCCAATTATAAGATTGAATAAAAAAATGTAATCTATGTCATGTTTCTAATAAATTTAAATGGTTTAAATTTAAAAAATGTTTTAAAACTTTATATATTTATAATTTAATTCTTATGGTTTAATTTCAAGTATAATAAATAGAGATTTTGTTATGTAATTATGGATTTTTCATGCAAAATTAAATTTTTATAGTTAATAACGAATTTTTACTTCGTTTTTTGTCAAAATTTACATTTTTTTCAAATTAATGAAATTTAATTGATTTAACATTTTTCTATTTTGATGTTTCATTAATTTTTATTTATACAATTTATAATTTTAATAAAATTTGATGTATGAGAAAAAAATATTAATAAAGTTTAAAATGCTACATGACGATATTTAAAAGTTCACTTTACAAGAATATCAAATAAAAATAGACATAACCTCAATATGAAGAAATATATGATCAAACTAAATAGTAACGTTTCTTTTATGACACTTTATATAAAATACATTTTTGCTAACAATTTTAATTTTTACATTTAGTACAAACTTAATAATTATATAATTATTTTAAACAATTCTTTATTTACAATTACTTTAAATTATAGAATTTTTCAATAATATTAGAAAATTTAGAAATTTTCAAATTCTCTAAAAGTAAACTTTCTCAAATTTATTTATTTTTCTAATAATTTTAGTTTGTTAAAATTTCCAAAAATAGACTGATTTACAAGTTATTAAAACAATTTTTAATCATTTCGTAAGAATTTAAGGAAACTGTTGTAGTAAATTTATTTTTTTTGAAATATTTTAGTAATTATTAAAATTATTTTAAAAATCAGTTTAAAACTGAACAAAATTTTCGATTTTTTTTTTTTATTAAAAATTAAAGTTGAAATTAATGAAAGATATGATTTTTTTTTCTCTGCAAAAGGTAAAAGAAACATCGAAATATCCCACGCGGGTCAAGTACCTATTATTACGGAGAGCGGACGTGGGGGTGTTTTGGGGAACTTCTGGTTATTAGGTGTTGGTCAGTGTCCACAACGCGAGGGGATTTTTCGTTGAGGGTAGATGGTGCGATAAAATGTCGTGCATCATATTTTTGTGTCGTGATTTTTAATCGCGTCCATACATAAAACGAGTTTAAGGGCCCATTTCTGTATTCACAGTCGCACGAAAAAAATAATAAAACATACACAGCACACACAATAATAACAACAACAAAAAAAAAATGTAGAAAGAGGAAGCAGGAACATTGAAATAAGGAATCGCGGATAAAAGAAGGGGAGTGAGTGAAAAGATATAAAGAATGACCAACAAAAATGTATATGTGTGTAAAGCGTGCACGCTTTTGCTGGAATCCTTCATATAATTGGGTAATTTTCCTAGTGTATTCCGAATTGTAACTAACGGTGATACAGAAAAAAATTATATATAACGACATGACACGCTATTTGCGAGTGCGCTTTTCTCGGATATACTCGTCAATAATTCTTATAGTTTTCAGTAGAAAAATAACGTTCTTCAATTTCTAAAGAAGACAGTTAATATTCATAAAACTAAGTATTAATATTTTTTAAGATTTACTCAACAAAAACTCTTCTTAGAATATTTTTCAAATTTTTGAATTCTTAATGTTATTTTAAATATACTCAAAAAAAATATTTCAATTAGAAATGTTTTAAATATATTCAATAATTTATTTAAGAAAGTTTAATTTACACACATTATTTTTTAAATAATATTTGTAAATCAAAAGAAAAATAATTTAATAATACTATTTTATAAAACATATAATATTTATGTTTATTGTTTAAAAATATTATATTCACAATTCGAAGTAAAAATAGGTGCATTTTGGAAGTAAAATAATTTAAAAAAATCAGAATATATAAAATTAATAATGAAAAATTAGTCCGTAATATACTTGAGTAATTATGTAAATATATAAGAAAATAGTCAATTTATATAAAATGTACTACATTCCTTTTTATAGAAAAACAATGAGTAAAGATGTTAAAATTAGTAAAAAAGTCTTTTTTGATGTAAAAACTTATATAAGAAAATAGAAATTTTATTTAATTTATATATTGATTAAAATAAAACATGCTACATTTTTTTTATATTGAAAAATAATGAGTAAAAATCTTTAAAGTGCGTATTATACTCGAGTAATTATTGTATTTTTTTTTATATAAAGTAAGTATATAAGAAATTTCTATTTAATTGATTAAAGTAGAATATAGCACATTTCTTTTTATTGGAAAGTATTGAGTAACGATGATAAAAGTTGTAAAATAAAATGTTTAGATTGTTAAATCTGTTGTAAAATAAATATTGTAAATACAGAGATACATTGTTTTATCTGTGTATTTTTTTAGTGATGTTTTCTTGGAGCGAGTTGGGAGCGTTAATTCTGTTTGCATAAGTTCGTGTCCATAACGAGCGGTGTTTCTTGGGGTCATCAAGATCCCCCAGCGTTCGGGGGTGGTTGGGCGTGGACGGAGGTCATCAGTCATAACCGCAGCCCTCCGAGCGTCGCGTGACACCGACGGCCACCTTCGAGAACGCCGCCTTTCCAACCACCTCCACCTTTACTGCGTCCCACACACACAAAGCACTGATTTCAGTGACAAACGTCCCTTAATTATAACCGCAAACATTACTCATCGTCGGGCAACAAAAAGGAAATTACACTCCGTACCCGAGGTTTAAGGAACGAAGAATGGGGGTGGGTGTCCAACAACTCTAACGTCTCTCTCTTTCTTTCTCTCTCAATTTTTTTCTCATTTTCTCTGTTTCACGCACATACATTTTGCCTTTCCGCATCTATTTACCTAACAATTGGAGAGCAGAATATAAGAAATAATAGGCGAAAAGAAAAAACGGCAGTAGCTTCGTGAAGTTGGACACGCTCTGGTTTGACGATCGCGGCTGCAGCACGTACCTAATTTACGACTCCGCGGTCGACCCACGATTCTCGCGAAACATAATACCATCTCGAACCTTCCATACACACATCCATACGTATTTATATATTTATATATATATATGTATACATCTCACATTTTAAAGCCTCTCATCCGCTACATTTCGCAACCAGATACTCAATATACAGAGTGCTAAAAAAATATTTGTAAATATTACTATTAACAAGTAATAAAATCATAATTAACATTAGTACAACAAAAAATAACTATTTTAATAAGGTAAATTACTATGGTCGTTGCTATGGTTTTATATAATTATTATTTTTTTAAATAAAAGTTATAACAAATCAACTCGTTGCTATAGTTTCAAATTTATTTAGTTTTTGTTATAAAAATTATAATTTTAGAATTATTTACTGAGTTTAGTATTTATTAAAATTATTTAATTAAATGTAAAAAAAATTACTTATCTAATAATAAAATAATAATTAGCACAACAAAAATAAGCATATTTATTTTTTTTAAATAAAAGTTATAACAAATATTTGGTTAACTCGTTGCTATAGTTTTAAATTTATTTATTATAATTTTCGAAATATTTACTGAAATTGAATTAAAGTATTTGATAAAATTGTTTAATTTAATTTAATTTAAAAAAAAAATAAATAGAATACTTTCAAATTAATAGTCTGTCTGTAAACATAAACTGCATTCCGTTACTTTTTTCTTACATTTTTTTTTGTCCACCATTTCGTCGAGTCCATTCATCCGTTAGTCGGTTCCTTGAACCGCCGAAACGTGAGGATGCACAATAACATCGAGTTATTCCATCATCATCATCATCCAACAATTTGAATAACAATGTAATCGCAGCCTCACCTTGTTCGCATTGCCACTTTCCCTCATTTCGTAAAATAAACGCGTATCATTTAATACCTTACATAACATTCGTCGTCGATTCATATTAAATCGTTTTACGCGGAATCCAACGTTGATAAGGTGAATTGCCGTACATTTCTAATTATTTCTTAGTAATATTATTCGGTATAATCAACGACTGTTTATATAACAAATAGTTTGTTGTGACAACGATTTATCACTCTAACAGTTCGACGCTTCACTGTTTGTTTTTGCTTGTTAGCACTTTCGATGATCATTGAGAATACAAACATTTCTTTTATATACAATTTTTTTTTCAGAATTTATTTAAAATTACAGAACTGCATTACTTAGAAATAATCAATTTGAATCACAATAATGTAATTATTTTTTTTGTGATTATGGAAAACCGTGGGGCGAAGGAAAATGTAATTTTCTTTGCACGGTCTCCTTGTTCCGAGTGGTGTATGATGTTAAATTGTAGGTTGTATATACAAGAACGTCTGGAGAACGGAAACGGCATTTGTTAGTTGTATTTCACTTCGCCGTGTATTAGCATTTGCATACTATGTGTTGTGTGTGTGTTTTTAGTTTAGCATAAGGAATTTTTGGAATAAATTAGAATTACCCAAATTGATAAGCCAAATAATAATACGATTTCCTTTTGCTAACTGTTGCTAAAAACGTATGCAACATGCATAAATCAATTGGACCATAGCGGACAGCTATGCCTTGAAAATAAATTTGTCAGTAATAAAAGTAAATAATAATTCACAATTTTATAAATTAATTTTTGTTAATTAAATTTTCAATGTTAATAACATTGAGTAATTGAAGATTAGTAAAAATACTTCATAATTTTATAAATAAATTTTAAATTTTTCATGATGAAAAATTACAATTCTTGTAAAATATTTATTTTTAATTGAAGCTTAGTAAGAACAATTCATAATTTTATAAATTAATTTTGAATTATAAATTGGATTTTTTTTTTGTAAATTTTCATTTTGGAAATTTTATTTTATTTTTTTTTGCAAAATTAACTCATTTAAAATTTTGTTGATTATTTAAATCATATATAGCATATAGAATAAACTAATTTCGAGTTATAAATTTGAAAATGTAAATTGTTGTAAAATTAATACTTTATTTTGTAAAATTATTATTGATTTATTAAGAATAATTTAGTATTTTATAAATTAATTTCCTATTACAATTTTTTAATATTTCCAATATTTGTCTGACTATAAATAATTTTGAAATACAAAATCAATTTAAATTTACTCCCAATGAAGATGCTTGTACTAATTTTAATATATTTCTTTTGTAGAATACAGAATAAAATTTAAATTATTTTAATTCGTGAAAAGTTAAAAAAATTTTTTTGGATGTGAGCAGTGTGTACGCATCTTTAGAAACGTATCGATGAAAATTGTAAAAGATTATTTGGGTGGCGCTGGGGGTGTAAACAGAGAATAAAAGAGGAACAATTGGTGCGGGAAAGGGCATAAATGCATCAACGGTGTATGTGTGTGTATGTGTATGTTAGTTATGCAATGCAGTCGCCGTTCGGAGCGAAAATGGAGGTGATTTGCATAATGAAACCGGGCGTTTTGTTGTTATGTGAATATCATAGGAGAGAGCAGAGAGAGAGAGAGAGAGGTGTACTGTGTGTAGAAACTCTGGATGCTGGTTGCCTGCCATGGCTCGTCTCTTATTCTCTCGCAACTCTTCTCCACCGGTTGCCATGACGACCGGTCGTTTCAGTCTGGTGACGTCACGCCGCTCTCTGGCAACATCGATTTCAGTTTTTACCCGGAACCGTCTTACGCCGTTTAATATTTCCGATCTCCTTCCATCAGAGTTCTCATTACATCCAGAACGTGTCACCGGCGATCCGCTCTTGTGCGGCAGTTTGGAGCAGCATTCCACCAACCGCATGCGTAGCCTTAGCAACAACAATCAAAAAGCGCACCAATCGAGTAATTTGTTTATACTTAAACCTCGCCTCCTCAGCCGCTGTCACTATCGGAGATAGCCGGCAATCAATCGAAATCGAAAATTTCCTTTTTCGATGCGATTTCCATTATTCGGATAATCGTGTTCATTTTTACTTTTTGTTATATAATAATATTAAACTATTATCGTACGCCATTTTGTTTTATTTTGGGCGTGGCGTCGGTGTATCGTGCGGTAAGCACACCGCAATATCATTGCTCATCCTCGCGCGCGCATCACTTCTATCTACTCTCTATGTCAGCAAGGACGAATAGGGATCTTCGCGCGAACGCGCATGCCCATCTGCCCATCCTTTTATCTCTCAATTGGTACCATCTCCGCCTTCGCCGCAGCATCCACCACCCCGGACGATCTCTCCATCCGCGAATCATCTCTTCCTATCAGAGGAACCCAGATGCGCGCATCCGGAAACGGAAATTCGTTTTCCCACTGGTTCCCTCTCCGCATAAACGTTAGGTCCGTGTAATTTGGCAAAACACCCAATTCGAAGAGGCCATCTGCTCTCTCTCTTAAAACCCACACACCCTCCGGAAATCGGGCATCAAGCAAAACCTCCACGCTCTATTATTACGATTGCATCTAATTTTTAGCTCAGGGGACGAACGGCAATTAGTCAGAAGGAATCAGGTTTATTGCGACCTTTTTCTCCCACGGTGCGTTTTAAAATCCATTAAATACAAACCTCAACATTTCAATCTCGCTAAACCGAACGTTTGCTTTGACTCATAAAAAAGTCCATCGTAAAGTTCCAACAGATCATAAAGCATCGAAATTACCACATATTGGAACCAAAGTAGGATTAGTTGTGAGAAGAGAGAACACCAGGAGTCGGCGACTTCGTTGGCCGCTTTGCGTAATCCGAGACTTCAGCAAAAGGGTCGGCCGACGATTTCACACCAAATTAGGTGCGGGCAGCGCATTGAGGAACAGAAGAAAACCGCAATGAGCGGAGGGTGAGGCTTGCTTCTCCGGATGCATAAATCTACTACACATTTTCGCACGGGAGGCGAGAAAGAAAAACACGCGATCTGGACGATTAAGTGCGATCTGAGTGTGAAATATTTACACAGGCCATATGGATTGGAAGGATACTCATTTTATGGTGAGATTAAGAGACCACAGGATTCCGCAACGTGCGGAGCGAAATCGCCTCCTCCTTCTGCATCCTCCGTCTGCCGCATTGTTTTCACAACTGACAAACTCCATCGGTCACGCATCTTTTGCACACAGATGAGAAGTTACTAAACCCATAAAAAAATATTTCGTAACAAATCATTTACCTTTACAAAATTTTCTAACAAAATTTATAATTTTACGTATAACTGAACAAAATGTAATTAATATTACTTAACATGCAACCACTATTTTGGAGAAATTATTATCATTAATTAAGTTGCAGATGTTTGAATAAATTAAAATAAATTTTATATGTACTTTAAAAAAAAATAAATATGGAATGCATTAAAATAATAATTTGACTATTTCCTGTTGATTATGTTGCATAAGCAGCGAGAATTATGCATGTCAATTTTTTGGAATAATTATGTATCAGAGAATTCAGTTTTCTAATATAAATAGAATTTGAAATTACAGTTAATAAACATAATAATTCTATAAAGTGAATAATATTTAAGTTGTGTTTAATGCTTGTGCTTTTTATGAATTGAGCAATCGCCTGGGTCCATATTTCACATTCCACGGACGTAAATGGGTCATTTGATAAAAGCCTGCATACTTCTTGTTCGTACGCTGTTCTTTATATTTTGTTGTTTTTTCTTTAATTTGTTTTCCGTTCTGTCGCAATTAGAAAGAGCGAGGAAGGTAGGGAACAAGCAATAGCATTTTAATATAAGCAGATTGTGCGCCAAACAAATGACCTGTTGGATTGATTTTCACATTAAATGCGGCGACTGAAATTTGTCAAAATAATAATAATGCACGGATTAAACGTACGAACACAAACCCTCCCTTCATCTGCACATGTATATTAATGTGTCTGTGTGTGTATATATGAATATATGTGTGTGTGCATATATATTGTATGGAGAATATTTTAATCAAGCCCTTGAATAATTAAGGCGGTTAAGCGCGGCGCCGTTGTGTAATAACGAGGCAAACGGTCTTCCTGCATGCGCCCCGCAGGAAACAATATAACTTGCGGCAGGCAAATGATCTCTCACCCCCTCTCCCTTTACCACCCTTCAACTTCCTAGCTGCTCGCGCCACCCTTGCTCCAAAAGCGTATATGCATACGAAGTTTCTTTGCGTTTGCCCTTTTTTTTCTCTCTCCTCATCCAACGACTACTTATATCCAGCTTACACCAAATCAAAATCAAAACCCATCACACTACATTCAAAATGAATCCAAATTAGTCAAAAATCTTACTAATAATTATTTGATAAAAATGTAATTAATTAAAGTTGTTATCTCTCGAGATGTTTTCGTTGATTTGGTAAAGGGTTAGGTTCTTCGGTCAAAATTTCGCGGTTTACGGTTGGTTATGGGGGTGGTTGGTATTATATAAATGTTCGTAATGCGGGGCAATGAAAGGTAAATAGAACAAGGGAAATAGCAACCACCGGTGCAGAAATAATCGTCGCCCCGTCGACCGCAGTCAGCAACATATGTTTGGAGAGCCGCAGCAGGAATATGGAGCGACGGAAGGGGGAGAAGAGTGAATTCGAAAGAATGTGTATGAGGGAGAGAGAATCGGGATAGGTGCGTGGGGCATGGGATGAAGAGTGATGCTGGAATGCGTACAGGACCGTCAGGATTTTATTCAGATTTTATTACATATCAATCATTATTTAATTATAGTCCTTTAAATATTTATTGAAAAAATGTTTATTTTGCTTTCAATTCATTATTTTTATTAGTATAAATCAATTTTTAATTAATGTAACTTTATTTCATATATAAAAATAATATTAAAATTTTGTTATTACACTTTTTATATTACGTTAAAAAAAATAATTTCAATTATTCTCTATATTTAAATGGATCTACTTTTAGTGATTTTAAATCTTAGGTTGGTCACAAAGTTAATTTGACGTTTCATTTTCAACTAAAAAAAAGTTATGTTGTATTTTAAATTTTAGATTAGTCACTAGGTTCAAATGTTCCGTTTTTAGTATGGTTAATATTAGTGATTGACTTGGTTATATTGTAATCTAGTTATTTTAAGTCTTAGGTTGGTTACTTTGATGCTTTTTTTATTGTTATTAATAATTTTGTTAATGCTTAGTTATTTTGATTTTATATTTTAGATTAGTCACTAGGTTATTTTGACGTTTCGTTTCTAGTTTGGATAATTAATACAAATGATTGACTCGCTTATATTGTTTCTTTTTCTGATGATTTTAAATCTTAAGTTGGTCGCTTTGTTTCTGATGTGATAATGCTGATGGTTGTCCTGGTGATTCTGTTTATTGTTATTTGACGTTTAAAAAAAATGGCAGGAGACGGTCCTGTGTGCATGTGTATCAAAAAACTGGATGTGGTGTCGTGTCGCAGCAGGAATGGGAATAAGGAGCAAGGACTAAAGGGGATTGGGGGGATGGGGAACGTGCAGAGAGGAGGGTTGGAGCGGCATATATCGACCAAGATGCTCTTATCTCCCCGAGCTGGCGTGGCATCTCCGTGGGCGTGATCGGCGCCGTCGAGTTGCGCGCGTTTTCGCGGCCAGCGGACGGCGGGCCGCGGAAAAGGACGGCGCGAAGGGTGCGATTGAGGCGAGGGGCGGCGGCGGCGGCGCCGAGCGAGAGGGCGATAGGCGGTGGTGGTGCGCGCCGGGCCCACGTCTTTCGCGGTAGATCCGAGTCGAAAAATCCCTGAACGGCAGTCGGGAAGAAGTGATAAAACATGACAGCGAATCGCGGGTCGTGATTGGCCAGACAGAGCCCGGAGTGCTTCTTATTGTCTCGCGTCTAGTCCTGCCGATAGTCCTGCTCTGGCATGTGCAGCCCGACTGTGATCACCGCGCGCCGCAGGATTCTACAGACACCTACGACGACGACGACGACGATCACAACCAGGACGACAAAGACAACTCCTCTCCGCATTCAACACCACCGTCGCCTCCAACAGCAGACATCCTCAACATCTTCATAGACATGAGGTCCAAGAGCATTGCAAGGAAAATCACTTCCCACGGTAAGTCGATGTTGTGTCAATATTGTCATTAGTGCTCATTTGTTTTCTTCTCGCTTTTATCGCATTACGTCGTGTTTACAAATATTTCAGCAATATTAAAATAAGAAATTATTTTCACATTTAATTATCTCTATTAAATAAATTTGCCATTAACGCATTTCTCCAGCTACACAATATTTCCTCTTCATCATTCTTCTATAAAAATAAATATACAAATTTCACATTAATCAATTTTCATATAATCCCTTTACCTATTATAACGATTACATTTTTTACTTCCTTTTACAAACATTAACATGTGTTAATTAAAGCCAATAAATGAAATATTTATTCAAAAAATGATTGTCAATCAATTTTCATATTATTTGCATTTTTATGTTACAAATTATGACAATTTTGTTTAAAAGTAAAAACAACAGATTATTCATATTGTTAATGAATTTTTTTATTTCAAACACTAATATTAAAATACAATAAATAAAAGTGTCATATTTCAGTTTTTATTTTAAAATATTTTAAGGATACAGCAAATTTTTGAATTATTGTAGTAGTAATTTTTATGTATTAATAAATTAGTGAATTTTAAATTTTTATAAATAATTTATTTTTCATAAAGTAATATTTATTAATTATTTGAATATAATATAAATGTTTGAGTAAAGTACCCGTTTTAAGGTAGGTGAGAGAAAAAATAATGTGAAGCAACAACTGTAAATATGAGTATAATTTCAGCTCGGATTTAGTGTCGATGCATAAATCAAATTTTCAGTATACGCAAGAATTGTTTCATATTGAGGACTTCTAAACATAACTCCAAAATTTACGATGCTTATGACATTGCACATGAGCCCACATAGACAGGACAAATTGAGTCGAAGCAATAACAAATTTTGATTTAACGCAATAAACTTTGAAGTAATTTCGCTGCTTGTTATTATCGCTAAATGTAAAGGAACATTAAAAATGGTTATGCTTTTAATAATAATTCAAATTAATTTGCGAAATTGTAGAATGATCCATTTCCGAAATAGATTTCGAGGATGGTTGTTGTTACTTGGCTGCGCTATGTATAGTCGCTTTTTTAACAAGTAATTTGGCGCGTTTCCAACAGCATCTTCTTTGCTCTTTGCGTACATCCATATATTTTTGTCTCTTTCCTTACATATCCTTTAAAAATAATTATAATAAATTCTATTATTAATAATAGAATTTATAATAATTCAAATTTAAAATAATGTAAAATTTACTACTTTCAATTAATATTTGTTTATTATTATATTTTGTAAGAAATTCTACATTTTAATTATAGTATAATTCATTAACTAAATCTTAAGTTTTTAATTAAATATTTTAAAATGCAAGCCAACAGAAAAATAAATTTATAAAAATTAAATTAATAATTTATAGATTTCTGTATAGTTATGTGAATTAGATTCATTTGAATTTTCTAATATTTATGAAGCATTCAATTTTAATGTGGTAACGCTGTTGGAAAGATGATGGTGATCGATAATATGGCTTATGGAAGACGTAACATTCCTTGTGAACAGATGTCAGTAATAGTTGAGCGAAGATTATAAAGTACGGACATGATTCCTTCGAGTGTCGCTCGAGCGATTAGAAGAAAGATGATTGAGATTTACGCCTTCTTCGTCGCAGTATTTACGAGCGGGAAAGGTGACTGCGATGAGCGTTATAGGCGATTCGACAAAGTGACGGAGATAACTCTCATTAGCATTCAGGATAATAATGTAAATGCAATAACATCACGGACAATACGTTTTGCTGTCGCTGGGCTGTAAAAGCCCCGACCATAAATGTCACGGCTCCGGAACGTTCTCGAAGAGAGCTCGAGTGTGGATAATTGTTTTGGGACAACGTTCGGAGGAGATAAAGCACAAACTAATAAAGATATGATAGATTCGTGCTGCAGAGAATATGAACGTACCTGTAACATTTGCATACGATAACGACAACAGCAGCAAGTATTGTTCTTATTACAACGAAAAAAATATGAAAATTAAACTTACAAACGTGAACTTCTTTTTTTTTTCTCCTCCCTTCCGATCCATCATCGAACGACGGTTGGGGAATTGCGATTATCAGATTCCTGTACGTAACTCGAGTGCCGTAATAACAATAATTAGTGGTTGGAGCGTTTGAGGGGAGTCCACAAATACAATGGGAGGTCGAAAAAATCAAAAGCTCTCTCCCTTATTTACTTCTATATTGTAAGAAATCGCAAAGAAAGGAGAATAATAATAATATGGAGAGAAATAAAAAGAATATATGTATGTGTATAAGCGAAATGCTGGAGTACTGATATTAAGGAGAAATCAAAAGAAAGCTTTTGTTTCGTCCTCCTCTTCAGCCGTGACTCTCTCGATGATCTCGACGACAGCTGCGGCGCAAATTGCCGATGCCCTAATTACGCAATCGCTGCTTTCTCCCAAACCGGAGCAAAAACACACCGCCCATATCAACAGGGAAAGGATCTGTCTCGATGGGAAACGAATCCTCCTTCGTTGATTCCGGTCACAAGCTTTTCACCTTCCTTCGTTTCTTCTTCATTCTTTCTTTATATTTTTCTCCTTTATTTTTATCCGGACAGATATACAAAAAACAGTGGACGGTATTATTTTACCCCCGCGCCACCGTTTCGAGAGGATGGGATTCTCTTCAGATGATCTCTCCTCCTACTCAAAGAACATCCTGCCCATAGAAAACAAGCCACGAGAAACGAAAAGTGGGATGAACAACAAAAACCGAGCAAATATATATAACATGAAAGAGACGACGCAATTCGATCTAAAAAATGAATCACACAGGTGAATACCTAAATATATAATGAAGAGAGAAAAACGAAATGTAGAGCAAAGAATGCAATCATGAGCAATCATGGGATATATTTGTTTATTTATTGGCGAGGCGTGCTCATTACATTTTTTTTTCTTCTCACGTAATTGAGGAATGAGCAACAGCAGTTCAGAGATGCGATAAGGTTGCGTCAATAGGAATTGTTCATTAGCGGTGAAAACCAATAAAATGATGCATTTCGAGTGAGAACAATGGGATACTGTTATCATCGAACGATAAGCGTTTTACCTTTCTCTTTTTTTTTTGATTTTCGGAATGGAAAATCGTAATTGAAGCCCACTGAAAATGAACAATGTGCCTCTCCGCTGTTTGCCGCTTTTATCTCCTGCAAATTATATGGTGCAAACTAGCACTAAACTAAACGATCGTCATTACCGAGAAAAATACGTTTTTCAACAATCAATAACATTTTTTCAAATAATTGCTAAAACGCACGCAACAAATTAAAATATGTTTTGTTTGTCTTCAACCATTTTTGTAATTTTAATAACTGTTTATTTGAAATTAGTTAAAGCTAATTATATATTTTTTAAAACTTTTAAACTGAAATATGTTGTAAGAAGTTAATAATTTGATGATGTAAATGATTAAAAATTGTGTGTGGATTGGGTACGTTGATGCATCGGTTCGTTGACTTCCTATAATCGTTGTACCACTTGAGGGTGGTTTTATCTATGTGCTTCTCCAGCCACAACGGTGGCACTTCTTCGTTCGCCCACAATGATCCCAATTGTGGAGGAAGGCCCTTTCCTCGTTCTTCTCAAGTGCAGTCGTGAGAGCGACCATGTAAACATCATCTCAAGATATTCCCGTAGACAAAATAAAAACGTGCTTGCTGCTATCAATACTCGTCCAAGAACACGAAAAAAAAAAGAAAGATCAGTGCTCGTGTATATAATGTACACGTAAAAGCTGATCATCAAAAACTAAATTAAAATACGAGAATGATAACGCGTAATCTGCTCAGATCTTCTCGGAATTTGCACGCGTTATTAAATCTTTCGACCTTGGCCTACACATAGAATCTTTTGTTCATCAGATTTTGACTTTGACACTAATATAAGCAAATCATAAGTTATGTTCTATGCTAATATTTCTACCTTAAAGAATTTACGTTTCAAGGATAACTTTTGTTCAAGCTATTATACAAAATATCTCTATTTCATTATTTAAAATTATATATTTTAAAATTTTCTATTACATACAATATTTTTTAACTATTGTAATGAATGTAGAAGTAAATAAAAATCATATAAATAATGTAATAATTATACAATTGGAATTGTTTATCATTATATAAATTGTGTTGGGTTTAGAAGAAAAAGGGGTTATGATAAATGCGTAATGAATTTTTGATTATGTTCACAGATTTTAATTAATATGCATTTAAGTTACGATCATCGGGCACCCCGCTCCCACTCTCTCGCTCATTCTATAGGGGTGAGTTGAACCCTGAGAAACGGTTTCGAGAGGGAGTTTATATTCAATTGAAATTACGCGCATTCATATCATATTTTTTTTTATTTTAAAGGGAAAACGTCTGCACCCCTCCGCATATAAAGTGTTTATTTTTTTTTAATATATGATCTGTTAAAGATCATTAAATTTTCACAACTAAAATGTTTTTATTATTACTGATTCATAAGTTGATTATTCTAAATTGATTACCTAATTTTCATTAATTTCTTGTTGATTTTGCAAGTATTTCAAAATTTAAATAATTTAATTTATTTTTATTAATAGTTAATAAATATGCAGATAAATGAATGAATTGGATTCATTCATTGTATAGCAGAATAAATTATTGAGTAGAAAATACTATTTACGACGCGTAGAAAAGAATGCAGCAACAACAAAAAACGTAGACGGTGCGGAAATACGCACAAAATATGAATGAAACAATGAATGGTAGTAATAAAAACGTAAAAGAACAGATGTGCACCGAATTCAGCGACGAGACACAAACAAACAAACAAAAACTGCATATTTAATTTCTTTATGTCTAGCGTATTTTTTTTTTGAAATTAAGCTTTTATGAATTAAAATTTCAATGTTTAAATAATAGTAATTGAATGGTTTTAAAAGATTTATATTGATTGAGTTTATAAGTATTCTTATTATCGTTTAGTTTTTTTTTTGTAGGGTTTCCTCAACATATTTTCTTTTGATGTTGTAGCTTGCGTGTAATGTTGCGGTGCGGAAAGTGAGAATGCGTCAGATAGTGGGATTTCGTGTAGGGATTAAGGGTGTATTCAAGTCGAATTGATTCCTCCTCCTCCTCCGTCCCGACCGCGATCAATTAAAATAATCCAAGCGATTCGTCTTAATGCCGTGTGCGTGTGCCCCGATGATCCGCATCGACCAAACTACATCCCTAATTCGGCGAGCAGAGGCGGAAGGGCGTCGGGCCCATCAAGTGTCTGAAATTAAAGTGTTAAAATAGTGTCGGCCGCACGGTCGAACGGATCTCTCTCCTTCGGCAATTCGCATATCCCATCGCACGTGGCCGTGATAAATGACGCACACACGCATATCGCACACGCAGAAGAACCTTGTGAACTTTCTGAACCGAAGGCAAAACCTTATCCCTGATCCCTTCGCCCTTAATCCGGGACGTTCATGCGGACGGAGGATGAAAAATCATAATTGTCGATCGTTAATTAAGGCGACTGCTGCTTGCCGCCTCTCTTTCCCAGACCTTTTTATTTTTCATTATTATTATTAGCGCAGCCTCCTTGGTAACGTCAACGCACAAAAATTTATCGGCGAAAATTTGCTGTGAAAATTATTGGGAACCACCCCTCGACATCGTCATATCCTCCCGCTCACTACAGACTGAGTGCAATTAAGGCTGTCGCATTAATTGCGATAAAAACAATTCGCGCCTCTCCTAATTAAATTGCGAACGCGCGCTGCCCGTCCTTCTCCTCCCCCACCCTCATCCTTCGCTTCGTCCTTCTTTCTCACCAACACTCCTTCCTCCCCTTCCGCAACCAACAAACAAAATTATAATTTCCGCCCGCTCCGGCAAATTTTAAATTGCAAGAAGAATGAAATAGCGCTCTCTCAGTTGTACATTTGCCGTTGCTCGCCAATTATCCAAGTCGCGTTGCGTAATGATCGCACGACACTTCGGTTTCTCCAAGCTGAAACGATATCAAACGTACATTTGCATCATTACTTATTTATAATCATCTATTTAAGAAAAAAAAATCTTATTTGCATAATGAATCAAATTTTACTAAAATTCTATTATAAAAACAGTTTTATTTCTTTACCAAATTACACAATTATATTTTGCATATGTTTTAAATATTAAAATTTCTATATCACTTAATTAGTGGATTAAATATGGATACAAATATAATTTATGTTTGCTTAGTATCTTATTACTTTAACTACTAAGATTTTGTAAATTCATTCAATTTTTTTGTATTCTTCGGAGATTTTCTTGGAATCTATGAGAATTGTATATAATAGGATAATAAACGAACTATGAGGTGGTGTCGAACGCGAATACCATTTATCACAAGCAGTGGTCAATCATATTTCCAAGAATCAAAGCTCTCTCCGGACAGCAAAGAGCGTTCAATAAAAGCGGCTGCAAAAGCGGACGTGTCCGGAAGATAAACAAACACCGACTACTTCGAGATATACGTATAAATACTATCCGCTAATAGTTGTTTTTTCGTGGCTTTGCTTTCGGAGAGCGCGGAGAAATTTATTGGTCGCTGTTTCTGAAGAGAGACACCGGATTGAAGGAGGACAGATGGGGACACCACTCTTCACGGTGACTGAAATGAAAACACAGTCACGGTATTTACAGCGCTTTCTCAGACTCTGATGGATTTATGTCCTCCGCGCGTTCACTCCACAACGGCATCATTGTTTGACACTACTTAAGTACACGCAAGACCGAAATAAAATTTGATATCTACATTCTCTATTAGGTCATCCAGAAAAATGTAAATATTAGTTTCTTCTTTTGAAACTTTTTTAATAGTATGCTTTTGCTCTCCCAAAAAAAAAAAAAAACTTTAGTCGTTCTACACGAAAAAAACACTTGTTAACATACTTGTTAAAATATCTTTAATAGTTGAAAATGTATTTAATAATTTATATATAGCTACAAATAATACACAATTATTGATGATGGTTTGAAGAAACCAATTTATTTTTAATTGCATGAAACGCAATGGGTTTCTAACTTTGGTATTGGTACTTAAATACAGGAAGTAATTATCTCTGTATGTCTATATATTTGTTGGTACGATGATGTAATTGGAGAAAGAGAGTAGAGGAATAGTAATATCGATTTTCGTTAGTCATAGTGATCGTTCGCGGTACAAAAGCTAATCCCGAAAAGCCGAAATAACTTAATAACCGGATTTCGAGTATATAGATGTCTTTGATGGCGATCACGTGATCGCGTGAGAGGTTCCCGTTGCGGCGAGCTAATTACGTTTCGATGACTTGGAATAGCGAAATGAGGAAGGTGAGGTGAAGAGTGGCGAGGGTGTTGGATGGATGGACGAAATGGATAGATGGATTACGATTCTCGTGTCCGAATATGGTGAGTAGTTGTAGTCCTCTGGGTGCTGTTAAATCGTGCGGGAAATGTGACCTTAATAAAGGCAATGATATCGAAACTCGCACCACTCGGGGGTTGCGAAAACATCTGCTTCTGTCTTCTTGTCTCTCCCCCATATAGTCGACTACTACAACCCCCGTTTGTAGGATGCACCGCGCAAATGATCACCCCTAAACGACGCTGTTAACATCCGTGCTACTACTTGTGAAATGACTAAATTAAACACGAACCAACGACCCCACTCCATCCGATTACATTGTAACAGATCCAAATTTGACTAATGAACTTTTACTACATCCACGCTTTAATATTAATCTCCTCAGCTGCTTTTCCATTCTACACAACTTCATCACCCAATATTAATGATTATATAAATACTTTACTTCTCTCGTAAGCAAAATACGTAATACGAGTATTCAATTACTTGATTAACCTAACCTTGTCTTGAGACGTTTAAGCCTTCAAAATACTTTCATAGCTGTTCATTAATAACCAAGTTTTAGAAATTGACTACACAACTTCAACACCTAATATTAATGATTATATAATAGTCTAATTCGCTTGTCTTCAAATAATCAAATTTGTTTTAATTTTTTTTATTAACATATAGAATTTTAAGTTTAAATTTAATTTACTCCAAATATTTTGATAGTCCAATATAATATCTAGTAAAAATATTAATATTCTTGTTTGGTGCTTTGGACTTTTTTTTATGAATGAATCACAAACAACTAAATTGTATGCTACATTTCACGAGCAATCAGTCACGAGATGATTGATGTTATGAAAATCACCATTATTCGAAGAATGCACTAATCATTCAGGTTATCGATGAGATGACTAATGCTTACTGCATCTGTCGGACAACTTTACAGAAAATATGCAAATTTTTCTTTTTAACAGATTGATTTGTAATTATGTATGTTATAAATCTAAACATTATTTTAATTCAGCTCAAATTTGTTTCTGTACTTGTATATATTTACTTTTAATTTCGAAAGATTTATTGAATTAGAGGAAAGTTTGAAAATAATTATGTAATAATAATGCGAGAAAATGTGTAATAGTTGTAAATTTTAGTATGTTGCTACTGCCATTTATAGTTCATTCCGAGAAATGTTTGAAAGAGCACGGACTGTGTTTAAATGGTTGTAGTTTGTGTAATCGGTAAGTGTAAACTGTACAAGTTCATCGTGGAATTGTTTGCCGAAGAAGGAAGACCGAGAGGGTTGGAGAGTAATTGTTAGTGCAGAGGCGTTCTGTATTGAAGTTGGTAGGAAAGAGAGTTAGAGAGAGAGAGAGAGAGGTTACGGTTCGGACATGTAATTTGCCGAGAAGAAGTAAGTTGGATAGAGTTAATAATAGTAAGTGTAAACGGTTATGAAGGGTGACGATATTATTTTGAAGTGTGAGCGCTTCCACGTATATTGTTGTGCGCGAGGAATCGAATCGGTTCTGGGAAAAGCGTCGCTTTTACCTATTAATAGAAATCGATGGGTCACATAAAAATCTAAAAGCGTTCCTCCATCCGTTGTCGTTCAACGGTTTCAGCCGCCCCCGCCGACCGCCTCCAACGCCGCAGCCGCCACCCTATTCCTTCTTTTCTTTATTGTCGCGCGCCCAAGGAAAGCTGAGTGCGAAAAGCGCAGCCCGCAAAACCTCGGGACACGCAATGTGGCCATCGCACGCGAGAGGCGGCCGCGACAACCACCCCCAAAGTCACCGTCGGCGGCGGCAGCGATAAGATAAAGATCCGAGTCGCATGTCCCGTGATTTACTGCCGTCCCCGTTCCCATAGCATCTTGCCGGCCCTCCAGATACAGGCATAAACTGCCCCGCAAGATTATTATTACGAGACATACACGCACAACACGCATCCATTATATAACCGCCTCCACCGCCGCCAAAGAACATTAAATTTGAAAAAAAAAAGGTAGCAGAAATGTATCTAATTGCGGCGGCAAAGAAAATAATAAAACCGGGGAAACCCCATAAATTAATGGGAGAGATAATTGAAATTTCGAACGGTGTCGCCGCCTCCAAACAGCGCCGCACCCGAAACCTAATTACTTTCCGCCTTTGATCCAGGAAACTCAATGCGAAACAAAACAGGCGCGCCTCGGATGGATTTGATTGAGTCTTCTCGCAAAGCATTACAACACAAAGCATCAAATCACATCCATCCGTGTTGTGTGTACATTCCGGTTTTACATTTAAAAGTTAATCTCTGTTTGCTGTGAGCGCAAAACGCGTTATTAAATTTATTAAATATAATATAACCCCGACCTATTGTCGCCTATAATCCTCGACAAAATATAGACATCAAAACGGATGGCACACAAAAAGAGGGCTTCGTCCTTCTTGCATCCCTTTCCAAAAGCCATCCATCTCTTTGACAAACGGCAGATGTGCGACACGATTTTTAATATTTCATTTCACATCCCTTTGTGCGTCGCGCGTGCTGCCACCCTTAAACGCTATCTATTAGTGCCCTTTTTTTTTGTCTGCTGTTGTATCTAGTGCGTGCGTGTTTCGTAAGGTGATGCTAATACTAATAACAATAAAAAAGGGACTAAGTCGCCCCCAAAAGCGAGGAACTACGATTCCCGCCTTATCATCGCCAAACAGCGGGATGTTAAGTGGTCGTAAAAGCGATGGCCAATAAAGAAATTAAGGCCCTATTTATTTAGTTCGCACTCTTTGGGTATCCACTACACTATTTTTGTTTTGGGTCGAGTTTTGATGTTGATGTTATGGGTTGATGGGGGATTGTAGGAGTGCAAATGCACGTCGCGTAAACTAACAATCGCATTTTCGGTATTATAAATTATTACGTGCATGGGTGAATATTATGTATGTGTATACGAAAATCGCCAACTTCAAAGTGTTGCGGTCGAAATCGCGCGTCTGTCACAAACAGAGAGAGAGTGGACGGAGGTGGTGTGGCGGTGGTGCAGGAGGCGGCGGTGCAAAACGCCGGGTCCGACAAAAGGGGGCAACCCCCCAAGTTCGGACCCGGTCGGTCGGTTCGGTCACTTTGGCCACTCTCGGCACATTCAGAATTGAATTGACTGTCACAACTGTGGAGCCTAAATTAACTCCCGCATTTACAACAAACCAGAGAGAAGCTCATTGCCGCCCGCCCGTCTGCACCTGGCACTACACCAAAATCGAACCAATTCCATCACACACAAACACATTTGTCTGCACAAGCACAAACGCTTTGCCAAACATGAAACGAATACGCGCCAATCATCCAATCTGTCAGATGACATATAACCAATTGATCACCAATCTAAGATGATTTTTTACATCACTTTGAGAGTGAAGCAGAACTATTTATTTTCATTTTCATTACATAATGTTTTCCTTTTCTTATTTATACGGTATAAAATTAACTGAAATTGAAACAGTGTAAAATATCCCAAGGAGAAACGTTTGCGGAAGTAAACGTAGTGATACTACATTTCCTCCAACTCAATATTAGTTCCTCTGATATAATCTCTGCAACATTACGAAACGCAAATTAAAAGTTCGTTAATAATAATAATTTTATGTGAAAAATTAGGAATTAATAATTAACGAAATTGATGTTAATTTAAAGATTTGATGTATTAGTACTCACTCAACCGGAATAAACTATCCCTTATCACAATAGACATATTTAGATCCATTAAAAACGAATCAATCATTTTAGAATTTACGAAACTAATGATATAAGTAATTTATAAGAATAATTAACACTGTTTTAACTACAATTTTCGATATTGAATTTATAAATAATCAAATGCATAGAGACAAAATGTATTTATATTAATCGTATTGAGAGCATTCTTTAGCTATAATGGTTATGTAACTCGCGATTATGTTTACTTTACGTTTCGCCCGAAAATAAAATCAATCAATGCTATTTAAGGGTGTGAAAGCACGTGGCTTCGTAATTACTTTCGCCGATGGTTTTCTGATAATCTGCTGAACCTAAAAAAAAATAACATTGATGAATTTGCCAAAATCATCTGTTAATTCATTAATAAACTTGAAAAGAAGTTAATTTGGTATTAAATGTAAAGAAAAAATATGAATCTGTTTATTTGATTTAAATTTTATGTTTTGAATTTAGTAAAGCTCGATAAGGAAAAAATAGAAAATTATTTTGTGTTGTTTTATTGTCTTATTTTCGTAAACAGATAGCGAAGATGAAAGATAATATTTCTTATTTTAATATTCTTGTAATAAATATGTTTGTTATTAATTGAGAAATTGATATTTGTAATGTTGATGATCAACTGATTTTTTGAAGTCGTAACTTGGTTGCTGCGAAACGGTCCCTTCCTTCCTTTCCACCGAAATGCATGACTAATTAATTCCGGCGACATCAAAAGAGACGGGAAAACCATCAAAATCATCAAACAATAATTCCTCCATCAGCGCCAACAAAACCCACTCGAACCGATGAATATAGCGCATTTCGAAAGCCTCGCTTTCATACGCGCCTTGTATACTCATTGTTACAAAACCGTGCAAATTTGTGTAATCCACAAGTTCTTCAAAGATTCTTACCATAGAATAATCAAGATTTTATTAATAACCTAGTTTTTAATTTTTTAGTATTTAAATATTTCAGTAAAGTGTAGTATTTTATATTATTGTCATAAGTTAATATATTTATTTTGTAATGTAATTAGAAAACAAATCTGAAGTGGTTTGTTGTAAATTTTGTAGCAGGTTGTGAAGGAGGATGTTCAGGTTGCTCATCTCGAGTGGCGGTTGTGTTTACGGTTTGAAACCGCACAAGAGGTTCTCGATGACCGAACAAATATATACCGATGTTTGTTATCGGAGGTGCGAAATCGATCCTGATCTTTGGCTCTCTGGAAATTGTGCACGAGAGAAGATAAAAGCGTTCACGTGTCGGACGAACACCACAGAAGACACGGAAATAGATCAAAGGGAAAACAAGAGAACGCACTTGATAACACAGCGCACCGATTATTTTATCTTTGCAACAACAACAAAAAAAAACTCGCACACATATTTCTTGCTTCAGATAAGCGAATTTTTAAGATATTTGATACTGCTTCGTATTATATTTCGGTAATTGTAGATTCAATCAGAAATTATTTGCTAATTATTACATCACAATTCCATAATCTTAGATTGAATTAAAAATTATTTGTTATATATGAATTGTAATGTATTCAAATTAAGTAAATGCGGATTGCGTTAATGGAAATATGAATGTAAATTTTGGTTTTTGTGTTCGTGAATGAATTATGATGGCTGTTGAGTAATTGTATAATAAAGATGTGCATGGGTTGAAATGAGAATGGTGCGATGATTCTTTTCTCGTTTTGATGCCTCCTCGCCAATGGAAAGCTTTAAAAATATATAATACGGGATGCTGTAACGTGCAAATGGGATTGCTCTAAGCTGATGGTAATTCTGTTGTAGAAGTATTTTGCAGCGGAGGCTTTCTCTCTGGGTGTGTGTATGTGTGTGTGTGTGCGCCTTGGCGGGGGGCGAGAGATTCAACCATTGTCAGAAGCGATGTTACAAGGGTTCACACTTAGGTGTCTGCATTGAGGGGTTGCGGACACAATATTCGGGATGAAGAGAGTGTAAAGAGAAGAGAGATGGATTGGATGGTTCGAGAGAAGGAGTGAGTGAGAGAGCGACAATATCCACACCCTTCGGATCCCGGGGCCTCGCAAAATGTATATATCCCATCCGGTCAGCAGTCATTGTGTTGCAACATAGGAGGCTATTGATTGATACGTTACACCACCCCTAAAAACGGTGGCTCCACGTCCAAAATCATTGGCCCCCATCAATAAATTAATAATTATAATAAATCCGTTATGAATTTATGAGAAGGGTTTCTATTTTATTATGCTCGCATATTTATTGATTCACAGGTAGAATATTTACATAGCGGCCGATCAGCTAATATCCGGGATCAATCGATTCCGATGGGAATGCCGTATGCAGATCATGTTTATTTTACAAAATAAATTTGCACACAACTCAACGGATTTTTTCATTTTCTCATCAATTCATATTCCAATACAAATTATTCTAATATTTATTTAAACGTTTTTTACCCTTTTAAGAAAATTATAAATATTAGCAATTTATATTTTGTTCATTTAGGTTTTCTATGCAGTAAATTTTAACATTTTTTGAAGTAAAAGTTTGTTGTGTTGCATTTTTTAAAGTCTCTTATTGCTATTTTGATGAAAATTTTAAAAATATGTTACTGATGGAAAATGATCTAAAAAAAATTTGTATCCAGTAAAACATTTTTGGTTATTTGAATCTATTTAGGTTTTTTTAAAAACAAAATTGTTATTACTCATTATGTAGAAAATTTGGGTCTAAAAATATTTTGCTAGATTTAGGTTGTTGACAATTACTGTACCATAAAGAAGCTCCTGATGAACATAATGATTAGTTTTGTCTGAGTTTGCATTGTAAAAGCTTTTCAGGGTATGTAAGTTGGGGGGTATGCAGTTTAGTAATGATTTCTGCACACCTTGAGTAATCGGAGATTGCAACGAACTTTTTCCTTATCTGGCGTCTTGACGAGGGCGCGACCAGCGGTACTGTACTATTGAACAATGAGGGGGTTGAAAGGTTGAAAGGTGGTCGGGGCACGTGTGTGTATGCAGTGAGTATCTGCCGGAGCTTGGCACGCGTTTGTCTGCCCATCCGCGAGGCGTACGGTACTCCGCGCCCATTTCCGCTCCTCACGACAGCCCCATTTCCGGTACATCATCCCCCGTCCATCTGTAAGCGCGTAACGCGATCCCTTACGCTCGTCCTTAACTTCAATTACACATGAACCAGGTATACAAAATCCCGTCCTTCGTACATCCAAAGAAACAACATTCACAACTCTCGACAATGATACTGCTGGAATTGGTATATAATGAACGTCTGTCTGGTCTGCATAGAAGAGAGAATGTGCCGTGCCTGGCAAATATGCGATTGGTAATATTTAGAACGCAAATTGGATTTCGAGCAGTTCACATTATAGGGTGGTGGAAAGGGCCTAAAAACACAGAGGCAAGTAACGAACGCACAGGCACAGACAATTTCGATCCTATCTAAATTACCCAAACAACTCTCTGGCCGTAATCAGAGTGCGCCCCGTTACGTAACAACCTTCACTTAGCGCTCACGAAACACACCACTCGAGAAACAACCCTCCCTCGCCCTCTTCACCGCCATCGAAATCAATCTCTCTCCCCGCATTCACACAAAAACATTAAACAATTCTAAAGGCTTCTTTTGCGGTTTTCCTTTTGTCTCACTTTGCGTCTGTCTCTCCTTCTCTTCTCGAATCTGCACAAATTCAGTTTATAGATGGTTTCGGTTTTTATAATCTCCGTTTTGTAATTATAGCTAATTTAGTATGGATTATATCATCATCAACAAACTTAACAATTTCTTATATATTCCTGATTTCGAATACGTATGACCTAAAAGAACAAAACAAAAGTCAACATTATTTGCAACATCAGAGTTTCTCAATAAAAAAATATTTTCAAAAATGGTTAAAATATCATAATTTTATTTGATAATTCGAATCTGAGGAAGATATGTTTATTTCTTTTCGAAAAGAAAATAAATGCTTTAGAATTGTTAGACATCTTTTTGCAAACAATACAAAAACTGATGGAACGTAAGATGTTTATTTGGATTGGATGAGGATCGGCGTGGATTTGTTATGACTCAAAAAAAGCAAGCGTTCAGCGAAAGAGAAGATAATTATTCCTCGTCCTCCTCTTCCTCATCCTTCTCCACGTCCTCGTCCAGACCCGAATGTGAAAGAGCGGCCGCGACAAAAGCCCGATAAAGACTGTGGGAAACTCGCTTCTCGTTACTGCCTTATCAACCGAACACTTGTCATCTGTGTCTTCTGCTGTTCGATGTTGTGGCTTTACAGACGTAGACCGAACCGAAAAGGAAAAGAACACTAAAACGAAAATAAATAAAATAGAACGCATACCCGGTCGTATTAACCGCACACGAAAGCGTAATCATCGATGATGATGACAGTTCGCTTCATGTTTTAGTCGCTAAATCGTAAAGTGGTAGTGCACAACAGATTATTTTTTTCTTACGTAAGTCTTCTGTTATTTCTTTTGTTATCATTCTAAACATTCTTTATTTATAATCATTTCGTAAAAGTGAATAAGAATATAAATACACTGGGTATGTTATGATCTTTTTTTATTGGCGTCACTAAAAACTGTTTGAATGTTTTCATTTATGAAATATTAAGTATATAAATTAGTAATTGTAATTAAAGTTGTTTAAATAATGATTGATGAATTGCTTGTACAAAATTAATAAATGTAAGAGTAAAGTAAATGTGAAACGTGTACGTAAGAGTCTATGGATGTACAGTGTGTAGAATAAATCTCTGGAGAAGATCGAGCGACACATGTTTAATAAAATCGTACTCGAAAATCAGTTTGTCCCTAATTTATCACCGTGTAACATCTTTGACTCTTGCAACCCCTAAGTTCAAACTCGCAAATTTCCTCTCTCTCACACACACTAACTTTCTCTTTTTTTTTTTCACCCCATCTCTGTGCAAGCGTTTAGGGGTAGCATTCTCTAACCCTAATTGCATCTCTTTCTTGCCGCTTCGTGTCAAAAACAAGTGACAAGACGCCCCGCGAGCTCTCACTCTCGCACGCGAGGCGGCGTCGCGGCGCCTCCCCCGAACTCACGCTTGCACACAAAGCGCGCATTTTAATGTCCTCCCCCCCGCCCGAAAAAAAAATCGAAATTGAATTTGCTATAGAAAATATATTATATAAAGTATAAAGAAGCGTAGTGGCACCAGCGGCGTTGACACACACAAAAAGAGAGAGAAACTGCGAGTTTCTGTTCATATTTTTTGTTGATGCCACGTCGGCAGAAGGCGTCCCGCGGATTTTATAATTACGCAATCCTCTGTACGTGTCCCTTCTTGCTCGCCTCCCTCACCACCACGGCTTCGCTTCACTGTTTTTGAAGGGTGTTAGGTAACCGCAAAATCTCATCTTCGGAATTTGTGCACTCCGCATTAATACTTAATCGAAGAGCTGGGATCGAAAATCATCCACCGCTCCACCCACATACAGCATCTGCGTGGGCGGCTGTGAATACGGGAGGCGGCGGCGGCCCCGGGGGCTGTTTGCCATGGGAAGCGCGGCTGCAATATGGCCGAGGCCCTATGGTTTGCTCATCCTGCATATTTCAGTAGGGTGCGAAATTAGTTTTGAATTATTATCTGGACTTCCCCTCTCGAAAACCAAAATTTCTACCCTTGCTGCACAAAGCCCATCGCTTCGCCCGCGGCCGCCATCAAAGATTCAATCAGGGATCCATCCATCCGACAACTTGCAAAAGATCCGTTTTTTAACCCAAAACGTAGAATAAGGGAAAAAAATTGTCAACGTCTGTATGCAAAAAAAATAATACGTCACCCCTCCCAATTTGAATGGGCACCTTGATTATTTTGATTTGGGCATCAGTACCTGAGCAAACCCTTCCTGTTCTTCCTTGCAAGATCCTATCTACCTGCTTCCGTGTGAAATTTTAATTTTTCACGCAAAAACCCGTAAAAAGGGTGTCCGTTGCCCACAAATATCACCGCAATTTCCCCGTCGAACCCTCTTCAACCGGAAATAAATAAACGCAAGATTTCCAAAAAAATGACGAAGAATGAAAAAAAAAATAGAGAATAAAATAAGCAACCACCCCTTTCATTCAATAAGAGTCCCTTAAAAAACTGGAATCGGTTAAAAACATTTAAATTAATCGTCATTTCTTTTCTTTGATTATTCTACTTACAAGAGGGAATGTTATTTCAATAGATTTTTTTCACATATCAATAGGTATAAATATCTAAATTAAATAATTCAATAGTATAAGACTTTACATACCAATTGAAAATTACAATATTTGATTTCTCAATTACTATTTTAATAATAACTAAAAATTATGTAATATATAATTGATAAAAAAATCTATATTTTATTTAATAAATAATTAATTAAGAAACTAATATATCTAATTGAAGTTGCTTAAAATCGGTTAAGGATATTTAAATAATGCGTGTGACTGTATTTCTGATTTTGAGGAGGGAACATAAATTCGGTTTGAAAAAAGGCAACAACCCCTTTTTTTCAAACTGTAGAAAAACGTAAATCTAATCCGAATCCCTTAAAAACTGGAATCGGTGAAGAACATTTAAATTAAACGTGATCCATGGGTGTGTGATTTTTTCCACTCTTCTTATCCACGATTTATTTTTTTTCTGTTGAAGAGGGAGAGTGTAAACTCTCGAAATGGGGGTCCAATAAAGTTTCAATTGGATGGATGGGAATGGCCCATGGAAAATCAATTCTATTTTTTTTTTCTTCGTCTCCTTCTTCTTCGGCCCAACAATGGACACGGGGAATGGATGGCCGTCCCTTATCTAAATGCGCACTTTAAAGTCGCGCCCCGAAAGTGTTGCATTTAAATCCGGTCATTTCCGGGGGGACGCAACCCCTCCGTATCTTATCGCGTGCGAGAAAAAAAATTGTAAATTCAAACGTTTCTCGCTTTGTGCTTTGGAGGATATGACGGCGGTGGTGTCTTGCGGATTCTGTATACCGGGGACGAAATTGAGTTATAAATTCCGGAATTCAATTAAAATCTTTTTAGGGGATGAGAACAAAATAAAAAAAGAGAAAGAAAAATGATAAATTATTCAATGGAAAGTTTATTTTTCTTCTGCTTTTTTTTTGTTTCGCTCTTCGCTCTTTTTGGAATGGGAGGAGGCAGTGATTGTTTAATAATTGAAGGAAGGCGGCGGCGGCGGCGGCGGTGGAGGCAGAGAGTTGTTCTGATGGTAGAGGGCGCCGCCTCCGCTTTTTTCCATCATCCCCTCAGGGTAGCCGCTTTTGTCTGGCCCCCAGAATACACACACATCCGGGGGGCTTTAAGGGCCGCCGAAGACCAGACCAGAGGCCGCAAAACTCGAGATAAACGATCGTTGATTAAAACTCGACAAAATAATTAACAGACTAACCGACCAAAATTCCCCTCCGCATTCACCGCACACTTATACCGCACAAAGACTCCTCTCACTACGGAAAACCAAAGCCCGAGCCCCGAATCGCGCATTACATTATTAATGCCATTTCAACCGTGCACCCGTGTTATTCTTCCCTAATAAAATTTTATGAATTTATATAAAGGAAACGCGTAATCGTCTGATTACAAGTCACATCCATTGAGTACTTCATATACAATTATTTAAAAAAAAAACCACTAGTAATAGTTAAGCAACGACTGCAAATAATATTACTTGATTCGTTTAGAATTGATAAATAATTTAGATTTTCACATTAAATATTTTATATGTAAATTATTAAAATATAATATTTTAAAATAGTGATTTGTAATGAGACAAATATTATTGCTTTAATTTATTAAAATTGTTGTTATTATTATGTTGTTCTGTTCCTAATTGCAAATCTACAGATAAGGAATTTTATATAATCGCTAATAATAAGTAAGCAATCATCGATTATCGGGCTTGTTTACATACATAAATAGTATCAGGCTGTATAGAAAAGGATGCGAATATCAATTGAATGAACGATCTTATCTATATAGACGAGAGATGTACTTCAATTGATGTTACCCAATCCACGCCTGATAATTATTATTCATGCACTCATCTTTATAATTTTATTGCCCACAAAACAAGGCTTGTTTACACTTGTTAGTAATTCAATATTTGATGGAATTGGAATTGTGCGATGGTAAAACAGATATGTTTGGATAGCGTGACTAGTCTTTTCTTGATACCTGTAATCGCCTCGTTTCAACAGGAAGGCTATTACAAACTTCCAAAAAGTATACTTTGTTACTGATATGATATATGTATTTTTTATCGCATTAGTAAAACTACTCAAAACGTGATTTGAATGCAGTAAGTTTCGGGGTATTACATAATTACGATTAATGATTTTTCAATGCACTTTAGTTGTTTTTGATACAAAATTATTTTGTTTATTAGTTGCAGTTTAAAGTTTTAATAGATATATCAATAATCGAGTGCAACATAATCAGTTCATATCTGCTTAATTGAAAAACGTGATATTATTTCCTTGTATTATTTATTACTGAAAATATAATCTAAATATATTAATATATTAATATCCAAAATATATTAATTTTCGCTAAATTTAGTTATAGTTAATTTCAATACATTTACTTGTAAAAAATACTTTTATGGAAAAGTTATTTTCATTACGGAATAAAATTGCTGCGTTAATGTCATCTAATAATTAATTAGTTATTTATGTTCGTATTGAATTTGCATTGATGTTTGTTGGCAAAATTTTCCTTTTTTTTTTGTTTGTAAGAATAATGTTTATGATTGGGTTTAGATTGATGTGTTTAATATATATTTTTTATTCATCCGGGCCGTGCGCCTAAGTGACACCCCGTCGGTGGTTCCTGGGGGTTGTCATTCGAAGAGACAAATGACATAAGTCCATTAGGGGAGTCGCACCGCGCCGCGTACGCTCTATAGGTGATGCGAAAATGAGTCTAGCACGCGGTGAAGAAGTGCATTAGGGATGGAAGTGATATTTACCCCCGTGCAATTTAACAAAAAAAGAAAAACAGAAGCCCGACGGGGGTGAGCGCATAAAACAATTTGCGAAATCGCCGTATCCTTTTTTTAGTCATTCACGGCTTCACCATTCATAGATGTGTGTGTATATAAATAAAAAAATATATGAAGAGATTTTGTTGAAATTGTGGATCCATGGGAAAGTGGCGATAAGCTCCTGAGAACACCAATCTCGTCCAGCTTCTTTCGGTTACGCAATCCATGTTTGTATCCGTTTTGGGGTAATCGCACGGCGCCGCAGGAAGGATACCAGATAGTGGCTTCAATATCTATTATTAATTCTGATTAACGTAGGAAAATTCATATCCCTGACAAAATGCCTATTCAAATGTGCTTGGGCTCCTCGAGAAGTCAAAAAGTATGTAAAAAAAAGCATAGAATAAGAAATGTTAAAAAAAAAAATATATACATACAGGAGGAACCGCAAGAATATTCATCCTTACAAGGGAAATTCGTTACACGTCCCATTGTGGCCTTGTCCATGAAAAGGAAGTCAATTGGATGCAAACCGGGACAAGTATCTATTACTACCTGCTTGCGAGAAGAATTAATGCATACAAGGTTTCTTTTTTATTTTGTCGAAGGCAACTTAAAAAGCGATCTGTAACAATAATGTCAACGTTTGCCCTCATCCCAGACACGTCTTCGTTTTCTTTCTGTGTGATTTGCATTTTTTCACTCGTATGCAAATATCGTAGCATATAAATTTCGTTCTCTCCCCCTTTGCCGAAAAACGCCTTTTCGACGTGTCGCACGACAACCTAACATATGAATGAAGAAGGAATGGAATGAAATAAAAAAATTGGGAATTCGGGATGAAACGGAGGGAAAATATCCACCCCACGTACATGCATGATACATGCATTCGCACATGCTTTAAATAAATGAGGTTATCATCGGTGTACGTTCGCCCGTTCGCATGTCTATATCACTCGTACGTTTATTTATGACCGCATTTATGTGCGTTTATTATGTGCACTCTCTCACTCTTTCTTTCGCTTTTCCTGGCGCAAGGATAACAAGAAAACAATAAAAGCAGAAAACATCGGGCTCTATACGACATGAATCAAAATTTACATTCGAGTAACAATGTTTCGTGTTGCAAGCATCAGTTACGTGTTATTTTCTTTTTATTAAACCGTTTCTTACCACTTTTTGTACACTACCACCACCACCATCATAATCATAAATATAATTGATTTCAATAAATAAATTTAGATTTAAACACAAATTAATAATGTATTTAAAAAATTTGTACATATAAGTCTAAAATCTAATTATAGTTTAAAGTTTAAAAAATTGATAAAAATATTCTTTTTGAACAATATCTAAGATACATTTAAAATTACAGATTTTTATGGTAAAATGTATTTAGTAATTGTAACTTCATTGCTGTGTTTAAAAATTATGTACACAAATATTATTAAAAAATAATTTTCATAAATTACTTATTTTGAAATTTTAATTTTCTTGACATCAAAAATATTCTCTTTATTTTAAGTCATTTATAAATCAAATTATTTAAAAATGATTTCTTATATAACATTGTATATACGAAAATAATATTTTATAATTTAAATGAAGAAATAATGAAGTTGAATTGCTTTGGTTGTTTTACAAATAGAAGAACAAGTTTTTTTTTTCTTGTTGTTCCTCTTTGTCGGTTCACGCATGGCGAATTGATAAAGTGGTTGTAATTGTGGTCCCGAAGGTGTGTTTACGGCATCCGAATGACCGCTCGATTCCTTCGCAGGTAACAATGATTGTTCGCAACAGTGAGAAGAAATGAATGAAAAATTGCCCCTCTCCGCACCGTGAATGCACCTTGAAAGCGATTCAATAATATGCGTTTCATGGAGATACAAAGTCGTAAAACACGGTATTTTCCTTGTATCGAATCCCCCGAGACGAGAACTCGATTGAATTGCGAAACATTTTTTTTTTTTGCATAATTTGTTATAAAGATTTCGTTGATGGTGATGGGATTTAATAGAATAGGTGAAACGATGTTTGCATGATGTCCTTTGTATGGGATCGCAGCGAGGAGGAATTCAAATTGAAATAATAGTGTAAAGTCGAATTGGAAGCAACAAGGAATGATTCGAAGAAAACGTTGAAGCCCCGGGGAGGACAATGAAGGGGGTAAGCGGGAGAGAGAAGAAAATAAAAGGAGTAGTGGGCACCGTGTGTGATCATTACGTCCTCCTGGATGGGGATGAAAGGTGCGCGGAAGTGGAGTCGGGGAGGCGAGCTTTGTTCGCGCGTTCACCGGAAGCACCGGAAAACAAGAAGAAGGCAGCCGAGGAGGTGAGCGCGCGCGAGATACGAATTTCTAAAGAATTCCATTCTAGAGCCTCCCTTGCACAATGCACGCCCCTCCTCGCTCCTTCTCTCCCCGCATTATTATTATTATTATTCTCTTCTTCTTTTGCTTCTGCTTCTACTTGCGATCATTATTACATTGTGTGTGCACCATCGAATAACGGACTTTCGATTCCTATCATCTGCAATCCAGAAACAATCCAGATCTCTTTACATAAAGCGATTGTCTCCACAATAAAACCTATCATTAAACGAATTCTACTTAATCTTTACTATCAACATATAATTTTTATTAATATTAGCAAAAGTTAAATTTTTCAAAAAATACTATTACCCTATTTATAAATTTATAAATAATTGTTATAACATTGAAAAAAGTTACATATATAAAACTAGATTAAAATGTCCTATTTGCTCCAATTTGCTTCAATAATTTTTAATTTTCAATTTAAGTAATATTTTATACTTGATTTAAAATATTTTTCATTATTAAAAATAATTAAAAAATTAATATTTTCATAAATTACGTAAATAAATAATTAATATTGTTTGATGTTTATTTGATATAAAGTAAATCAATTGAAAACTATTTACAAAAAACATTGAATGAAAATATTAATAACATAAATTTCGTAAAATATTATTGATAATTAATGAATTTGTCCTAAATAAAATTATTGTGAAATAATAATTTCAAATAATTTGTTGATAAAAAAAATATTTGCATTTTCTTGCATATTTTAAACTTGTCAAAATCAAATTATTTTTTAGTAATTACTTGTAATTAATTGATAAATAGTTGTTATTGAAATAATAATAATAGTTAGTGAATAATTTGAACAGTTTTTGGTTACAAAATTAATCCTAATTACTAAATATTTTGATAAACTTAAGAAGTGTTTTTATTTATAGACCAATCGTAATTATTAGGTCATAATTTTCGCAGATTTATTTCAAAACTAGTGAAAATTAAATTAGTTTCTATAAAAGTAGCAGATTGTCAAATGTTGGTGAAGTTCGATGTAAATAGTAAATGTGCAGGTCGCAAACAATTCGAACGGTTTCTGAAGTGGTCGGTTACCACTCGCAAGTAGTGCCACCACGTATCCTCGATGCAATTGTTTTTCTTTCCGTCTCCCGGCTTCGCTTTCCGAATGGCCTTGTAATGAGTTTGTGCCGCGACATCTGCTCGTCCGAGTCTGAATACCGGGTTACTACCACCCCTCGCATTCATCCCTCCAATCTCACCGTCGTACTTGTTTTTTTTTTGTTGTTGTTTGTTCATCATCCACCGCACACGTATTTATTATTATTTGTTTCAGACCGAATGCAAATTCGATTCTAATCAGTGTAATTATCAAGTGGCGGCTGCTACTACTCCTGCTTCCACCTCTAATCCCATCATTGTTGCACACACAAGAGCATCTCTCCAACGCTGCATTATATAAACCGAATCTATATTCAATTAATCCTCTCGAACGGATTAACGCTTTGCACTCGATTTCAATTGTTTTCATTTCTACACTCAACGTTAGTTTTTCTTTTAATTCATGTATTTTTTTTGTTTGTATTTTATCACAGAAATTATCAAACTGGAATATTCTTTCTATCAACCGCAAATTCTTCTATGACGTAAGCAATATTATCTATTTGCATAAACTTCTGATTAACAGAAAAAAAAAATGGATAAACAAAAAGTTATTAACCACTTTATTTGTATTTTTATTCCATTCTTATTTCAAATATTTATATGAATGAATGAAAATATTAATTTCATTAAAAAAATAGATTTTTATTTACTTCAATTGAAAATTTATATAATCGTCCTTAAATTATAATAATATATGAAAATTTTAATAAATTAATATTTATTACATCCAAATTATTTTAATTAAAATAATATATTAAAATAATATATATTTATTACAAAAAATTGTTAAAAAATATATATTTTGATTGTAAATTTAATTCAATTAGTAATATAAAAAAATCTGTTGATTTATATTTGTTTTTTTTTTAAATAGAATTGCGGAAATGTGTGTATGGAAGAGTCGAGGATCACGATGAAAAATTCACGACCCGGCGAATCCACCGAACTTTTTAATACACTTTATTGTAAAAAAAAACAATATTAACAAAAAAACAAAAGAGCGAACTGTAATTCGCGCGATGGCACGATGAAATATTAATGCCACCAAAGTTGTGTTTTCGCGTTGGTTCAGTTTCTGTTATTTTTTTTTGTTGTTGTTTTTGTTGCCAGACCGAAAATTCATTTACTTGTTTGTCCTTTATGCAAGATTCAAAAATGTGTTTTTTTCATCTCTCTCTCTCTTTTTTTCTCTTTTTGTATGTGTCTTTCTCTCTCTCTGGAGTTTGGAGAGGAACGCGTTTCGCAGTTGTGTTTGCAGTTCGCGCTGCTCTGAATATTTTATTAATGGGCGAACGTTGTTTCATATAATATAATTTTTTCCCGATACGTCGAGGGGTTGGAAAAGTTTCGAGCGGCGGTGGCCCCCAGAGAGGATCACCACTCCATATTGATCCGGTTTTGTCGCGCGGGGGTGGATTGGTCGGTCTTCAATTAGGTCACCTTTAAGGAGACTCGGATCTGAGATGAAGAAATCGATGTTGCCCCGAAATCAGCTTCGCTTCATTTCTCCAAGGATCAAAGGAATCGAGTGTGCGTGCGACAAGGATTGGTTATAATATAGAAATAAAGAGGGCTTTTTTCTTATTATTATTGTTGCGAGAGAGCGGAGGGTTGTTTCTTCATTTTTTTTGTTGAACTGAGCGATTTCGTTCTGGTTCTTGTGTGGACGTAATAGAGGCACGTGTCCTTTCTGGAATTGGTCAGATAGAGCTGTCACTATCTAATAGATAGGGTGGCGGTGGTGGGGGTTGGGTCCTTAAGGATGGCTCCGCCTTCGACGCACCCCACCCTTACGGATCGGCCAGGGCCACGCCCAGAAATCCCTCGGATCCGGGACACGGGATGGACCGGGATAAATCAGTGCTCCACTGGATAGCGTTTGGAGCGAAACTGTTGAATAAAACGCACGCATAACAGCATATATATATATACACACGCATACAAGCTCAAACAACAACAACAGTGTCCATATACAGTTTTTTTTTTGTCAGTGATCAACAGACTAGTTCAGTGCGCAGTGCTTATACTTCATCCATTGGTTCTTTCATGGTGCTGAGGAAAATAATGACAGGTAATGATGGGCGCAGGACCAGGATTTTACCGTCGCGTTTCTTCAACCTCATCTTTACCATCATCTCGGTTCCGAAGACAGATCTTTTTCGTTTTGTTTTCTTTTTTGTGGTTTCGCCGAACGCGCAGACACAGAATCGGAATTGCGAACGCACCGCGAAGACACGTACCGAGTCCTTTTGTCCAGATCCAGTTTCCTTCATTTTATTGCACCGCTCGGCCCGTTGTTATCTCTAATCACATAATGCCGCCGCCCCCGCCGTCGCCGCCTCTCGACACGCAAACCATCCATTCACGACCCCCACAAAGGACCCACGGAGTGGCTGCAAAAATAATAATAAAAAAATTATACAACACAAGGAGCGAAAGAAAGCGCAAAAAGTAAAAATAATAATAAACACATCGTGCGAGCAAGAAAAGCGCACGAAATGGGGGAGCATGCAAATGATAAAAGCGGAATCGGCGAAAAAAGCTACCTGCAAAAGCTCATGCAAATCATTTTCGGGATTGTTTCGCACCTCGTTTCTCCTTACCTAATTATACGGAATACTTTATTTTACGTAAACATTGCATTTAAAGATTTATCTCGAGTAAAGACTATTCAACTTTTAACTCTTTATGAAACATTAATATATTTTTTTTTATAATTAAATTATGCACAATAAATTAATTAGTAAGCATTTTATTATAATTAGTAAAAATTGTCACCTTAATTCACTTCATTACTATAATCATAATACGCATAATTAAATTAATATTTTTATCTAATAATTACCGATTAACACTGCTTCCGTAGATTACTTACATATTACGCAATTCACTACAGAGATTGTGTTCTAAATTTGAAATACTTTAAAAAATCTCTATAATTAAAAAATTACTTAATTAATGAAAATATAATATAGTATTTAAAATCAATTACTTTTTTTTTAATCTAATAATACTAAAAAAATATTATATATTTTTGTAAATTTCATTAAAATTATTACTTCTCTTTGTAATTATTATTATCCTTATTTTAAATAATTATTTTTCAATTATTCAAATTATTAACTTTAACTATTAGTAGATTCAGTCAATCAATCTATTGAGAAACATTTTCACTAAATAGTTGAGATTGTTTTTTTTTTGTGTAAATATTCTTCGTGTTCAGTTGAAATATAAAAATTGAACGGAAGTGGGAAGTAGATGTTAACTTAGTTCATAGAATTTTATTGCGCTCGGTTTATCGAGTCTCTTGAGTTTCCTGCAAAGTGACCCAATCTCACGTGAACCCACTTCAAAGAAAAGGAAACCGAGAAAAGAACAATAATGCCACTCGATAGGAGGAGAAAAACAACCCCTTGGTGGATTTCTCGATTTTTGGTAGATGATTTTGCGATTGTGGAAAAGCTAAAGATTGTGAATGCCGGCGGGAGGGAGGGATGTGTGTCCTTCTTGTTTTCCGTTGTCGGCGAACAAAGGGGGAGGAACGAATTGCGTAACCGAACGCCGGTGTGTTTAGATAATCCCCGATGTTTATGTAATTTGCTCGTTTGAAACGTGATACTACGTGTCTGCAGCGCCCTTCTCTCTATTTTCAAATAATCTCCACCGACTGTTTAGGCTCTTTTCGGTAAGCTGCGTTTTTATTTGTATGCAATATGTAATGGAGATATCGTCGATTCCGAAGGTGGGGGGGAGGGTGCTAAATTCTGCACGGAACTGCCGAAACCTGATAATCTTTCAATCGGCCGGATTTTCTACATTGACCGAAAACGACATCACCACCAAAAAAATAAAAAAATACAAAAAGAACTCTCGCACAGTCAGATAGAGGAGAATAAGAGATGAATGCGTATTATACACGGAGCAGACTTCTTAAACAAAAATTATCGCAAAACTGACTAAGGGAAATACGAGATGAGTATTTTTTAAGCACGAGCGTAAACGGTCGTTGCACTTGGAGACGCACTTCTTTTTCTCTCACATCTCCATTTCTTTGATTTATTTTATTTTCTACATATATTCTATTCGGTGCAAAGCTTCTTCTCTCGTTGCGCAGAAGTTTGAGCTTAATTAATTAAGTATCGCGGATTCGCTGTGCGCATGCAAAAGGAAAAACCGTTTCGAATTGCGGTTTGAGTGGGCCGAAGAATTGAAAACCAACGAAGATAAAGGCCCTCCGGGGTCCCGATAATTGCGTAGGAAATCCGTTTCGTTTAAGTTAATAACATAAGCTACCATACAAATCTCTTCGCTCGTGCGGTAATCAGTGTTTGTAAAAAGAAAACAGAGGAAAGAAACGAAGTGGGAATTTAAAAAATATAAAATGATATATTTTTAATGTTGTTCTAAATTGGATTGTTTCTTCGTTCGCAGAAGGTAGCGAGGATGAACTAGAGATTCCGCGTGGTGGTAACGAGGATATGGAGACGATGGTATCGCCGAATTCCGGGGATTTGGCCGGGGAGAGGTTGCAGCTGAAGCCGGCTGAAGTACTCTATGACACGCATCGGCCCTCCGTCGATGATCCCTACAAGTTCCTCACGATCCACGCGAAGAACATCTTGGCGGAACACTTTTCCGGTATAAAGATGGCCAACGATTACGCCTGGTCGCGACTTCTACCTGCTGATCTGGAGATCAGGGAAAACGGCGTCTTCGCCAAGTGTCCTCTCTCCAAACACACCAAGTACGGACCCTTTCAAGGAAAGTGGGCAGGGAGTCCTCATGACAAACGATTCGCTTGGGAGGTACGTACCAATTTTATTTCTTTTTAAACTTCAATAGTACTTCAATGCTTAAGATTTTATTTACCGTCGTTAAAAAATATAATTTAATTAACAAATATTTTGAAACACTCAGAATTTAATCATTAATGAAAAAAAAATCCTTAAATCTTCTAATTATAGATAAAGATAGAAAGTTGTGTTTATGGTGGTATAAATTAAGATAAACTTATGTAATTTGAGAGTGTATCACAAAAAAAAAATGAAATTCAGATAGTGATTCTGACTTTTGCGTCGATATTGACTCCTCCGGATCTGGGTCAATCGTGGAACGGTTGTGGAGGAAAAACAAATTTGGATTGTACATTGTCTCGGGACGTTGGCCAATGAAGAATCCAGAAATATCCGATCCCCGATCTAATTTAGCTGATCTCCATTTATCGCCATGAGAAAAGCAAGCAAGTTTTTGGGGTGAAACAGGAGAAAATTGAAACACGAGGGGGAAGAATGGATATGTGTCAGGAAATTAGGGCACTAATCCTTGTGGAAAATTGTTTAAACTTGGTATTACGAGCAGATGAATAAACAGACGATAATGAATTCGCGAATGTTGGAAAGAAGCTATGAATAATATATATATATAGATAGATATGTTCTTTGGACAAGATGACAACAACACCCCTAATCTATCCAATAAAAGGGATTCTCTCCCCTCGAACCCAGGTGTCGAAATGATTGACAGGGTGTGAATGAAGCCGCAGAAAGAAGGGTTTTTGCCCCAAAAGTGGTGCGGCCTTGCCAATTTCAGAAATGCGAGAAAAAATAAACGTAAATAAAACTAAATAAGAGGATCGGAATAATCTCAGGATATCCACACGGATGAGTCCGTACAAAGGGCGTCCTGTGGGAAATTTACACAACAATTTACCCAATATTTCCCTTTCGGTTAGAATGAATGAATTACGAGTGTCGAGATAATTGCAAAATAGATAAAGTGAATAAGAAGCGTTTGTTGTTTCATTATCTATGCGTTGATAGTGGAACAGAATGGAGCGAATGATGAAATATATATATATATAATATTCATTATCGGCGAAAAAGAATTCCTAGATGCATGTATATCTGTATATAACGTATTTATTCAGTTATTAATCGGGCCCAATTAGATAATCGATTTATCAAGTTCAATATAAATTGTAGATGTGAATGGATGTGTTTGCCTTTCGCATTCGTAATTCGTACGATTAATAGCTTACATCGTTTCATGGTAAGTCAGTTATTGGCTGTTATATAAATACATCCATCCTTTTTTTTCTTTATTGATTTTCGTTACGAGTATTACCAAAGTATTACAAAGAATCGGACATATGTTTGGTGCGTTTTGTGTGTAATGTGGCGATTATAGCTTTGCACCCCAGTTCTTTTTTTTTATATATGTAGTATTATTTATTTTACTTTCGGACCATAAAGAGCAGAAGTTGGATGATGAGGAATAAGGAAGGGGTGTGCATGTGCGAAATGTACTGATAAATGGAGAAGTTACCGTTGCGGCCGAAACTAGTTCTCCGGGATGACATATTTTTGACAGGTTTCTATAAGAAGTCGTGACCTCGCCGTGAACTTTCTTGAACGAATATACACACATGGGAATTAATTATTTATGCACGCGACGGAACCTGTTTGAAGGGTGTTTGTCACTCTTGTTATCCTCGTTACACTTTCTTTCTCATCATTCTGTTTGTTATTAACTCAATTCACTATATCATCTCTTAGAATGAATCGATTCACTTGCGAGATTATTATTTTTTTGGCCTCTCGTCTTCTCTTACGTCGGGAGGGTTGGGGCGCACCATTTCCTAAACGTCAGAACAAGAGCCCAAGATAATTGATCATATAGTGTACATTATGGTGTTCACCCTTCGAGAGTGTAGCGGGAGAGCGAGTGAATCTGAAAGTCCCGGGTCAACTGCCATCATCGGCAGCTGTCAGTTGATATACGAAGTAATAACTACTTTTACGATAACTACACCCTCTCTCGATATGCTCCCGGCTCCGCACTTTGACACTGTCTTAATTGCTAAACGCCCGCACCGTGTGTATAGATCATCACAATAATCGCAATCCGGCTTCAATTTGCGACGGAGATTTTAATTACTGCCACTCCCCCGCGCTCCTCCTTCGCTTGAATTTATGGCCAGAAGAGAGAAGAAAGGGTGCCATTCCTACGCGTGAATTGATGAGCCGCAATTTAGTCATCGCAGCTGTTGTTTGATGACCGTTCGGGATGTCGCACCTCGGTCACTACCTTTTTTTTCCCCGGTATATTCATCACAATTTGTCGTCGGACTGTAAAAATCCGTGGAACGATTAATGAACGCGTCCTGCTGCTGCTCCAGTTGCAGACCAAAAGGGCAGGTATATTTATGCATAAACGGTTCGCATCTGCTGTATCCGACACAAAAGTCAATCATGAAAAGGAAACCCAAACGATAATGGTGTCTCTTCACCTACCGTCAATTTGCACGCAACGACACCTCTGCATTCAGCAATAATTATCACTTTACCTAAACTCATTGTGCATCCCACATCTTCTTTCACTCAAGCGAAACTCAAGTCAACTTTATTTTTGTCACACGGCATTCCTAGAAACACAAAGAAAAACATGTTATTTCTATGATCTATTTCACTCGCCCAGGAAATTTCCATGAATATTTACATACAAATCTTCATAACTTAAAACTTTCATCCAATACATTTCACTTAATTTCCTTCATTCAAGAAAATACAAAAAAAATAATTAATTTCATAAATTTTAATTTTTTGAATGACCAAATTCTAATAAATTGCAAAATCGTCTAGACTGTAAATTACTTAATCTAAGCCTACGAAGGGAAATAAGACCAGATGATAATACCGAGCGAATTAAGCAAACAAATAATTTGTTGTTCTTATCAACTATATCTATTGACACTTAATAAACATCGAAGTAAATAATAATTCTTTCCTAATCTACACAGACTATTAGAGCGTGTCTAAATTTAAATTCGCGATTTCCGATTATTTTTTTTGTCGTCGATCCGATTAGATTTCGTAAATCATACTTTTCCTCTCGACGCGAAGCCTATCTATCGCAATTCGTAATCCCATCATTAGAAATTGAAATTATATAAACTAGAACTTTAAATCCTAATATTGAAAAGAAATTATCATCAATTCGATAAGCGAATCAATGCACATAGCAACTAATTTTTATAGAAAATTTAATAATTTGGATTTTGAAAAATGTTGGTTATTAGAATTTCACTTTTGATATTATTAAAATTTTAAAATAAGGTTAAAGAAATCATAAAAAAGTTATTGAAAATTATTTTTTTCATTGAAATTTAAATAATTTGGATTTTTAAAGAATTAAATTTTGAGTATAGTTTTGAATGATTTTTTTTTTTGGGGGATTTTAAAAAGGATGTCGAAAGGAGTAGATAATTAATGATTAAGTAAAGGAAGGAGGAGATTCGGGGAATGAGCGTTTGGGTTGTAGAACGTTAAGAAGAAGAAGAAGAAAATCATAAATCAAGCATTCAATTATCACACCCGCAAACAATCTTTTTCTCTCTCCTCCCCGTTCTCTGGACCATCAATCTTTGGCAATCTTCCGAGTCCGACAGAAGCAGAGAAGGACACGTTAATAAACATGTATCTCTTGTTACTTTTTCTCCGTCCACTTCTTTTCGCCTTTCTTCGTCGCCTTCATTCGATGTGTTGCTTTTTTCATCTTTTTTCTTTCTTCTATATACAGTTTTTTTTTTCCGGAGGGACATTCGGTGTGTGCAATTGTTCGGAGGGTGTCCCTTTTGTGGACGGATCCCTTGCGCAGATAACAATCGGGATTTATCTCTTTCAGAGACGATGACCGATGCGGCCCGCCCCAATGCACACACAATCGCAGATATCGAACATTTCGCACCCGGATAAATGACACATCCCTAATGTGATTATTATGCACGTCCTCCTTGCATAACCATCGGGTATTTCTCGTCTCATCCCGATACGTGATGCAAGAATGTCTCTGTCGGTGGCTTAAGTAAGATGGCTTTAGGAAAGGTGTCGGAGCGTGAAAGAAGGACACGATGATCGCCACAGTATTATTCCCATCCTCACACACATACAGAAAAGCTAAGAATCCTGTCCGGATGGATGCTGAGTGTCGACCGGTGATTGATTTAAAGCAAGATCGTTAAAACCATTCAAGGGAGCGAGAAAGGACACTTCTTCAACTTCTATGGGCGACTACTGTGCATCCTCGCAAGATCCTTTGTGGACCCTCGCACACAATTGCCTCAATTCCGCTTTTTTTTCTCTCCGATCATCTATAAAAGCTACGAAGACCAAAAGAGAAAAGGAAAAATGAAACGACCGCAGTAATGAAATAATAAGACCGACGCGAAAATAATAATCCATCCCCATCGCTCATTTCTGCGATGCTTTGCGGATTTTCCGCGCGATTTGCGCCCCCTTTCTCCAAGGAAAACGAAAGCCAAACCTCTCCAGCACAGATGGAAACCGGGCATCCGGAAAATTGGACCGGAATTATTAAATTGCCCGAATAAGCGCGGCGCCCCTCGCTTTTGAATTCAATCGGAAGCGCCCTCTGTCGCGCTTACCTTCAACACCTGTGCACAAGATTTACCTGTAATTTAGTTGCGCGCCTTCACCGACAGCCTGCGCCACAAACCTCCCAACAACACGCACATTTTAAATTACATAATGCATCGAAATAAGTCTTCCGAAAAGCTTCATATATTCATCAATTATTTTATAAATACAACCAAAATCTTTAAAACGCTCCAAAAAGTTAACAATTTTTATCAGAAATTTTCATATTTATGTAATCAAATACAGCTAAAGCAAAATCCATTTAAGAATCTTTTGATTGCAATTAATTGATCCTTGAAACTAAAAAACTGGGGTTATAAGAGGCCGTCCACCCTTCAACTCCTCTTCAATCTGAACGAAACTTTCTTTTAACAGCGAAAATCGTTTAGGGGAACAGTTTAATATAATAAAAATCTATTTTACAAGTTTATAAAGCTTAAGAAATTTTTATGAATGTTTTGTTTGTTTTCTAGGTGATTGCAGGATCAGGAGATAGGGGTTGGCTGGACGGATCCCTTGAGCATCAAAACTGGCTGAAATTCATCAAGTGTTCGACAACGAAGAGTTCGGCCAACATGAGGCACTTCCTACAGGGCGGAAAAGTGAGTGAACAATACGGAAAGCTGTTAATAATGATCGCACTCTCTGAATTAGTAATGAAAATAATAATAATATTCTGTTCCGTTCTGTTCTGTATTTTTTTTTTTCGAGGCATACACTACACCAAATGTATGTATATGTGTGCAGTTCGAGAGACATATCAAAGTCGAACACGCGAGAGTGCTTTCGTTAATAATTTATTCATCACCTCGAGCGTCGAGCGATGAAATTGTAATAAAAATCATTAACAATTATGGATTAATGCGTGGAAAGAAATGAACGCGAACTATATATTTATTAAGAGAAAACAGAAGCCCAAAAAAAAATTAAATCAAGTATTAAAATTACAGTTACACATAGTTTCAATTACATCCTAAATTTCTAAAACATTACATAATTTTGTTGTAATTTTCAACACAACTTATAACAAAAAAATAATAATTTGCTTAAGTTTAATAAATCAAATTACTTTCTTAAATTTTGTGGATCTAAACCCTAATTATTTAATTTATACATTTGTATTATTGAAATAATTCAATTCAACTATAAATAAATGCGAATTATAATATTTTTTATAGAATGCGTGAGAATTTTTTGGGTAAAATCTTTGGTGAAATTGTCTTCTTTTTATTGTGTAGTTTGTGCATTATGCAAATCGTTTTGTAACATGTTGTTGGTGTGTTCACAGTTGTGGTACGAAACATGCATGGATATACCATCTGGTGCCGAATTAATTTTGGAACCGCGGGAACCGCTCTACCTGCAGGATATGTTCGGGGATTCCACCTCTGCAGACGAAAGGTCCGATCGCGAAACCGGTAAGTTACAAACGGATGAGAAACTGACCATCTCGAGACCGCTTATTAATTAAAATGTTTGCAAGATGTTTGAATGTTTATTGATGAAGTTCGAAGGTTGCACGCAAAATTTAACAACAACAAAATAAACTTCTTCGTATACTAATTGGTTAATTAAATGATACTACTTGTTTATATATCGGAGTAGTTCGTTAACTTTGATCTATTATTATGGTAATAAAATTCGAAGGTTCGATGAATTTTTAGTAGTTACATCACTTTCATTTACGTATAAACTAATATTTATTTAATTAGGAATGTTTTACCATAAATTTCTCACAATTTAATTTAAACTAAATATATTTAGCAAAATTATCAGCAAGTTTAAATTGATTTTTGGATATAATCTCTATAAAAAGCTAAATACGTTTGTGGGTTTTTGGTGAATTTATTATTTCCGTTCTGGCCAAGCGTTTTCTTTATATATCCGTTAGCTAGCGTGAAATGGGTGCCAAATGTGTCAGTAATATGGGATTAAATATGATTTATTCCCGTGGTACCGAAAACAATCGGCACGCGACTTCTGCTGCTGTGTGAAAGGATCAAAAAAAGGATGAAGAGAGGAACCCTTTCGCAAATGGAGGGATGCCGCATAATTGAGATGTCACCCCCCATGTTTTTCAGTCAGTTTCGGGCCTTTTTCGTCGACGTTATTTATGGGGAACAGATGGATTCGGTCACGGTTTTCCGATCCAATTCGATTTGCGCAACGCGATGATTGATCTTCTTGTTTACCACTGATCGAATCCACAATCACCAATGGCAGCGCAAAAGAAAGCCGTTTCGTTGATTTCCATCGGACGGATGGAAATTAGAATAACGAAATTAAGGGTTGTTTTTACTTTCGTAATCTGATCGTCTGATCTTTCCGGCGAGTGGATCCGTTGGGTTCGAGGATTTAACTCTTTAATCCGGTGAAAACAGGCCGCAGAATGGAAATTGTTTTGAGGAGAGTTGAAAGAGGGAAATGGAGAGAGTGAGCCCTTTAATCTCTCGATGACATCTCAATTTCAAATGGGCCGTGATTAAGCGATCGCCGCATAAATGGGGTGACATTAGTTTTATTCAATTTCTCTCTCTTTCTCTCAGTATGTGTAGTATATATACGTGCGTGTGTTTTGTGTGGGTATCATTTGGGGGTGAATGTTTTGCGAAATGCGCAGCTGGAAGTTAATCAGATTTATTACGCAAACCCCCTTCTCGCATTGTGCGGCCGACCCGGGTCCCTTTTTACACGGACCCGGAGGGGGCGGTCTCCACGGATTTAATATTATATAATATAATGCAATAAAAAAAAACATCCACATATAGATGTAAGTCGAGAAGGAGGAGAGGAGACTGACAGAAAGGGAATCATTTTTTATATGATTATTTTCACGCCCGTGACTTTTACACGTGTTTCTGGCCAAAATTGCGGGAGGCACCCTCCCGAAGCGCCTGACGGACGTTGGGGACTTTTGTGCATTCAAATTTCCATTTGCTGAATCGAAGGCGGAAAAACGTTGGCTTTCCCATAGTCCTCCTGAAAAACAGGCTGTTCACCAAATTGGAGCAATTAAAGTGCGATGTGTATATGTTTGTTTGTGGACGGGGTCACGGTCGGAAGGTTGCAGGTACAGGTGCGAGCCGAGAAAAACCCGCGGACCATCCAATCCATAAGGCACCAAATGTCCTCCTGCTGTCCTCCCTGAATAACGGACGTTGCGCAACGAAGACTGTGGGAAAATAGCTTTATCTTTGTGTACTTTTTTTTGGCAGTTATCGTCATCTTCTATTAACGTAAAGCTAAGTTGAATTCGGTATTGTTTTTCCTGACATCATCTTCGAAACTATATCTGTTGTCACTGTCACTGTTCTTTTTCGTTTGCTATCAGTGAGGGTAGGAATCGCGTGACCCTTGAGCGCTGGATCCGCGTGCATCCGGCACCTGGTTTTTGACTTCATTTGACACGAAAATTACGCCCTTCTAACCCGAATAAAACAACAACAATAACGGCAGCAGCGACAGCAATCAGTGAGGGTGGAGGGCAAACGGTCCTCGGGGGTGATTTATCAGGAAGACAGATTTTAACTTCCGCTCATTATAATGGGTAAAAAATAATAAAAAGCAGTCGCAGGACACAAAGGGCGGCACGCGCGCACCGCAGACCGTTGGAAAATAAGCGTTCAATTTTAATAATGTTGAATCCATAATTCAATTACATCCCGGAAGGAGCCATTCATGCAGAAATCTTTCGCGATTCGCTCCACCTGACTCTCATTATCCCTTTTGTTCGCGTTACCTGTTCTCCGTTTGCTTTTTTTCTCTCTCTTCCTCTTCAACCCGTTTCCTTCTCTTCTCCTCATTTACTTTCAATTATCGATTTGCAATATTATTTAACAATTTTTTTTATTATTAATGTATTTAATATCACGTAATATCTTTCACAATCTCAATTTAATTTAACCTCCAGCTAGATTTTTATTCAACTGAAATAAATAAATTAATTTATAAAGATATTTACCTATAACCGGACTATAAGACGCACTAAATTTAGAAAATAATATCTGAATAACGATTCGTATTTCGGAGTATAAGACGTACCTTAATTTTAAGATAATTTTTATATCTAAAAATGTCCATTGCTTTTTAAAATCTATTATTTAAATCACTAGAAATAGTAAAGGTAATTCCTTATATAAGATTGAGAGAAAATTTAGTTTATCGAATAATGTTTAAACTAACGTAGTATTTTTTATATATATATATATAATCGTGTGTATTAACCACAACCACAATTGGTTATCTACTATAGATCAGCTGAACTTTGTTAATTGTTACGTATGTAAATGAGTGAAAATTTCATTACGTTGATGAACTAAAGAAAAAAACTAAAATATTTTCTTTATTGCTATGAGGGTGGTTAATTTGTGGGAAAAAGATTTATGCTATAAGTTTTCTTTGAGGCTTCGTGATTACTGTTGAGGGTGTCTCGTTTTATGTATCAATAATATATCTATATTTCGATCTAATAATAATAATGTATTCCATACTGATTGATTCGAAAGAAATCACTTGTTCATCAATCAAATTGAAGTTGGGTGGTGTTAGAAATTGACCCTTACAATTATTGCTATTTCACCACATATCTGAATATTATTACTTTTGTTGTTGTTGTTGTTTTTTTTGTTGTTACTGTTATAATATATTAATTTCGTCTCTCCCACCACCGTCCGCGTATTGTGATTGTAACCGTGACGCACCCCCCACCAATTTCCCTATGATTTTTGTTGTTGATGCGGGGGTGAAAGGCTACGCTACGCGATAACCATCCCTCTCTGTCACGCCCAGGTTGCGGTGACGTGAGGGCAAGTGAGAGAGTAAGGCTTCGACCCCCCCAAAAAAAAAACATAACACCGTACGAATGTGTATCGTCGCTGCAAGGGTTGAGGTGCGATATGTGACTTTTATTGTTGTCCAGTTGCTCGTAGTGTGTACCTGTGGCTTCAGCAAAGAGAACGCCAGCAAAGCCAACATTTGAAATTCATATTGCGTAAGAATTTTAGTTGTGATGATTCGCGTGTTGGACTCGTTGTATTAATTTGGTGTTTTCTGTTTTTGTTTGCAGCTTCTCAACACAGCGGTACCGTTGAAGACGAAAGAGAGGACGAGGATGAGGATGCACCCAGCCTGTGTTGCGTGTGCGATCAACCTTACCATAATATAGATAGGTGAGTGTTGTTTGCTTGGCTTTTTAATAATTCAAATTGATAATTGTTGCGGCTATCGCGCGACGTGATCTGTTTGAACTGTGTCCTCCCCCGTGTCGTGTCGCTTCCGAAAGTACAAATAGTAGCGCACGCGATTAAAGTTGATAGTAAAAAAAACGAAAACAAAACAGTCAACTTTTTGATCGAATTTGTGAATTTTCGTCAACTTTATTAGTCCCGAAGCGCCACTTGGTGATTTTACGAGCGGCGATGTCACTGGAATTATTAACGCGTTCACTCGAACGACTCCTGAACACGCGACTTGTAATTAACGTCTCCATCGATTCCCACTCGAAATTAATTTCCAATTGCTCTTTTTGCAGATTGGACGAACACTTGGTGCTCAAGCATAACTACAGGAAGGACGAGTACCGCTGCGATCTGTGCCCGAAGGCGTACTGCTACAGACCTTGCTTGATCAGACACAGATCCATCTTTCACGGGGAGCACAGGAAGTACCACTGCGAGAATTGCACTAAGGTGAGCTTAGATTATACTTTGATGGTCTAAAGTTTTTAAACTAATATTTTTTTTTTTCTTTCATAGGTTTTTACCGATCCCAGTAATTTGCAAAGACATATTAAGACTCATCATCCGGCTGCCCGATCGCACGCGTGTCCAGAGTGCGGAAAAGCGTTTGCGACTTCTTCGGGATTGAAGCAACACACCCACATCCATTCGAGCGTCAAGCCTTTCCAGTGCGAGGTTTGCTTCAAAGCTTACACCCAATTCTCAAACCTGTGCCGTCACAAGCGGATGCACGCCGACTGCCGCATGCAGATAAAGTGCGTCAAGTGCAGCCAAACGTTCTCGACGGTCACCTCTTTGTCGAAGCACAAGAGGTTTTGTGATTCGACCACCCCCAGCTCGAACTTGCCCATCCACCAGATGCCCATAAATCCGATGACCACCAACAACATCCACATGTACCGACCAGCGCCTTGTCCACCTCTGCCATTCTTTACTCGACCCTTCTCCGCTTACCACCAAATATTCCACCCCACCGGACCACAAGCGCCGTACATGAATCCGCTCCTTTTTAATCCACCACCGAAACTTCCCAGGGAGGACGTTTCACCTCCGAAGAAACTGAGGTTGGCCAGTCCCGAGAGGATGTCACCGATCAAAGATAGAGCAACACCTCCGCGCGTTCCCGCAATCACCAATACGAAAGTGAGTCCACCGACGGCGGAGGAGGCGAATTTGGCGCCGAGCCCAGCGCGTCCACCACAAAACAGTACGATATTCCGAGATCCCCGGGAGCAACTCAATACGAATACCTCGGACGAGGAGGAGGTTTTCCCCAAAGACCTATCTACTGGAAAATCTCCCGCCCATAAGTCGTGCAGCAGCGATGAAGAAACCGAAAAACCCTTGGACCTGAGCTGCTGGAAGAAGGAAGTGAAATTCGAGGAGAAGGTAGAGGTAGTTGAGGTCATCGAAGCCCCAGTCAAAGAGGAGGAACCCAAGCTGATTTCACCTCCTCCTATCGCATACCCGACACCCTACCATCCGATGCTCATGTACAGGCCGAACTTGAATTTTCAAAACAACGACAGGGTGTTTACGCCGTCCTTTCTACCACCCCGGCTGAGCTACCTGAACCATCTGCAGCAACGAAACATCGATTTACTCAGATCACCGAACTTCAGCGGAGTGCGTCAGTATCAGGACGTGATCAGCCAGCAGAGTCAAGGGAAAGTGAAGGATCGGTATTCCTGCAAGTTTTGTGGTAAGGTCTTCCCTCGTTCCGCGAACCTCACGCGTCACCTCCGCACCCACACAGGGGAGCAACCCTACAAGTGCAGGTACTGCGAACGCAGCTTCTCCATCAGTTCAAATCTACAGCGCCACGTGCGAAATATCCACAACAAAGAGAAACCCTTTAAATGCACGCGGTGCGAACGCTGTTTCGGCCAGCAGACGAACCTCGATAGGCATTTGAAAAAACACGAAACAGACGAGAATGGTGGTATCTCCGTCGCAGATTCCCCGGGAAGCAGCAACGAGAACGAGCGTGATGACGCCTGCTTCGAGGAGATCAGGAACTTTATGGGCAAAATTACCTGCTCTTCAGATCCCTACTCTCAGACCAGGCTCTACACGCCACCTCACAACAACCAAAGTGGAGTGATCGACGTCGTTGGACGCGATGACGATGACTCCGAAACGTATTCGGAAGGATCGCCTCCGGAAGACTTCTCCAAGCACGCGAAGGACGAAATCCTCAACAACAACGACCTCGAAATTTCCACTTAATATAGTTAAGTCTAGTACAAACAAAAAACAAGTAGTTTTAAAAAATAATTTTTAATCCAAAAAAAAACCCTTCTCAAATAATTATTTCACGAAGAGCGAGTTCCTACACATCCTTAATGAAACATTAAGTTTATATTAAAAAAAAAACATCCCCTATAATATTTGCACAGTTTAATGTAAGAGAAAAAAAATAATGAGAGATACAAACCTTAAATTTTTATTTTGCACTGTTCAAACGCAAAAAATTGTACATATTACATTTAAAAAAAGAAAATAACATTTTCTTGTGATTTAAATTAACTTATAAGTGTATATATATATTATTAGGGTGCAATATAAAACCCGAATTATTTGTATATTAAATTATTATAATACCAGACGCAGAGAATGTTTTTAGGTAATCATTTTTAAGGAATTGCAACGAATCATGATTAATACTAACTTTTTCTCTCTCTATATATATAAATATATTATATTGTGTTAATTTTGAAATTTACATAAAAAAAAACAAAATTTGGAGCCAAAGGTGAATTAGTTTTAATGGATGGATTATTAAATAATTAAGTTGCGTAATTGAATAGGTTTTATCGCTATTTACGTATGTTATAAGTTTATCATTTTTATTCTTTTATGTTTTAATTTTGCTTAGGTCAACAATAAAACGAAAGAAAGAAAAATGGAAAGAATTTACGTACTATTGGAACGGCTTCGATTGTTTCCACATTTATTTTTATTATTATCCTTGATTTTTGTTTGTTTGTCTGTTAGTTTTCCAAAGCAAATCTTTATCTCGTATCTACCACTAAATAAAAATCTAAAAAAAAATGGGAAAAACTACCACACAAAAATATATAACTTTATGAAATAATAAACAAGAGATTGAATTCTTCTTTCTTAGGGCATTCGTACTTATTGATGATGATGATGATTATTATTATTATATAAAGAAAAGTGAAATATTGTATAAAAAAGTAATAAATTTATTGATATAAAAAATAATTTACTATGTTTAGTTTCATTTAATTTTACCTATTGTGTCTTTTAATAATCACAAACTGATATGTAATGTATTTAAATTAATTCTTCATCAGCTCTTGCTTTCATGTATTATTATTAAGTGTAATAATTGAAAAATTGAAATTGAACTTTTTGTTTGTGAAATTCTTGTTACTTGATAATTTGATGTAGGATTGTAAAAGTATTTAGTTTTCTTTTTTAGAAAGGTAAATCAGATCTTGTGAATAGTAAAAAAATGCCACTTGTTCAACACCTACACCGCGCAGACATTAAGATTGAACGTACGATAATAGCAAACTGCCTCCTATTTTTTTTGCGTTGAGAACTAGGATTATATATAGATTAGAAGTTTCATAATTTTGCGCCGCAGATCGTTTAATCTTAATTGGAATGCAGCGAACGCTTTTCATTAATTCGCGCAGGAAACAACAACGAGAAAAAAGAGCGAAGCCTGCAAGATGAATGCGGTGCGTAGCCGGTAATTGGGAGTTTGTGAAACGAAATTTCCGAAGTTCCCTTTTCGGTTGAGGAAAAGTGATAGTTATCTGGTGGTGGTGGCGCGCGGTAGCCGCTTTAAAAATGAGGGCAGATTGGCCACACCTGGTAATTACGATCTTGTCCGCGTTAGGCAACATTCGCAAAGACAATGAGACTGTGACTTATGACACCTTTCACGCCTCCGATCCGATGACCTTATTCGAGGAAACGGACGCTCCGATTTCGGGGTTTTAAAAAAATGAGGATGAACCGGTGAGGTGAGCTGATGAACTGTAGAGGAGAGGATAAACTGTTGGGCGAGAGGATGGATAAAGCCATCCGCGATCGAGGTGGACGTTGGAGAAAAGAAGAAAAGCTCGCCGGGGATTTGAATGGAGCATTGTAAATCGCTTTGGTGCGAGAGCGGCATCGTAACTTTGAACGAGAACCGCCGTAAGTTCCATTCAATTCGATCTAAGCGAAACCCAGAAGAAGAACAGAGGAGAACAGCGCACGACGGGGACCGAAGGAAGAAGAGGAAAAAAATGAGAGAGAGAATAAGAAAGATATAAAGAGAACACGACAATAAGAAGAAGAAAAATATAGGTGGTGGAGGAAGAGGCGATTGAAGATAGAAGAGAGAAGTGGAACGGAGATTTCCGAGCGGCCGCAACCTTGGCCAATTGTTTTGGTCATTGTTACGGATTTTTTGGGCGTCGCGGAAATAGAACGACGAAAGTATGTAAATTGAATTAAGGAATTAAATGTTGCAGCCTTGATCTATATAGGACCCGGCTAACCGATTAATCAATCCGTTTTAAAAACCGGTAGTGCTGTGTGCTGCACTTTTAATCTCGTTTCCTTCTTATTTGTCGTCATCCATTCCTTCTTTCTCCTCTCCTCTCGATCCTCTTACTCCTTTTACTCTTGATCCACGAGCGGTGAATGTATCATTTCGGCCATCATTAATATAAATTTTCTTCTTTAACTTTGTGTATCTGGAAATCTACGGTAAGGATTAATGGTGCGGCGCGCGCGTTGCAACACTCCAGAATTGATGTTCGCTTCATCCTCTAGAATCAATTACACTTTTCGGACGTTGCAAAATCACAAAGATAGGCCTCTCTAGAAATTGCGCAATTCATACTCTCGTTTCTTCAGTTTATTTCTATTATTTATTTCTCATTTTTTTCGCTCGTGTGCGTGGATTTATCTCTACTCGTTTTTCCTCCAACTCGTTCCATTTTTTTTCTTCTTTTCTTCTCTTCTTTGCTCTTGCTGCTGCTGCTGCTGCTAAAAGTTGCGGTGATTGTAGAACGGACTCGATTATTGTCCGCTGTTTGATTTTCCGCGAAGGATGTAGCAACGCGAATGACATTGCGGTTGTTGTGTTCCGCACTTTCGCCTGGGTGTGGTGCTTGATCTGGCCTCTTGAATGTATACCTATCTATATTTGAATATGTATACAAACACACACATAAATATATATATATATGTGTGTGTAGTATGCATTCAGAGAGTGTCGCAACAATCTCTCGAATGCTCGAGAATCGACACCCGCACAGAAACAGAAATTCCGTTTTACTTCGTCTTCTCCAAATTTAAAAGCAAACAAAATCATCTTATTTCTTTCATCCATCTGTCCACTTCCTAACTGCAACCATTAGGACTTTGATTTCGTTTATTATTTGTGCGATTAAATCACGATAAATTATGATCGATTACGCTGTCACTTTCTATATCAAACAACTTTGCGTACTCGTATACAAGTGTATTTTACATTTTTTTTACTTATAAATGTATGCCTCCGTATCATTAAGTTTTGCTCTCTATCTATACCCAATAATAAACAGAATTTCAGTTTATAAACAATGCTCAATTTGAAACATATTAAAATCCAATATAAATAAATTCATATATTAAAGATGTTAATTAAATAAAGTATTATGCATATATTAATCATTAGAAATAATAAATTATAGATTTAAACATAAACACGTTAATGTTGAATTTCAGATATTACTTAATATTTTTGGTAAATGTATACATTTACCAAGTGTAGTTATTTGAATAATTTATAAATATCTTAATCAATTATTTGGATAACCTAACCTAAGCAACAGGTTTAGTAAATACTAGACAACCAAATCAGCATCTGTGTTTAAAATTAGTATTTTGTGAAATAATATTAAAAAAATAAAATAAAATAATTTAAAAAATGTTAAATAATAATTTTAATATTTCATTATAGTATTTAATTATGTATTTGAGTTGGTATACATGTTATAAATGTAACTTGACAATTTATTAATATTTTAAGTTGGATTTATAACTTGTCATGTTAAAAGTACATATACAAGTTGACAAATATATTTGTTGCATGACAAGTATAATATGGTTGTTTTTCGATTGGTGATTGTGTTTTGTGTACATAACACAGAACAAGTGCGTCGGAACAAGGAAAAGTAAGCACAGACCGCCGCCTGCATTTTAATAACGTTCGGTCGGTAATAATGAGGTGTAATGGCTTTAATTAGGGACCCCGTGCACGCGTACATAAATCTCATTTAAATTGCGTTCGCTCATTGCGCAAAAACTTTAATTAAAACTAATCACCGCAAAACCGATCCAACACCGCCTCCTCCCCTTCACCTCCCACATCGGCCAAACGTCCCTCGTAGTCGTCCCCATAATCAGATTTCAAATCGCAAATTAAAAATGATCTTAAGAGATGCAGGAGATCCAGTCGGACAACCATAATCAGCTTTCATCACTACTGCGTGAGTGTATGTATGTATGTGCACGTTATGCAACGCGCTCTACCGCACTTAATTATAACACACATCCGGGCGCAGGCCTTTCAGCGTTCTCAGCTATTTCCCACTTTTACAAAACTCATTGGTACATTTTCATTTGGAGCACTTTTCTCGGACGCCGCACTTCACATCCATATTTCACAATAAAACGGAGCATTTATTAACTCTTTGTAAACACAACATCTACATTATTTAGGAGATTTCTCTCTGTAAATAATCATCAATCAAAAAGTCCTTCAGCCTTGCATATTATGTAAATGTTACTTTAATCAAATACATAGTTAAAATATTTTCTAGCAAAAATAATGAAAGTTTATAATCCTGAAAATTTTTATTATTTTATTAAATTATTATTTAAACCAAATTTTCTTACTTAATTATTATTAGAAATAAAAAAATTATCAATACTTAAAGAGAAAAATAATTTTTTTATTATTTTTTTAAATTAATTATTTAATCAAAAAATGATATTAAAATAATGAAACTAATGAACATTATTAATATGATAATAAATTTATATAATCAGTTGAAATAAAATTATTATATTTAATTTAATTTATAAAAATTATATAAGATCAGGAAATAATTTGGATATTATGACGATTATATAACTTGTTAGTGTTTTGTAGTGTTCCCAAACGTCTAACAAAAGTCATTGTAATTAGTCTAATTGCATGGTTTTAAAGAGTAAATAGCTCCGAAAAAAAAAACATTTCGTTTGCCACACGTCTTTCACATGAGTCTCATTTCACTGTGAAAGCATTTCCCTAACAATGTTAACAATTTCGGTATATTTCCCATTGTGTTTGCAAATAGACTGAAATTACATGATTATCCAATTAATCTCGGTAAAAGTAAAGCAAACAATGGTCAGAAAATGAAATAATTTTTTTAATAAACAGCGACGTTTTATGTAGCGATCGGCGGGTTCGTCGCGTCTGCGAACGTTAAAGTCTCCGCGATTTAATCCATAAAAAAACAACAACTATAGAGATTCAATTGTTGCCGCATTAAGAGCAACATTTATCTTTCACCTTCACATAATGTATTTACTTAACATAAAACGCGAGTATAAAATTATTAATAAATATTATTTTACGATCTCTCCCAATGACGTCGCGTCGTCAGAGTGGAGCGAGTCGAGTGTTATTTTTGAGCCTAAATATCGTTTCCTCCGATTCGTGAAATCCTTGCATCAGACCATCTCGCGCTGAATAATAATTAAAAGATCACTTTCTGATACGCAAACATATATGATTTCACGCCCACGGAAAACGCAGCTTCGGCTCGGATCGCACAGGTGTCACCCTTTGTTCCACATCCTTCAAATAAAAATCAACAGAATTCATTAGAAAAATATCAATAATTTCGAAATCCCCCAAACGTAATTTTCAATCTATTGTTAGAAAGTATCTTGTAAAATTTTTTGATGAAGAGGTCTATCATTAAAATGTAATTTTCGGAATCTGCACCGGATGCACGTCGAAAGCAAATCCAAATTATGACTTTGCATTTGTTTCCGCGTATTTAAAACGAACGTCGAAGAATCGGTTCGTCAAACTCTTTAAGCTGTTCCGTTTGTCGCGATCATTATCCATCCGACATTTTCTCTTCTTTAGAAAGCACTCCCGATATTATACATACATAATCTTAGCAATAAATTAATTACATAATTCGAGTTTATAAAATCAAAAATATATTTTAAAACTGAAGATTGTCGTAAATTTAAAAAAAATATATTTATATTTAATTTTGCTCAACTTTCACGCTACAAATGCAATTTGATTTGATGAATTTTATAATTAGAATTGTAACAAATAAATTATTGAGTGAAGGAAAAGTGTTAAGATCTTAATAATTTATGGTGTGATTAAGGATGCAATTAATCAAGATCTCTTAAATTATGTATAGGATCGGGACCATATATTAAAGACAATGCTAATCCAGATCCTATTATTATCGTTAAACTCCAAGTACGGATCAAATGTATTCCCCCAGCTCCAAGTCGCAATGTAAATGCATTGATTCATAATAATTTATAGCTTATTAAAGAAGGAGTAAAGAAAATTAAATAATATGGAAGGACGCAAAAGGATCAAGGATTCGGATCCGCTTGCAGATTTCAACTGATTGAAGAGAAAAAGTGATTTTCATTGACATTTATTAAATGATAATTTGATGACATTCATCATTACGCAGTTATTTCTTTCGGAATTACTCATTGGGTATGAGGAAGGAATTACAAATCATTGACTGAGTCTGAGTCTGATTGCATTGTCAATGGACGCAATGCTTTGGAACAAGTATGATGTGTGTGTGTTTGTGTCCCCGCACTTGAATCCTAAGTGCTTGATCCTATATTACGTAGACAATAACCGTGTATTACCATATGTAAATGCAAAACTATAATCGAGAGAATTTCCTTACAAATTGGATGGGATTTGTTGAATAAAAGATGTGTCGGTAATGGAAATGAAAATTATCGATCTACATCTAAAACGTACAATTTTAATCATTTCCGCATCAAAAAATCATATAACAATATACTTCAAACACTAATCGAAATATCTTAAAATTGTTATTGAATTATTATATAAATATTATAGTAAAGTCTACTATATAGTACAAATAATAAGTATAGTTAACAGAAACGTTTATTACCTTACGCAAATGCAAAAAACTTTAATTGAGAGAATTTTCTTAATAATTGGATATTATTTCTTGAATAAATGAAACAAGTCTAAAAGACAGAAATTGGATAATTTTCATTCATATTAGTCATTATGTATATTGAAGTTCTTTCAAAAGAATTTTAATTGGGAAAATATGTTAACAATAAAATATCGCATATTAATAAATAATTAAAAGATTAATTTTTCCAGTTTCGAATAAATTAATCGGAACACATACATTCTGCATACATTCCTTAGTATTCATTATTCGAGTTCATGTAACATAAATAAAAGAATAACAAGTTTCGTGGAAATTCTTATAAAATATTTATTACTGTTCTACAATGACGACAAAATGCAAATGCAAACATTAGGGCGGATATATTCGCCCATTGCCCGCAAACGTCTAATCTATTACTAAAATGAACAATAATTGTATGCTAACATCTAAAAATGTAAATAATATTTTAAAATTATTAATTTGAATTTAGAGAATTTGCGTGTTCATAAGAATAAAGGTCGCAGTGTGTTATTTTTTTTTTTGGTATGCGATGTGTTATGTAAAACGTCGGTGACTGAGCGTAGTCGAATCGGTGGGCGACGAGTTTGCAGCGTGATCAGATAATGTCGTCAATATAATTGGTGCAGTTTGCAATAGAGAATTGCAATTAACTCATGAGGAGCAGAAGGTTGGAGGTGAGAAATATTGTCTGTCAATACAATAAGGACAATTCCGATTATTGCCTTGTTGTCTGCAAACGTCTTTGCGTGCGAATGCAAATCGATTCCGGCTGCGACTCGCATTATTATATAAATACATTTATATCTGTATCTATCTACGTGTGGATATTGAAAGCGAAAATCGCGACACTCTCCGCGGTTTCGCGTTGGCGACGAGATCGAAATGCAAAATGCAAATGCTCCCATTAATTGCCAACGCGTCGGAATAACGGCGAGAGACGCCCGAAGGACGTCGCGTGTAATTGCAACTTATGGGACTGGAATTAAAATATTTCGTATCCATCCTCCTCCTTCTTCAAGAGAGATTCTTCTCGATGAGATGCTGAAGACCATTAGGAGGGATTCAAGATGCGGCGCACTGGAACCGAGACCAGACGGAAACTCGAGGTCTTCACGTGGGTGGTCATCGGTCTCCTCTCTGCTGTAGCATCCCCGTTCCGTCTGCAGCATCCGCCGCTACACGACCATTCATCGGTGCTGGTGGTAGCCTTATTCACCAACAACACACAATCCTATCCTTCCGTGCTTTTAGGAACCACCTCTTCCCGAAATCGTTGCGTAAAGCCATTATCCGCATTACTGTTACAATCCATTGTATCTTGTGCAAGTTCAAATCGTTGTTTCCATTGTGCGCGAGCGTACCAATGTATATATATATATACATATATGTATACGTGTGCATTGGCAAACCTGATTCTAATCAAGTACATATTGAGTTTATTTCTTGCGTAGGTCGATCGCTCTCGTTGATGCCTAGCGCGAGTAGTTCGAACCACGCCCGACTACCGACCTACTACTCGTTCGCATTTTTATTCTTTTCCTTTGATTTATTTATCTATTTATGACGCTCGGACAGCAGAATATACGGAATTACGTTCACCGCCCGTTTTCACACTTTTACCTTTTAATCTCATATTGCCCCATTGCCCCAACCAGAAACAATCCATTATCGCTGCCTCCGTTCGTTCGCTTCTATCCAATCCGAAAATCCCGCTCCTCGACCATCGATAGTCCGATGGATTTATCGATGCTCCAAATTCGGCTCCCACATCGAAATCTGTATAATTACCATGTTCCATCGTGCTCTCACTCTCGTCATCCCGCGCTGATTTATCGAAGTTTTCTCTAACTATTCTACCATTTTTTTTTTGCATGTAAACTTAAACTTATTAACCACATTCTTCGACTACCGACGGAATTACCTTCAAATGCACACGTTTCGGGAGGAGAAAAAATTACGTACCATTAAACATAACGATAGAGCTGCGGTAGCCAATTTGACCAGTTCCACGATTCCCAACTGCATCGCAGATTTACACAACTAAATGTATCGTAAAGAAGAAATGTAAATAATACACTCGATATCTAACTTATAATTAATTAAATTTTACAATCTATCCAAGGTTTATTACCATGTACACTTTCATGAAAAATTCCTACATTGTAGTTTTAGTTATCTAAAAATCTTAACCACAACACGTAATTATTTATTCATTTCACTACATATTTTATAAATGCTTTCAATTTAACAAATCCAACTGAGATTTTCATAAATCTAATAATTGTTAATTAATAAAAATTTTATAATCAATTCAAGGTTTATCTTTTCAATAAAATTTGTTATATTCCGATCAAGATCCTATTTCGTTTCGTTTAACATTTAAGATCAATTTGCATTTACAGGATGTTACCTTCGAAACAAAATTTAGGTCTATTGAGAACGAACGATCTTAATTGGAAATTTTAAATCCAAATTAATTTTTTAAATATTCATTTAAAAAAATAAACCATTAGTTTTAAGAGGAAATTTGCCGTATTTGGACTATTTTACAGTCTTTACGAAAACAATTTAAAAGAAAAAAAAGTTACTATTTGAATATTTAAAATTATGTATTTTGAAACCATTAGTTTTTAGAGGAAATTTGTCGAATTTTGACTATTTGCTAAAACAATTTAAAAGTAGACAAAAATACTATTTGAATATTTAAAATTATGTATTTTGTGTGTAAATATTGCTAATTTTTAATTTAATCGACGTCATTAGGGAAAGTTTCTGACGTAAACATTTTACTGAACAAATATTTTAATTAGGTAATTTTCTATTTATTATATGAATTTCCCCTATTATGATAATGGTGATTGAACCGTTAGCGTTAAAATGTTGAAAAGAAAAGCGTGTATTTTGAGTTTTATGAGATTATGTGTTGGTCAATGGAAGTTGTAGGATCAAAATGTGATGTATGGTGATGGAAGGGAAATGGGTTTAGAGAGGTGTGAGAGGATAATAGATACAATTAGGAGCGTATGAGACGAGGTTGCGTAATCCGGTAACGATGTGGACTAATTGGATGTGTGTCAGACGGCACGGATAGGAAAGTGGAACCTCTAATTCGTGTGGTTTAGAGAGGTTGTTTACGTTTGGGTATGCGTGTGCGTTATTTTCTTATCTTTGGAGATAGGATTGATTAGAAGCGGGAGGAATAAAAAAATGGTAAGGATCGGATCGGAATGGGGTTTCGGAGATGGAGAGAATGAGGAAGAGGAGAAGGTGGTGGTGGAGGAGGAGGAACGTCGATGGAAGAGAACAGAAATCGATTGTGTCGTGGCGTACGTATAAATCGAGAGGTAATAACGATATCATTTATGGTTTACATAATGCAATAAGTTTGTGTCACAACAACGTTCTGCGGGCCACGGAGTCGTGGCTCTGTCTGGTTCGGCCGTTGTTTGGTATATATGCTGCGCTACTCATGATACCGTTTTCAAACTGTTTCCTGTTGTCTCTCTCCGCCACCTCCGACGCCGGATCCGATCCACTCGCTCGCACCGAGCTATATACACATGCATGCAGTCGTCTGTATCCGTATGTGTGTATATATATATATATATATGTACGTGTACGTATATAATGGACATTCAATTATGAGAGGCCGATATAAGATCTACGGCCACAATCGCCAGTTGTGTAACCCGGTGAAGGGAAGGGCACACATCTCTGGGCGACGCCCTGGCCCCAGGCGGCGGCCCCCGCGTTGCTACTAGTCCGCATCGCGCAGCAACTCTCGGCGCGACCTCCCGCCGCCGTCGCAAACCGCCGCCGCCACCGCCTCTTCCCTCCACCACCCTCACTCGCACACGTTTCCAAACACTTTTACACGCGGACGTGTTGCATTTATGTATAACAAACGCAAAACGCGGAAGCACACACACACACACACTAGCTCCGCAACAAATTTAGACCAGCATTGCAACTGTTCTTGCATCGCTGGACCAACGAATTTAAGCAGCAGTAATCGTGCTTCATCTATCTTAAATTAACGGTTAATTGCACACCTACAATTTAAACCATATTATCCGAAATAACGCAACATATACATTAATGTTGCATCCACACCACACCTAACTTGATACCTAAATGTCAGACAAAAATACAAAAAAAACTTTTTGATAACCAACAATAGTTGATTTCATAATACAACTAATGACAATCAGCTGTTTTATTTTGAATTAACGAGCTATTATTAAGATATTTTTATTTAATTGACAATTTTTTAAGCAAAGAACGAGCAAATCCTGTTTTATATTATTTCATAAATTTAAAAATTTCCCGCCAAATATTTCCTATAAAATAAATAAAGTCACGTGGTAACAAATATTTATGTTGGTGTCAAAACTAATATTTAATTAAAAAAATCTTGAATTTCGCGCCAAATAATAATTATGTAATGATAAAATTTAAATGTAATCATACCTTGTATATATTGTATCATGGTTGGCACTATTTATTTTTAGCCTTACAAAGGTGATGATATCTTCTTTAATTCTCTTTAGAGGTTGTTCAAATTCTTGTAGGATTTTCTCGGGTTTCCATATGATTAAAAGAATAGAAACTCAACTTTTCACTTCAAATTTTTTCACTTTAAAATTCTAAGTGCGAAATGGAAATGAAGCAATTGCGCGGTTTTACTTGGAAAAGTAGTGAAACAATAACTTCATCTCGCACGCTGGGAGTACACACATTCTCAAAATGCTTTATGCATTCTCAGAAACAATAACATTTTTCTATTAGTTAAACTATTTGAGAACTAATCAACAGATTATTATCACCCACCCAAGTGCATCGCTTAACTAATTATTAATAATTTTTGTAAATTGATTTTTTTTTTACCTTAATAAATACATCAAAATTTCTTTTTGATTTGTTGTTAAACTGTTCGATAATAAAGTAATCATTTAAGAGCCGGTGGTATGCGAGGAGTTTGATTTATGTATAAATTTAGTGCACTTATTTCCGAATAATTTGTTTCATCCAGAAGTATTTCAGCTGTGGAAATTGAGTAATTGAAAAGCAGTTAACGTCTCTCGGGATGACCGGAGGCGCCGTTTAGCCTGTAACATGCTGTTACACATCCTGTCTCGGTTTGTTAGGCCGAAAAAAAAGCCGATCAGCCGGCCCTGACACGAATCGATGAAAATTTCTATTGCAGAATGCGAAAAGGATGCATTGAAGTGGATCCAAGCACAGCACAATCCTTTTAAAGTTTTTTGTAACCTTTTTTTTTCTACTCGTCAGTTTTAGGCGATTTAAGAGTGTGACATCCTGAGAACCGCAAATGGTACGTGAAAAATAGTGAAACTTGATGGAGGAGAGAAAGAATTTGAAATTGAATTGAAATAATAGCAACAACAAAAATAATGTAAACTAAAAAAAGCATTGGAAAGGATGAAATCGATTCGATTTCAAATAAATCTCCGCGCGGCATGCAATTACATCAGCTGAAAATATGTTAATTCTCTAATGGAATTCGGGTTTTTGCTCTTCAAGGGACGACAGGTTTCTCTTTCGGTTTGTTTCCTTTTTTTTTGTTTTTGGTTTACAGCTTCCTTTCATTCTCCAGTAGCGAGAGACGCTTCTCTCTTTGCTTTTGGAGAAACAACAATTTGTTGTTGTTTGTTGTATATATTTTAATACTTGTTTTGTGTCTGTGCATATTCTGAGAGGTGTATCCCCCTTTTTCCTCTATTCGGTGGATGGAGAAGGATTGGAACGCGCGCCGAGATTTTAGATTTTTTGCGAGGCACGCATCGCTGCCTTTTAGAAACTCTCCTTCAGCTGAACCAGCTCGAAGCCATTGAGGAAGTCGCGTGTGCCTATATGCTAATACTTAGAACACGACAAACTCACATTTATATACGTGCATAAACACATAACACGCGTTTTGCGGGAGAAGCTAATTATCAGCACCCGAAAAACAAAAATTAAGAACAAACGAAGACAAAAACAGATGAAGAAACAAACAAAAAAAAAAGCAAACAAAACAGACATCCCAATTCCGTTACGTAATTCGATGGTGGTCGGACACACCAGGCCACGAAGCAATTCATAAATTCCCTATCGGCATACCGTAATCTGCATTGTGATTTCTTTCTTCGTAAGTCAGCTCTGCTCGGGGCTGGTAATTTGTTTTGCTTAGCTTTTGTTTTTTTTTCTTTCATGCAATAGTTCTTTTTTTCGCCGCACATTTTCTAATTAATTACATAAACACCATTGTGATTTGACATTCCTTAGGCGGCAACTTTTCTTTTAGCTCTTTTTAATAGAAAGTTGACTCCACAACGTACACACTAATTCATCTATATTCTATGATTATCCATCATTATTTTAGTTCAAAAAATATATACATACAAGCAAATTCTCTAAATTCCATTCCACTACAACAAATATAAACAGAAAAGACTGTCAATTTTTATTATAAAAATATTTTTTTAGGTTAAAACATTATGTAAAATTTGACAGCAATTTGACATAATGAAACAAAAATGATACAAATTACATAAAAAATAATGTAGTCGTTTTAATAGAAAGTTGTTTTGAACACTAATTCATCTATCTGTTATTATTACAAAAACTGTAAGCAAAAATTTGAAAATTCCTCAATGAATTTCCTGGTTTCATTCAGAAAATAATCAATAATATTAATTATTTCCAAGTTATTTGTTTTTTAGGTTAAAATGTCATTATATAAAATTTGACATAAGTAAATAACATCTAAATTTATTTCAGCTTATTTCAATAGAAAATTGATTATCAACAAATTTCCTAGTTTCATTTTAAGTAATTTTATTAAACTGTAAATTTTATATTTTTATACAAATTATTTTATTTTAGGTTATCAGTATGATTATATAATATTTTACAGCAGTTTGACAGAAACGAACTAAACGATAATAATTACATAACATCACTGTAATTTGACATTCCTTTGGTAGCAAATATTCTTTTAGCTCGTTTTAATAGAAAGTTGACTCCACAACGTACACACTAATTCATCTGTATTCTATGATTATCTGTCATTATTTTATTTCCATCACTTCGAAAAAATGTGCATACAAGCAAATTTTCTAAATTCCACAACGAATTTCCTAGTTTCATACAAGCAATTTTATTATTCCATTTTTCACAAACAACTGTAATTTGATACTTTAAATATATTGAAATAAAGATAAAACTATATTTAAATATAAATTTCTTAATCAAAATAATTTAATAATTTTATTTCAGTTTAAATTTATAGCTTAAACTAAATTTTTTTTATAGAAAATTTAAATTATTATTTATTATTAAAAATACAAGCAAAAATAAATAATGTAATTGACCTTACATACATAATAAGATTATAAAAGATAATAAAGTGTTCGACTATCACGTATATTTATAGATTACTGACATTACGAAATAAGCAATTTTAATCCACATTTATTTTGCGTCCCGCTGATAAATGATCTTCGGGGCAAGTGCAATGCAAATGCATCGCTTTATAATTCGTTATAAATTTCAATAAATTAAAACTCACTGAACTTTCAATATATTAATATTTAATAAACCTCGTTTTTCCTATCGCATTCAATTATACGACTCCTATAGAAACTCGATCAAAACGATACAAAAAAAAAATAATAATGCGTAAGAATAAAAAACGCATATGACAAAATGCGTTTACTTTCTATAATCGCTATTTTTTTTACTTAGCAAATCAATTATGATATGCAGTTAGTTCATATATTAATTTAATAATACGTTATGTTCTTCAACAAAAGTCGTACAGAATTGATTTTTTAATGTATTTTTTATTTTTTTATATCTAAGTTAAAAACTCATAATTATTTGTGTAAATAAAGAGAGAGTTTTCATTTAATTGAAATCAATTTAATATTTTATATTAATAATTTTTTTCCCCAAATTTATGAGATTATAATAACCTTTTTAAAAAGCAATAATTATAAACTTATTGTATCTTCATTAGGTTTTAAATTTACAAGCCACAAATTTTAATTCACCGCGGGTTGCAAAAAAAATATTACAATTTCAATTACGTTCAATGCGCGGTAAATGGAGAAAACCGTTTAATTAACGTCGGAATTGTTAATAATTCTGTCGAGCCTCGTCCGATAAAGTAACGACTTTATCATCGAGCTGCAAAATTGAGAGGACAGACTCAATAAAATTATCATAAACATTTTCGTATTTCATTAATTATTAAAATTATTAAACATCTTTGATTAGGAAACTAATTATTGGGGAATTACTTCCTCTTACATAAATTATTTGTTTATTATATCAGAGAAAAAGTTTTGTATATTTTTTTTGCTTTGCAAAAAGTGAAATTACGAGGAAAGTGTAAATACGTGGACAATGACTTCATTATTTCCTCGACGTCTTTCTTCTTATTTTTTTTTTGGTTGCAAATGCCAACTTTATTATTATTACGCCCAGACATTATAAAAGTCAAGTGATATTACGCGGTTTTAATAATGCGCAATAAAATGAGAGTGTATCATAAAAAAGGATATAATTGTCTCGGTGAAAGGGTTTCTTACATTGTTGAGATGATGCTCATATTTTCCCACTTTTACTATAATAATTTTGTAATATTTTTTCATACAATTCCAAATATTAATTAATTCAGTTTTGTTCTAATTTGAAGATTTTTAAAATTTATATTTCTATAAAAATCAAAATTTTACTGTAAAATTTGAATTATAAAATTATTATATTAATAATAGGTCCAAGTATACTTACATGGGGTACACCTGTACCCTTTAATAATTAGGAGCATTAAATTATGAAATTAATAGGAAAAATTTAATTAATTTTAATGAGAAATTACTTTTATTCTTACATTTAATTATCGTATTTTGTCTTCTTTTATATTGGATGTAGTTTCTTTGGATGGTAATAAAATGTCAGCAATATACCGATTGGCATTTTCATTGTGAGGATATCAAAGTAGTTCGAGTATCTAGCACAGACAAAGAACATGTCGACAGGTCGTATTAATAATCAATTTCGTTTTGGAGTGGAGGAGCCCGATATGCAGACCACCTACATTCGAGGTGATATAGGTCAATTTATTATATAACAGATGCCTCGCATCGGCTCCGAGCCTATACCAATCGACGTGGAGAAACGAGAGCCAACAAAGAAAGAACTAACAAACATTGAAGAAAAAAAAAATTGAGTCCCTGGCCTTGTGCACAACTCACGGTTTTAGAAAAGAAAAACCAATTCGATTTAATTGAATCCATTATGTAATTAATACAATTTTAGTACAAAATTCAAAACTTATTATAGTAATTATATTTAATTCAAATAAATATTTGAAATTTTTACATGAATTAAAATCATGTTTTTGTTACGTAAAAAAATATACCTTTATTTATATATCTGTTATTACCAATTTTGAATTATAAAGTGTGCATTTTACAATCTTGCAACAAGCAGTGCAGTATATAAAACAAATTATCTACAAAAATACGAAGGAGAAAATTGTTATGTTTTATATTAATTTTAAATGAAAATATAAAATTATTTATTTCTATTTTAATAGCTTATTACATAAATTAGTAAATTAAAGCTTGTATATTTTCCTTTAATTATAATATTCAAACTTATAAGTTGTTTATATAGTTGACCACGAAAACAATAAAATATGCTTTTTTGAATAATTTTAAATATTTTTTCAACTTATTATAAGCAAACGGTAAAAGCAACAAATCTATTATTATAAACACATTAAAGCATGTATATGCGGCTTTAATTAGAGTATTCACACTTACAATTAGACTATGTAGTTGTTGAGTTATATAATGAAATGTGAAAATATTACATTTTTTCTTTATTTCAAATTTGTCATTTTCCATCAAAACGGTAAAATGAACACATTTGGTTGTACACAATTTAGAGCTTGCATTGTTAACTTTAATTAATATATATCATTGGTGAGAAATACGACAAACTGCAATTTTGGACTATTAAAAAAAATCTGAAATTAAAGTTTATACTTTTAGCTTTAAATAGAGTATTAATATTAATAATTGACATATGTGGTTATTGAGTAATTTAATAAAACTAAAGTTTGTAGCATTAAGAAAAGTTTAATGAAATTTTATAACTAAACTGTAATAGGTGCAAATCTTGAATTGCATAAAAAATGAAGACTGTTTATTTATATTAAATTTGAGAATTAACATTTCAAATTTATATTTGTGGTTATCGAGTAATACAAAGAAACGTGAAGAGACTGCATATTGGAAGTGTGAAAAAATGTTTTCAAATTTGACAACTTATTATTTAAAAAATTGTAATAACTATAAATCTGTAATTATACACATATTAAAGCTTATACTTTTGGCAGTAATAGGAGTATTAATATTTGTAATTTACAATTTTCGTTATAGAGTGATTTGATAAAATGTGAAGACTCTGCAGTTTTGGAGTATTAACAAAATTTTACTCAAATTTCACAGCTAAACTGTAATAGGTAAAAAATTTGAATTACATGCAAATTAAATACAGTTTATTTATCTTAAATTTGTGTATTAATATTTATAAGTGACGTGCGTGGTTATCGAGAAATACGAAGAAACGAGAAGAGACTGCATTTTGGGAGTATGATTTTTTTTTCAAATTTGACATCTTATTATTTTAAAATTTGTAATAGGTACAAATTTGCAATTACTCGAAAATTAAAGCTAATATTTTTGGCTTTAAATAGAGTATTAATACTTCTAATTGACATTTATGGTTAATGAGTAATTTAATAAAACGTGAAGACACTGAAATTTTGGAGCATTTACAAAAGTTTTGTAAAATTTCACAGCTAAATTGTAATAGGTGAAAAATTTTAATTACATGAAAATTAAATACAGTTTATTTATCTTAAATTTGTATATTAATATTTATAAGTGACGTGCGTGGTTATCGAGAAATACGAAGAAAGGTGAAGAGACTGCATTTTGGCAATATGATTTGTTTTTTCAAATTTGACAGCTCATTATTTCAAAATTTATAATATGTAAAAATCTGTAATTAAAGCTAATACTTTTGGCTTAAAATAAAGTATTAATATTTCTAATTGGCATTTGTGGTTATAGAGTAATTTGATGAAACGTGGTGACACTGCATTTTTGGAGCATTAACAAAAGTTTTGTACAATTTTACAGCTCAACTATAACAGGTGAAAAATGTTAAATTATATTCAAATTGAAGATTGTTTATTTATCTTAAATGTAAGTATCCATATATCTAATTGAGATGCGTGGTTATTGAGTTAAGCGAAGAAACGTGAAGAGACTGCAAATTTTTCAACGTATATAACTGTTATAAATCTGCAATTACACGCAAATTAAAGCTTATCGTTTTGGTTTCAATTAATACTTATAATTAGCATTTGTGTTTATTGAATAGTTTGATGAAATGTGAATACAATGCATTTTTTTAATTAACAGTTAGAGAATGAACAGAATAAATACGGATATACCAAATAGAATCTTAATTAGTTTCAATTAAAAATATCAACAAAAAAAAAATAGTTCCAATTAAATTCAATTCAATTGTTTAAACAAAAATTGGCAAACAAAAGTAGTTTAGCAAATTCGGTCATTAATTACAACCAATTACGATTTCTTTCTAATTGAATTTACATGGGTTTTTGTTAAATAATTGCGCGCGTATTTATTTTTTTTATGTTTAATTTTACCCAACAAATACTCACTTTCACAACTGCATCCAAAACCGTAATTACCTCTAATTAACATCTTTTCGACATTCACTGATCGTTATTTATATACAATTATAATTTTGTTAAATCTTTTAATTTTTTTTTATTTTATAATTTTTTTTTTGAAATATTTCAAATTATGAGGAAAATGTATTTTGTTCTACAGTTAAGTGAAAAATTCTTTCGAGTCGAAAGTCGTAATGAAATATATGCAATTAATGTAAATACTTGACTTTACAGTATTTTGCATCGTTTTATTTATTTTCGGGAAGCTTTTACTTTAACACCGTTGCCGTGTTTTCTGTCCGCGTTTTCGCGCGAAGAATTTGTCGGCGCTAATTTCGTCGTTTAATTGGGGCTGTTAATCAAATCGGACGACTTTCTTCAGCGCTGCAACAAAATGTATTGAAGGATTTTCTGATGGATGAAGAAAAGTTGATGTTTGTCCATCGATGATGGAGCTGTTTGTTGTCAAGGTGGCAGCGGGTAATGCGATCTAGAAATGGGTGTTTCGCAACGAATTCCCATAGTCGATGGACGTAACGGTATATGGAACACAGTGGGCATGGGAACTACTGACCACAGTAGTTGTTTGTTTGCTGCCTCGTATTGTTTCATTTTTCATCCGACTGCCTTGCAAACTTCTTTCCTCCAACTTGGAACGCCGCCGCCCGTGTCCTTGCGCTTAGATTATATGGAGCTGGTTCAATTGAACTTTAAAAGCGAAGAGATTTCTATACACAGGAAAGAAGAAAAAATAATACATGTTATGACCGACACACGCATGCCTAGCTCTATTGAAATGTGGGAATGAAATCCAGCGAAACTGCATTATCATTAATTATACAATTATTACATTTCCTTCGAGCAAACACTATTTGGCGATGGAAATTGAGCAATCCCTATGACTAATCAACGGCGCCATCCAACAAGATTCTATAATATAGATAAAAAAAATTAAATTTATATTTAATGTTTTATTTCTTAAATAAATGATTAAAGTGCGATGTGCTGAACGAGTACGAAAGAAGTGATCCAAGGATGATGTCATTTCCTTAATGACCCAAAACGTACATTAAATCACGTCACGTATTTTATATAAAGGGACTTCGGAAAGGAACCGGTCTTGTCATTAAATAAATAAATTTAAAAAAAAAATATATGAAACGTTCCACCAAATGAAGACATTCACTTTTATCCAATAAATTATATTATTATCGATTCTTACAAATTAATTTTTTGTAATATTATTTTCAATTTTTTAAAAATTTTAAATTATAATAAAGTTATATTTGCTAATAATTAGTATAGTTCTCATCATGTAAAAAAATATTACGGAGAGTTCGAAATGATGTTTAAGGAAACCAGACCTAGTTCGAGTGCAACATCCTGCATGCAATCGCGCTGATTAGATTTCATCTAGCAACTGGTAATGTTAGTTTGAGAATGTTACAATTGCCACATGAATATTATTAATTAATCGAGCAGCGCATAAGCTTTCCTAATTGCTGCAATTATAAGATGAAAATTAATTAATTATCATTGATTTCATGTCAAGATGAGCATTTGAAGCAAAAATTCATTTTCAGTTAATTTTAATTTAAAATATTAGTATTTTGATTGGAAAAATATTAAATTAATTTTTATTATTCTTTGTTGTTTGTTTTTTATACATTTTTGAGAAGTTTTATAATTTCAGAGTCTTTGAGAATAGAATATATATTTTTTTGTAATTTTTCACAGAATTTATTTTTATTAATTATTGATTAGTTATATTTAGGAAATATGTTTTTGTAAGTTATGCAAAAATACTTCCAAATCCAAATATATATAAAAGGTATTTTCCGTATAAAATGACGTATTGCTGTCACTTAATAAATTGACAGGTTGTCAAAAAAATTGGAGTAGTACTAAGATTTGTAGTTTGATTGACAAAGAGAGCATGTCGTGTAGTTGATGTATTCTTTAGTGTTGGGGGTGTTTACTTCCGGGTGTGTATTGAGGATGTGTCTTATGTAAACGTGATGTGTCATGTGGGGGTGGTTTTGTACGGTTGGTTGCCTACAACAATAATGAAAGTGAATTGGGCGTTCGGGACGTCCGCGAAAAAGTGATTCGTTCCGATGAACGGATTGTGCAGATTGCGGGGTGGTGAGAGGATGGTTGGAAGATCGGGCGGGCGGTCGGCCTTCAAAGAGGAAAGTTGCGGCCGCGGGGCACGGCGTGGCACTCGGGGGGCCTTCGGGTACCGTTACCAATACCACCTCTGAATAACACACACCAACGACCACAACACATCCAACCAATAGATCGGCTCTTGTTGTTCCAATGCTCGTTCATAACTTCTCCTTTTATTATTCGTACTTTTTTTTCTCGTAGTTATTCGCTTCAATATACGTACACACGCACACAATCCAAGCCTAATCCAATACAAACACATGTAATATTATCATTCTCAATATAAATACTTGAAGTGAGCGAGATGGAAGTGAGACGACGAAGAAACATTTAAAGATAAGTAACGGAGAGTCCGTTCCAGCCCGAAATTCAAGGATACTTTCGCTTCTCCGCTTGCAAACACCAGAGCAAAACAAAAACAATGAGAGAGACACAACCACATCGACAATACAACAAAAAAAAAAACACGAATCTGTATCCATCTCTTCTCAACTTAATACTTTAATTCCTAGTTGGTAGCTCCTGCACATATTCCGAAGAAGAAATTGTGCAATTTCCTTTAATTTGGTACAACCGAATGTGGTTTTTCGGCGCTCCGGTCCATCGATCCATCGATTCAGCCCGGAGCAATCCGAGCTGCTTTCTAACAATAAAATTGCGAAAATTATACAGAAGAAGAAGAAAATAAAAAAAAACACATAGAGAACCGTGGTTGTTAACGATGCGTTTATCGAATCACAACAACAAAAAATCGAACCAGTAAAAGTATCGTTAATTAACTGTGTTAATTGTATTCGCGTAACACAGATACAATGAAATGCTAATGTCCTGTACGATGTTCTGCACTAAATTAGAGCAGTTAATTTAGAACATTTTCTGCAGAACATAAAAATGTAACACAATTTAATTAATAGAAACATTTAAAATCAGATTTTTTTTTTGAATAAATAACCACTTCTGTTTTGAATGTTATGAATTAAAAATAAACTAGTTTATGGTTTTTAGACTCTAAACTGTATGTGAATCTCCACTTTTGTTTTGAGTTTTATAAATTAAAAATAAACTAGTTTATGGTTTGTAGACTCTAAACTGTATGAGAATCTCCAATTAGAAATAATTGAAAAAAACTTGATGAGATATTTTTTTTTTTACAAATTTAACTGTAATTTTTAAATAATATTTGCTATAAATAAACACATTTCAATATTTATAAGATATAAATTAACATTAGATTTTTTATATATATCGTTGCTTCAGAATACATTATAATTTATGGTCTCAATCAGTAGTCTTCAACATGAACGTTATTTATAATGGTAGGCGTTTTATGATTTCGTGTGGGTGTTGTAAAAATATGAAGCACTTTCTTGTATTCACTTTTCATTTCATAATTTTAATAATTAATTAGAAAATCGATTATATCTTTTTAAACAAATTTGTACATTTAGTATTTCTTTAAATTTAAATTATATTTTACTAAATAATTTAAGTAATGGCGGATATATCCGCCATAACATATTATAACCCTACATGTATATGTGTCCGCACTAAAATTAAAATTAATCTTTGCTTTTGATAACGTTTTGAAGTTATTGCTTATGTTACGAAAATTCGCTTTTGACAGTTGAAATATAATTTAGTTGTTTTTTAAGGTTATATTCTGTATCAGAATGTAATTTATGGAGAAATATTTTATTTAACTGTTGGTAACAATGTTACCAAATGTATTTTTTTTAATAGTTGGTAATTTGTTTTGGAGTGTCATTTTTTAAATAAGTTGAAGTAACGTCAATTTTGATTTGTGTTTTGGTATATTTTTATGATGTGAACGGAAAGTGAGATGTTTTTTCTATTGTTGGTTTAGAGTGTCATTTTCTTGTGTGACCACTGAAATCCTTGAGAGGCTATCAATATTAAAATATGATGAAATGTTCGCCGCGGAGCGGTAAAAGTAAGCAGGTAAGGTAAGCTAAGTAAATATAGAGTATTATGGGATTGAATAACTCATCTGCGAGGGTCGACCAACGCCCTGCCCTGACCATTCGGAACGCAACAGATATCCTTATGGGTGTACGTGAGTGTGTTTGTGTGTGTGTTTGGTTACACGCCCTTGTTACTAGTAATATCTGTATGCGTGTGTATGAGTGTGCAGCATCCGAGACCCACACTGAACCAAAGCGTAGAGGAGAAGAGGAAAAATAAAATAAAGAAAGGAGTGAAAAAACAAGGAAAGGTATAGTGCACATCGAGTGCCCCCGTGGTCTATATCCTTCCCACTTCTTCCTGCGCTCGGTGGAAAAGGAAGAGCTTGGCCCCACAATAAACAATGCTACATACATCTTGGTCATTCATTAAATATGAGCCTACATGCCATTAGAAGTGTAACATGCGGTTCATGCTGTTCATAAATCTCGGAGCAATCTAATATATTTCACACACGTTGCGGCTGTTGAGGAGGAACGAAAATGTATACAAAAACAAAGCAACGATTTGACGATGAAGGGAAGAAAGAATTGTTGTAAGGATTTTGCAGGTGTAGCAAGTAGCAGTTGTAGTGAACAATGGTTGTTTGGAGAGTAGTCCATCCATTTCGTGGTGCAACCAAAGACATCTCAAAGGATCCGAGCCGAAAGGTTACGCCATCACCAACACGCACACCGTTTTTTTGTTGTTGGTGTTGTTTTGGAAAAAGCTCACGTGAAATATCAAAGTGTAAAAGGGCTTTGAAACTAGCGACTCGATGCTTAACTAGGATCTTGGTAGGCGCGACGCGTCTCTCAACCGAAGCCGCCTTTGATCTTCCTCGCAGCGCATCTCTCCACTAAACAATGCGAGGAGAATTCGTTATGAAAACAAGCAAAATATTTCGCTTCTCTCTATCTACTATCTATTTTTTTTTAAATTCCAAATCGATCCCATAGAAAACCTCTTCCTCTCCAGCCTCATACATTCATCCGCAAAGGCTCGAGACATACTCAGCAAATCAATTAATAATGCGCGAATTAATCATAACGCGGAGCCTTTACGCAACCGGACCACCTTTTCCACGGCTATAATGTGACATAATAACAACGCTCGTTATAAGCAGTGCGCTCCGATCTCGAAAAATATTGACGTATCCATAATTCCTTCTCCCTCATCATCCTCGCCGTTTCCTTCCAGTCCTTCCTTCTCGCTCTCATCTCAATCTCGATTCTTTCGCTCCTTTTCTCCCAACCATCGCACGATCAACTAATTGCTTTTGTTATATTATACGGCGACGTAATTTATTTCTGCTCTTGCTTGTGGGAAACGTGGGAAAATGTTAAACGCAACAATTAACAATTAGAGCGGACTCAATTATTACGTTTTTCCTTTACATTTCTATCACCATTAAATGACTACATCAATAATATATAGGTGGCTGATAAAAGAAATAATAATGAAAAACAACATAATTTCGCCATTACCATTAAATCGAGGAGGAATCCCGTTGCAATTGGATACATAATATTTTATGTTTATTGCCTTTACCTTTAATCGCAATTATTGCTGGATATTGAGTGACCAAGAATGCACACAAAGGCTATACATCTTTTACTTAACACCATAAATGCTCCATCTTCTATCTACACAATCTTCAACTTCTTTTGATAAATAATATTTTATAATTTTAAAACCTATTAAACTTGAAAACTTTTATGTCTTCGACAAAATATTTTGAACTCAAAATTGAAAATTTTACAAATAAAAATTCCTCATTTATTCATTGATTTAGAAAAATATACATTGAATAAACTCCAAAAATTTATTACACCTAATAATAATTTTTTCATTTTTTTTTATTATTTCCATACATTTTTGCTATATTGAAATAGATTTAAAATTATTATTGAAAATTATGTTTTATTCTTAACAATACGAGAATATTTTCTTTGTGTGATTTTGATTTTTTTTCTATTTATTTTTGTTTAGTTTTTGAATGTAAAATTGAGGAAATAGTAACTGGAGGAACTCTTAAGAACAATTACTCTTGCTAATAAACTGTCCAATTTAAATAATGACCATCGATATTCAGTCGTATTTAAAGGAATGACGACAACGGTCTCGTTTGATTTATTGCGAATGAAAGTACGATCACAGATCAGAAAGCGTTTTACTTATTTATTTATTCATTTATTTATTTATTTATTTATTTATATATATAAATATATATATTATATATACATAACTATTTATGTATATATATTTTATTTGTAAGATGAGAAGAACGAGATGGTATCAATTCTATGCGATATTAATTACGTTCGCATTATGAGAAATAATTTGACAATAAATTACGAATTTGATAAATCGTTCGATTCGTTTTTAATTCGTTTCGTTAACCTACATTCTCTCGAAACTATAAATTACATGTAAATCACAGCTTTATCAGATTGTTACGTGTGGCTTGAGGGTCTTCGTTTTGATTATTTTTTTAGATAGAAACCGAACACACCAAAATTCATTTCTATTCGTGAATTCAAAATATTCCTATATTGCTTTAATATTTTTGTCTTACAATTTAAAGTAATTCATTTAAATTTAATTTATTAAAAATTACTATAATTTTATTCCTATTTTTACTATTATATATTATAATTTTTCTAAAATTTCAGTAAATAAACTATAACTAGAAAAAGAAACTACAAATCTATTTTAAAATATTTATTATGAAATTATTTTTAAATTTTTACAAAACTAATATATATTTTTGGTTTAATAATCAAATATTTCTAATGTACATATAAGAACAAACATCTACATCAGTTTTTGTAAATTAAGTATATTTAGTTTTAAAATTTTTCTAAACATTATATTTAATATGAAATATTTGTGAATACTAATTTTTGTACCTATTTTTGCTCAAAAAATGTAAAGTTTATAATAATAAAAATTTAGAATTTAAATTTAGGAACAAACAAGTACATCAATTTTTACTTAATAACGTCTGGAATATACATTTTCCAAAAAGTGAATATTTTTTACTTAGTTCTTAAAACTTTTTAAATTTCATAAACTTCTTAAGATAATTTCAAAAAGTGTATATTTTCTAGCAACTTTACAAAGTTCTAAACTTTATAAAAATATACTTCAGAAGTTCATGAATATAAATTTTATATAGATTTAGTTTTTGGTAAAAAAAGTATTTAGTTTTTAAAATTTACATAAATCTACAAAAAAATATGAATTTCCCAATTTTTACACTATTAAAAAAAAAAAGTGTTTTCTATTTAGTTTTTAACACTTTTCAAACAATTGTAATGAGTCTATATTGTTTTGCACATATGAACACATCTAGTTTTGTTCGAAAAGTGTACATTTTCTATTTAATTTTAGATTCTTTTTAGATTTACAAAAACAGACTTGAAATTTTATGTACATACATTTTATATAGATTTAGTTTGTTTTTATTAAAAAAGTATATATTTTCAATTTAGTTCTTAAAAAATTTCAAATTTATGAATTTAAAAATTTATTTATTAAGTTGTTCAAAACGATAGTTTTTCAATAAATTTCTGAAAATAGTAAAATACTATCTAGTTTTGTTCGAAAAGTATAGATTTTCTATTTAGTACTAGTAATTATCCAAGGTTTACAAAAATATACTTTAAAATTTATTTATTTTTTTTTTTTTTTCCTTTATTTATTTCTACAATCAATCTCTTTATATGAGATATTAAGTTGAATTGTTGTCTCAAATAAAAACAAAAAAAAATATAAATTCTTGAAGACATAGTCCATCGACTAGCCTTCATTTAAGTGTTGTTGGTTTGGACGCACTCACTAAACATTTTATATAGATTTAGTTTATAGTTTTTTTTTTGTAAAAAATGTATATATTTTTAATTTAGTTTTTCAGATTTCTCTGAAATAGTATAGAAATATATTTTAATCTACAAAACTTATTTACTAATTATATGTGTTTAAACTTGTGAATTTTCATAGTTTTCGAATTTCGGAATGTTGTCATATCGCCTTCAACCATATGAATTATGTATAAAATCGGCAATCAATGATCGCAGGAGACAAAACGTGAACAGATTACGTCTTATTGCTTTAATTACCATCCAATCAAATTAAAAAAGTTAAAAAAAAAATCACAAACAAGAAATTTCAAAATATTTTGTTATTCCAAAATCGCTTCGAATGTCAAAATAATCCGTAATTGGTTCGTTCTCAAGGTGATAAACCGTCCGCGTTTGTCTATGTGTGTACGTTCCTCATCGTTTCCATTAATTGAATCAAGAATTTTATTGATACAATTACGGTTTCCGGTCGTTTTCCCACGTTGCTGTTTCTTATTAATTACTTTATTTTTTTTTCTTCTATTCTTGTTAGTTTGTTTGTTTGTTTTTATAGCAACACCTATTTTCTCTCTTCGTTCATCTGAACGGATCGATTTTTTTCCCACACGCTGAGAGAGTGTGACATTTGTGGAGACAATTGCGGTGATGACTCGGAGAAAAATCTATAATATTAATATATTATAATCGATATTGGAATAAGTGATTGTGAACGAGCATATGGAATACCGCACCGCGGATTCGATTCCGCGAAGTAAATGTTCGAAGGTGTTTCGTGTACGTATGCGCGTTGGTTATGGTCGTGTGAGTGCGTTTCTTTATGTGTGCGTTCGTACATGGATGTGTTTCTATCTGTGTGTGTATGTGTTGGCAAAGAGAGTTCGCGAGAGAACATAAGAATGGACCACGCCTGGGCTCAACTGTTACGAGCGGCGCTGACCTCGTGGTTACATTCTCGACCAGCACATCTGAGCTAATTAAAAACCACCGCTCGTTATTATCATTATCCACCTCGTTATTGCCGTTCGCGAGAAGAGAGGTTGGGTAATAACGATGATGATGATAATAATGATAATGATGATAATACTTGAACCACGCGATCCTCGCATATTGCAACCCCCATGTCTGAAGAATAAGTATTTTCAACCCTATTACAATTAGCACCGGATCCTGCGAACATCCTTTTTCACAAAAAATATAATAATCCATAAAGGAAAACCTTGATTGGTTTTTTGATAGATCCATTGTATTTATCCCGTGGGCGTTTTGCAACAACCACCGATCGGCATTGAATCGCGGAGGAGAGATTGTCCGAGTGTGTGTGTGTATCTATATTTTCTATGTATATTTCTTGTACGTATTTATATTTGTGTGCGAGAGTGTAAAGCTGGAGGAGGAAAAATTGGAACGATGGAGCGCAGAAACCGCAGGCATCCGAAACCTGGTTGCACAACGGCAACTATAAACTAGATAAATAGTGAGAAGCAAATATGAAAAAAATAATAAATAAATAAATAATATAACGCACACGGTGTTGTGTCTTGTTGAAAATAAGAGAGAATACGCGAACACAACAATCATATAATCGGCATACCAAGCGTATTATTACATTAAATGCAAATCGCGAATTCCAAGTCCATAGCTTCCAGTCTTCTTCATGTACAGACAAAACGATTCAATCAACAAACCAACAATCAATAACAAAGCAAAAAACAATCATTAGTTACAGTTTTAATAGAAAATTAAATTATAACTAATAATATTTATTATTTTCATTTACACTAATTTAATCGAAAACTGTCTTCACGTTCTATTTAATTACTCTATAACCACATATGCAGATTAGGTTAACAAATATGTAAATTGAAGGAAAAACTACGATATCTCCAATGCGACTACTGACACATTCGTGGTTTTTCAATTTTTGTTAGAATATGCTTTCAAAATTGAGCAAGAAATCTTTTCTTATTTGCATCAGAAGTAATCTTCAATTTTGATACAACTTTTTAATATTAATAAGCCTATTTATTTTAAGAAAAAAATAAATTTGGACTTTATATAATTATTAGAAAACTATGTAAAGAAATTAAATTATCAAAAATGTAAGATAAAACACTTATTTTAGATATTTTCCATTTTCCTATAATATGCTTCCATTTCTGAGCAATTTGTATTCAAGTTTTCGTGATAATTAAAAAATTACAGGAGAAAATTAACTATTTTATTATCCTGAAAAATATAAAATCGAGTAATAAATTTTCAGTATCAAATTTATTTTTTTTTTCAAAAAAATTTGACTATGTTGACATTAATTTTTTTTCATGACTTTTCGTTCTATTTAATTAATATATAACCAAATCTGCAAATTTCATTAGCAAATTTGTGGTATTTCCCTTTTTGCCATAATTTTACGTTCTTTATAAAAAAGTCAAATTTCAAAATGTTACGTTTTTTAAATTTATATAATTACTTAATAACTATATAAAGAAATTAGATCACAGAATATGTGAATTAAAGATAAAATATTGGTTTTTCCCATGAACGTAATTTTCCCCTTTTCCTATAATACGCTTTCAATTTTGAGCAATTATTATTTAAGTTTTCGTATTTTATAGAAAATGTTAAATTTTTGCACAAATTACCTGAAAAATTGTAAACTTTTTTATATATTTTGTGGTTTATAAAAGTTTTAAATTAAGCTTATTTTAATATAACTACTGTTACGTAATTTTAATAATAATCACGATATAGAATCACGTTTTATTTAATTATTCGATAAATACGCACGATAATTATATTTTTAAATATGCGTAGAATTAGTGTTTTTTTTTTTTTGGATTAAGCTTTTAAGATTGGAGATGCAGTGTCTTCACATTTTATTTAATTACTCGATAACTACGCACACTAATAACATTATCGAATATGCAAATTGAAGACAAAACTGTGGCCTTTCCATAGTAGATAAATGTATTTGCAATAAATTTACATCAAAAGTTAAAGCTTCTTCCAAATAAACGCAAAACGTTTCCAAATAAACAAGAAGCAATTAATAATAATAATGATAAAAAAAATAAATCAGCGAAACCGTTTTTGAAGTGCTTAGAAATGTGTCCTTGCGGTTTCCTTGATTTCGAAATGATTATTCACGACTTCTCTAAATTAATTAAAGCACGGTAGCCGCCGCCGCTGCATTTCGAAGCATTCTCAGATTCCATTTTTTCCATTTTTGTTTTTATATTATTATTTTAATATGAAAAAAGAATGAAACGAAGAAACGAAAAAGTGAGATATTATTGCATGTAACATTAATACTGAATGCAATTTGAATAATCTAAAATGTCGTAAATATGGAAATAAACTGCTTTAATTTTTTTGTTTTTGTTGTTGCATTTCATTTTTAATGGACTTTTGTAAATGCATTTCGTATTTTAAGTAGCCTTTAATTCGACACAAATTAAACGACATTCAATTAAGACGTTTATACTTTATTCGTGCCATCAAGATTTTGTAAATCGATTTTTATATTAAAAAAAAAATTACATTGAAATTCAATTTAAATACAAAATTTACATGAATTTTAACTTGATACTAAAAAAAAATGTATTCAGAACAAATTTTATGACTATATTAGAAAAGCATTATCTAAATGAAGTCGAAATCGAATATATTTAATTTATTTTGTACGACTCTCCAATCAATATCAACAGTTAATTAAAAAAAATAAATAAAAACTAGATCACATTTGCGTATCCAGATGAAGGAATCTCTAGCATTTGGAGTCTGGACCACTGATTTTCTGAGAAACCAATTAGTTTTTAGATTGTAATCGCCGCAAGAATTTCACTTTCAATTTTTAGTTTAATTAAATGTAAAAATGCTGTGTGCACGTCGCTATTTTGATTCTCCTCCTCACTTTTGTCCTCCACTTTAAATTCCAGATAATTGATTAATAGATAATTCCAAAATATTAATTAACAAGTTTTGCTATTTAGATTACGTTCAAGATTATAATATGTGTGCGCTTTTTTCACTGTTATATTTTTTTTATTATCTTCAGTAGCAAATGGAGTGATCAAGACACTTTCTAACTATGTTTTATTTAATTAAGTGCTTCGTAACGTGCTGGTAATTAACACGAAAAGGGCCTCCAGGAATTGTTCGTTTATTTTTTTAATTGGATATTTATGGTCTATTGAATTTTACTATATAATATAATCCAATAACAATTTTACAAATATCTAATCGTATCAAAATGACACCTAAAAAGGGCATTAAATTAACAAAACTAATACTTTCCAAAAATATTACGAACTTATACTTTTTCAGGTTTGAAATCTTATGTTTCGTCCGAAACCGACCAATAACCAGCAATTTCCATGGTCTTCCAAAAACACTCGGATTTCAATAAAAATTTCTTCACGTATTAGTTAATTTTTACAATTTTTTTGTAACGAAAATGACAATAATTATTTTTATTATTAAAAGCAGATTTCTAGTCTGATTCTTACTGCAATTATTTTTTTACGATTTGAGTATAAATTATTACAGTAAAAAATATAAATAAAATTTTCAAAATTTAGGAAATGTAATTGTAATTTTTTCGAATGAAGTGTAAATAGTTAATTTTTAATTTTATTTACTGTAAATGTGTTTGAAATGTTGTAATAATACTCTTATGTAAATAGGAATTGCAAAAAAAACTGGGAAACACTGGTGGTTGAAAAATCGCTGATTTTAGAATAAAGAAAAAAAGTTTGAAATTATTTAAAATAAAAATATAACATGTTAAATTTAGTTTAATAAATTTAATTTTATTTATTGATGATGATGGTGAATTTTAATTTAGTTAAATTAATTTAATTTTGCATTTTAATTACTATAAATGTGTTTGTAATGTTGTAATGTAAATAGAAATTCCAAGAAAATTGGGAAACACTGATTTAATAGAAGTTGGAAAATCGCTGATTTTAGAATGTTGAAAAAAAGTTTGTAATTGATTCAAATATAATTATATTAATTGATGATGATGAATTGTCTGTAATATTTATGTTAAAACTTATGAAATCTTGTATAAATTAGATAATCGAAATTAATAAAATTGAAGTTTGGAAAGCGCTGATCTTTGAAACTTGTTACGTAAACTCGGATGCGCGCGGCGTATTCGAAACGTGGATTATAATGTTAATTAATAAAGGTTGTGCGGTGATGATGAGGAAATTGGATCGAATCAGGTGGGACTTATGAGATTTTCGAGCTTCTTAAGTAGCCGAGATAAACTTATATAGGATAGAAAAAGATAAATAAATAATATGAAATAACCGGTTCGGGCTTTCGTAGCGGAGCTTTCAGGAAGCGGATTCGGCTGAAGGAAAAACCAGTTTGGAGCTTTGGAAAGCCGTTCTTGCGGAAACAGAATTTCGAGCAGATCTTTCCGTTTTCGTTTTACGTATCGTTCTCTCTGTCTGGCTTTATTGAAGGAACGAACGATGATTTCTATATTTAGTGTAATTTATTAATTGACGAAATAGAAAATAGAGTAGAGAGTGGAGGTGAGGTATGCGCGGCGCGCGCGCGCCTCCTTTTGATCCGGGCATGATTGTGTGAGTGTTAATATAAATATATGTGCAAATACGTTTGTGTGTGTGTGTGTTGAATGTGTGAGTGTGTTCGGGCATGTGTGCTGTGCAGAGGAGATAATCTAAGCGTATCCTTTCTCTAGATGGTTTAGGATTGGTCTGGTTCTCGGAAGAGGGGGCGCCCCGTTAGTCGCATATTCGCTAATCACTTAACATGTGGGAGGCATACATTACATAAATAATGGGTAGGGAACTCGGAGAGATTTGGAGTCGCGGCATTAGCCACGGGACATGTGAAGCAACGGCGCATTCTTCGTCGGAATTCTGCTCTTTCGCGTCATCCAAAATATCTATAAATTCAACAGTAAAGATCCAAAAAGTACAACCAAAACCGAAAATGAGTTGAGTAGGTCAAGAATATGCGTGTGCACCAGTTTTCGTTTTCCGACAATAAAAACTAATAACTGGATCAACTTATTTTCATTACGTGCTGTCGTCGTCAATTTCTTCTCTTCTCTTTCGTTTCATTTTCTTTTTTTTATGAGGACCACTATAATATTTGGACAGGTCTTGTGGCAGGCCATCATCATCATCATCAACCGCACACCATCTTCGCGCTTTCTCGCCATCAAGTAAAAACTAATTATAACAGTTTCCAGTTTTTACACACTCTAGAATAAATTTAGAGCGAATCTATATGAATATAAATATATCTATAGTGGATATATACAGGTTTTGAAAGAATTGGGGCGTAGCGAGATCGATTACAATCAATCACTTCTACGCATTCCTCCGCAGCATCTCTTTGACCCAAATCCGTGCGCACAAAAACTATTTCAAATGCAAATACGAACACTTCTTCTTCGATTTTACTTTTTTACGCATGATTTTTATTTGATGACTAAACAAAAAAACATATATTAAGATCACACTTTCTTTGAGACCAATATTAACTTTCGATTATATAAAATTAATAAGTAAATTATCTTCATTAAATAACTGATAACCAAAAGCAATCAATGGTAAATTAAGCTATCAAATTTATCATCGATTGGTTTTAGTTAAGTGAAAGTCCTTGATAATCCTTCCTAACATGTTTATTAAGATGTTTCAATACTAAACGCTTGTAATATCTAACATTTTAATCTTTCAAAAAAAAATTCTTATTTATTCAAAATTTACTTAATTGTGTAATAATATTTTATTAGTTAAATATTAATTTTAGTTAAATCAAAATTATAGTATGAAAACTTTAGAATTTAGTAAATTACTTTTATTTACGTTTTACAGTAATTTATATTTAAATTAAATAATTATAAGATTAGAGGTCGTGCAAAATTAAACAAAAATTAGATCAGCTACAAATAAAACGTTTTGGAAATAAGAATTTAAAATTTTGTTGACTGTAAATTACGTGTACTGAGGCAATTATTTATGCTGAAACTGACGACGGAAACACATTTCGTTTTATTCTTTCGGTTTTATAATAAAAAAAAATTATATAAATGACTCAAACGCATACAAAGAAACGGACAAAAGATTTCATTATTACTTCTTTACTTTTTATTTTTAGTCAAAACTTTCACATTCCAAATGCTGTCATTTCGTTTTCTCAATTACTCTTGTTTTTTCCCCTTGTTTTGATAAAAGTGCACATTAAAATGAACGACGTGAAACTCGCACATATTTTTGATGTTCGTATTTCCATTATAAATAAAATAATTACTTTACTTAGTAATAAATGCTAATATTTACAATGTAAGTAAGAATTATGTGAGAGACTTAAAGGATTCTATAAATTTTACATTTACTGTATGTAAAATTGATAATAAATAATTCGAAGTGTGCAGCTTATGTAAATTTTTTCGAATGCAACTCTAATGAGCATACAAATTGCGTTTTAATTGAGAAAATTAAAAATGCGTGACTGCCGACTTATACAAATATGCTGTACTACGTCTAACTCAACAAATTTTAATTTTTTTTTTCTCCAAAAAAAAAAAAACCAGTAGCAACTCAATTTAGAAATACACGATTTTTGTTTGCTTTCTACAAATATTATATAATATAACATAATGTATCTACAGTTATGATGTTGATGATCACCAAACATGTATTGCTTAACTTTCCAAAATAAATAGATTTGTATTCAATTAACTTAGTTATAAAATTTTGATTAAAGATTTTCCTTAGTTTTTAGTAGATTTTTATAGTAAATTTTTATTGTTTTAAATAAATTGTCCTTGTGTAATTCGGTTGGTGATTACCAATCATTTAATGCTTAACTTTTTTCAGTTGTCATAAAATTTTGATTAAAGATTTTCTTCAATTTTTAGTGCACATTATAAGTAATTTTATTTTATTTATTAGGAGTTTTTGTTGGACAAAAAATTAATGTCATACAAAATTTCTTAGATATAATTAATATTTCAATTTTCAAAGTTGGCAACATTGCTTCTTAGAGTACGGCCATGATCTAATTAACAAATGAAATGGTTGAAAATTCTTAGTTTTCTAAAAAAAATCTTAAATAAAAATAATTAGTTACGTTGTCTTGTAATGTGAAATGTGTTTGAGTATTGTAATGAAGTTGCGGAGGGTACGCATAAAGCTTTCAACTTAATTGGAGAGCGAAGTGTTAAAATATAAATTATATAAATCTTGCGCTCAAGATATATCTTATTTGCTGTTTATTAGTCATAGCATGCATAAAATTAACATAACTTGCTTCTGTTTAATTTCTAGTATTTTTTTCTCTTCTCTTTCTCCGTCTGTTTCTTTGAGATGTAACCAAAAATTAAATGAGAGAAGAAGAAAAAATGTATACGGAGCGTAGAAAGTGTTCTCATCTAATGCGAGCAGTTTTACGTTTGTGAAGCGACGAAAAGTAAATTAGTTTTAATATAGGTGACCACGCAAGTGGTATTTATGGGTGTAGTAGTATTATTTGAAAAAGCGTTAGAAGAAAGGACGATGATGATGAATTAAATAGAATTCAGTGAAGAGTTGTTTCCTTGTCCCACTTAGCGTATCCGTGAATTGCTCTGAATCGATCAGATTTTCTTCGATCCGTTTTTCGATATTCTCAATCCTCATACATGCAACATCATCATCATCATCATCATCGTTGTCCTGCGTTAAATGGGAATAGTGTAAGACTGAATGGAAATGCGAGTAGATTGAGTAGTCGGTTATAAAAGCGCGAGAAGCTGAACCTTGGATCGGGGACTGCCTGTAATCCGATTACAAATATATTTATATGCGATCGAGGTCAACAGTGAACGCCCAACTATAGTAGCTGAAGGATGAGCACGAAATATCACTTATAAATATATATTTATAAAATATATAGACGGAGCGCGGCGCGCGTAGCAATCATAATCGAAGGAAGGTGCGCCGCGCAAAACGCGCTCAACAATGATAATGGTAGCCTTAACATCCTTCACCCGAAAGAGAGAAGAAAAATGTTGGAAAGATGTAGGCATGTAATGTAATATGGGAGCATTTCGCAGCCTGTATTATTTTCTAATCCCAGATGCCGACAATGCAGACGAAGAAGGAGGAGGAGGAAGGCTTCTATCGAAGAATGACCGCACTTAGTTAGTTGTTATTACCAATACCTAATTGTGCAAAGGAAACGTCGCTCAGAGCGAATCCATTTAATACCGCAATTAGCCGTTTCTTGATGTTTTTGAGAAATGTCAAAATCGTTAAGACTCACTCACTCTCGCCCATCCATTGGTCCAAGATCTTTCAAGATACCAACATTAACCCATACTTAAACACTACTTCATGAAAAATAAAAATATACAATGCTTAAACGTGCAAAATTTACATTTCTATTACACCTTTTACATTCAATAAATGTTCCCATTATAAATTTTTTATTAGCAAAATTTAACTCCATTTTTATTCAGTCTGAACATATTTTCAATTTTTAATAATCATAACAAAACTACAGTTAATGTAAACACAAATGACTTGTAATTTTAATGTATTGAAACGGTCGAAAGCTTCCGGTTTTCGTGTTTTCTAATTAACTAAATGTGAAAAAAATAACAACTAATTTAGAGCGTGAATATGGAAATTGTTGATGTTGATTTCTATTAAAAGCTTGACATTTTGAGAGATGCTTGTTTCGGATTATACACAAAAGAGCATTTATTCTATGTAGGAAGCGGATTAGAGAATCATAACAACAAAAACTAACAGAAGTGAATATGTATCAAATTTTAGAGCGATTTCTTACGCAATTAGAAATAGCATATTTTGCATGCTCGGTGATTAAAATAAATGAAATGTCATTTTAATGTCTACCGAACGGAGCGGATCGATCGATCAAAGTTGATAGGCGGTAAAATGGTTCTGCCTGCATTTCGAAGCGATTTAATGAGCGATAGAAACAATTAAATGCAAATTTTAAAATGCGCGCAATGGAAATTTGCAAACTTTTTGGTTTTCCCATATGAACAAATAATTGATCTGTCACTGATTGCACGTGTTTGATTTTTTGACAGTTTTATGACATTTAAGTTTAAAGGTTATTTTCTTCTTGTGTATGAACAAATTATTTTTTTTAATTTCAAGGAATTAAATAATTGCTAGTTCGACATACAAATATTTTGATACTAAAATTAAAGATTCTTCGAATTATATATGACAAAATGTCAAAATGTTTTTGACATTGACCAAAGATAAGATTAATTAAAAGTTAGGTTAGATTTAAGTACTTTATTAAGAAAAAAAACATTGAAAGTTAAGAGTGTGTTTAAAATTATTTGATTTTGCAGAAAGTGCACGAAAATTGCTTTTATTCATAAATTATCAGATTTCTGATCTTGTTTTTATTTTCTTGCTGAATAATTCTAGTAGAAATACTAGAAAAGAAATCATCAATCCGCATAAGTAGATGAACAAAGCAAAGTAGCAATCAGTGATGCTGACGCTGACGAAATTGGCGCCGGGATTCTGACAGATCGGTTTCTGGGCGTAGATCCTCGTGAAAACCCTTTTCTGTATACCTCTCTCCTTCAAATATCTATAGCTGTAAAGGGAAATAAATAAACTTTATTGAATTGGTCGAGTGATTGAAATACCCGATTTTGATCAATTCTTTGTAAGTTGTGTTTTTCCGAACGGGGACCCACGGATCCGGATAACTCCAATACTTGATTTCCTGCAGCCCGCATTTCTCGCTCTCGGAAAACGTGGCGCTGACGATTTTGTAAACTGGATCGCATTCGGCGTGAAACCCGAAGAATTCGGTCCTGATCTTCTCCACACCGACTCGCAGCGGAATGTAGTTTTTCGGTTTATTCGGAGGCATCACTTTCAACCGTCTTATAGCCAATTGCGTTTCGCCCTTTTCGATCTGAAATCATTAATATTTAAGTAAATTATAAATTCAAGCTGGATTTTTACCTCAAAAAAGTATCTGTTGTAAACCGTATCCTCGACACCTAAAGATATACTCGATGAAACCAGATCTTCTAAAGTCTTGATGTTGTTCGAAGTTGATTGCAGCAAAACAACGATATTTGCTGAATACGCCGTGTACAGAAACATGAACGATAAGAATATGAAGAAAGTTGATATCCTTCCAGATACGCTCATCGGTTCAGCTTCAGAACCTTGCTGGCACAAAGCCCCAATTTCCATCTGAATCACATCCACAAAAGTTGGTTTTAAAGCGAAGGGATTCCGAATCAACTCATCCTTCTTCGTAAACCATTCCCACTTGATGATCGCGTAAAGTACAAATATAATTATCAAGAAGAGTAGGACGCAAGAAATCCAAACTGCATAGTTGAATGGTAACGCGTAAATGTTGGAAACTACGGATAAAGGTGGTCCTCGGAATATAAACATTTCGTTTGTAGGAGTGCTAGGTGCTATATACTCCAAAAATTTAAATCTATCCTTCACGAAAAACAAAACAGTTGCTGTAACCAAGCGATTTCGGTAATAACAAATGAACGAATAAATCAAGTGAATTTAACCTCCTAATTCCGCTTGACCGCTCTGCAGATCACCGACGACCCCAGTGTATATCCCAGTTTTCTTATCCGGAACTCCCCAAGTCCGGAAGTAATGATAGTTAGGAGTAAAATTTAGCATTTCGATTATGCACTGCATCAAGATGTAATTGTGTTTACATATAGCATCATCCAAAGTTGGTCTAACAAAACGAAAATCATAAACCAAAACCTAAATAAAAAATATTTATTCTGAACTAACTTTAGGTCTTCGAGGTTATTAAAAGTATCGTCATAGACATACGCCATGGTCATGTTTATCGTACTCTTTTGCAAATCCCATCGATCCTGCACATCCGACAAAGTGTGAAAATGATCCATGTTTTGGTTAGATATTTGGTTGTAGATGTACGGTTTCCCATCAGTTATTTTATATAACGAAACAACATTATCATCCACTAAATAAACTCTGCTATTGATGAAAATTTTGTATTTCTCATCCAATTGGTGCGTGTTGAATATTATCCATCGTAAAGGAAAATTGAACAAATTGTGTTCATTCGCCTACGAGTTAAAATTTTATTTAAAATTAAAATGAGTAAAAAATGTACCATTTTCAATAGATCTCGTGAATAAGGACAGGAATAATCTAAAAGAAATAACTGATGCTCCAATGGTTTGAACAGATTAATTTTATTCTCGAATTTACTGTAGGTGATTGAAAAGCTCCTCGAAATGTTTATTAAATCCACTGATATAAAACGAATATTTTATATTAATTATATAATTAAACATAAAATTTTACCTTTTCGTAAGCAAAGAAATGCGTTGACTTTCGTCGGTTGCTTTTGGTGCTTTACTAAGTTCATAGCAGTTTCTAAATTTCCGCAATTGTAAGCGGAAATCTGCAAGAAAATTATCAGAAGATTACAAGTCAGTTTCATCTTTATTGGTGAGAGAATAAACCGTTTTGTGCATAAGTGTTCGCATATTTATAGGTTCTGGAATATGCATTTTACCCCTTCATTTCATTATGTCTTTCATAAATATGAGATGAGTTCTCCGTTGTATTCATAATTTATCGCAAATTTACTGTATTTATCGGCATGGGCATTTCTACCTTGACCTAACATTTTCAGTGTTAATTATTGTTCATCAATTTTATACTTTAAATATTAAATAAATCTTCAAAATTCACTACATTTTCTAAATTTGTACTTATTTTCAATACTGAATTATATTGATAACTCTTTAAAAGTTAGAATTTAATACAATTTCATAATTTTACGCAGTCGAAGAAAAAATTGGATACATTTTTATTTCGTTACTTTTGGAAAAATTTCAACATTTTTATTAATGTTTTATTTACATTATAGAAAAACTAATTATTTTTTTTAATATAACATGTCGTTATAAAAATCTTCATTAAATAATCGTTGATTTTTCAGATTTCATTTTTTAACAATTTATTATACAAATCGTCATTTTTTCAACTGAAATTTCATAACTTTTTTAAAGATTCGTCTCTATTTTATTTAACAAAACATTTCTAAAATTTAATTTTTTTATTCGTTATGCAAATCTTCATAATTTCTTTAGTTTTAAAAATATTTAATTTTATACAATTTGTTATTATTTCAATTGATTTTATTTTTGGTTTCTCGAAGATTTCCATTATTAAAAATGGTTAATCTTTAACTAATGTGTTTCGATTAACGTACATCCGCTTTCAAGATCAGCATCATTCTAATTCTTTCGCATCTCTCGGAATACAGCGTAATCCCATGCAACGTAGTAATACTTATGCGAAGAGATGATCTCGGTGCTAGCAATTACGAGTAATTACGAGTTTAATCCGTGGATTTCCTACGCGCCAATCCGAACGGGCATCTCTAATTAATAATAGTTGGAGAGATGTCGACGATATCTGCAGGAATCTCCACCATCACCGCCACCGCAGCTGATTAAGATCGCTCCCGATTTCGGAATTCGCACACAGCTGCGTTTGATTAATCATCGATCCGCGAGGGGCATTATATAACCGTTGCAAAAGCGCGTGCAATTCTCCAAAGAGATTGAAACTAGAGGAGAGAAAAAAAACAGGAATCACTAAAGCTAAATGGGGAAAAGCGAGAAAGAGAGAGAGAAATGTTAGGAAATGAAGCGATTTCGATTGATTAAACGACTTAATTAAAGATCGCGAAAATCTGTTTTTTTTGTTGTTATTGTTTTAATGGAAAGACCATCGTCTTCGTTTGCTGCTGCTTGGAATGATTGTAATTAAATGGGATTGGAGAGTTCGGTGGAGGTGTGATGGGTGAGCGCGGATCGGATCAAGATTTGGTGCCCGGAGGGCGCTTAGATCTGCTCCAGTTTAAATGACTTTCGATTTTCGTCAAATATGGCTTATCTAACTGGGCTGGTCGCACCGCTCGACCAGGTGAAATCGCATCTTTCCACCGACACCGCCAACACACACCGACACCGACAACCGACAAACAAACAGAGAAACAGAACCTAAAAAGCAAAGAGCAGATCCATTCCGAAATCGGAAATTATCCTTTCGAGCTTTGCCCATTTGCATGGATCGTCAGTCAGTCAGTCAACCCAAAGAGGAAAACCAGATCGGAAACCGAAGATATATCCATTTGCTCGCCTCCTCACCGACGGGGATCAACGACTCCCGACAGCTAAAAGAAGCTCCTCCAGATAAAGATCTTTTTCTCTCACTCCTCCGGATTTCATCCGACAAACATATTTTTTATTCTCTTTGGTGGATTGAACTTTACGAGAACTCGTTCGATTTGTTTTAATATGTTAAACATGATGTAACCGTTATTAAAATCAACCAAAATCCAATACCAAAAAAAAAAATCACAGAAAAAAGAAACATGCATATAAATAAATTTATTTAAAAAAAAAACGTAATATCGCGTTTGCATCTAAAATATCGATGGATCAAAATTAACCCAGAAACTGAAATTAATCTCGGCTTCATCGTGTGGCGAAACGCATTTGAAAAATGACGATACTCTGCGTGATTAATTAAATTATTTTTCGCCTCATTTATTATATCGAATAACAGCGATTCGCGTGTTTCGTTACTATTCATATATATTTTTTTCGTATATGTTTATTCTTGTCTCTCCTTTATTTCTTCTTCTCGAGGATCTCGAATCCAACGGCAAAATCATATGCAAAAATAGACATCTACATCATGGATATATTACGCTTGTAAAATATGCAATCGTAAAATGGAATCGCTACTTAAGTCATTAAAATAATAGAGCAAGATTTATTATTGTGCGATGCGATGAACCTTTCTCCGCTCCTATCATTTCTAAATATCTTCATCCGACTTTACACTTATTTCATATTTAATATCAATCCACATATTTACATATGAATTTTAACACTATTTCATAAATTCAGAATTTAAATTTTTCAATGAAATATTTAACTTTTAGAACCACATTAAGGTAGTCGTTGGGCCTAGTCATCAATAAAGTAGTTGACAAGTGCAGGTATCTTAGCAACAAAATATATATTTTTTAATTTAAAGTTAAATATAATAAGTATATGAGGGCCCCACACTCGTGGGTCCTTCCGCATTGCTTACTCCGCCATTATATTACAAGAATTTTAATTAAAATAAATTAAGTCAACGTTTTTGATGTAAAGTGGCTGTAAATTATGAAACAATTTTTGTAAATTAAATTAAATCACTTTGAAATAAATCAGTTACTGAAATTAATATTAATAAAAGTTGAAATTTCATATTGAAAATCGTGTGTATTTATGGAAATGTAACTGAAACAGAAGTGAATATTAAAAATTGTAAGTATTATCTAAGTATATCAAAATGAAACTGAAATTAATCTTATGTAAACTTATAATTATGCATTGCAAATTGAAAGTGTTAGCGAATATTGATTAACAGCAGCATTTTATTATCACAACATCTTAATAATTCCAATGCGAACAACATACAATGTTTAGAGCATATAATTAATGGCATTCCTAGGAGGTCGTTAATAATTCGATTATGGTATAGTCTTTTATAGCGCAATATGATCCAATCAATAAAATATCCATGGGAAGAAGTCGGAGATCGAATTGCAAAAAAAATCAATATATTATGGGGATATCGGTAAATTAATTGTTACTTTTTGGAAATGTCAGACATCGACATTAATTAACATTTTACGTCCATCTGTTTCTACATGTGTTCCGCAAAACCATTTTACGAGTCTTGTTTTAACATCAATATAATTGTTAATACTTTGTTCTGATTGTTTCTATTACAATTTTTTTTTTCATAAATTTTACAACTTCTTTTATATATTTTTATATCTATAATTAAAATATTTGTTTTTTTCTATAAAAAATTATTAATATTTAGTTTAATTAAAAATTTATAAGATTAAAAAAAATAATGCAAATAATTATATAAAAAAAGTAAGGTAAAATAAGTATTTTATTGTTGCTGATGATGATGATAATAATATTATAAAAGGTAGAACTATGAATGCGGAGAGTTGATATTTCATTTCCGCATAAATATTACCAGATGTTCAGGTTTCTGGTTCAGTGGACTTGGGGAATTCGCTTTTTTCTTTAGGGCATAAAGGTATTCTTATATTGTCATCAATGCACGATGAACTAATGTAATAATATGTTGAACACGACAAGATACAGTCGACTCTTTTTCTCTGTTATTTAACTTTTAAGCAATTTATATGCAAAATGAAGACTAAAATAATTATCGTACGCGTACATACATGTTCTTATAAGCAATTCCAAGAGAGCATGACCCAATTTACGACTCCCATAGATTTTAGTTCATAGATGCACAATAATTAAAGCTTATATAACTCTGTAGATTAAACCAGCGGTTTTCAAACTGGGAGGCAGCACATCTCATTACTTACGAATATTTTTTAAAATCAAAATATTTGTTAATTTATTACAAGAAATTTGAAATTTTCACTTATTACTTATTTACTAAATAATAATTTGAAAATAAAATATTTTTTTTATATAACAGAAATATTTTATATTCTAAATAAATTTAGATGGTTTTTTTTTGTGACTCTGTGTAATGTGTTTTAAATTGATTTCGGGTTTGGTAATTTGCGAACGATCAACGCGTTATGAGATACTCTGTGTCGAATTAAAAAGTGAATTAGATCGATGGAAATTTCGCTTCAATGCAGTCCGTTGCAAATCGATCTGCACGAAAAAACACAACCAATTTATATGTAACAAACAATAAAAAAAAATACAGAATGTTCGCGTAATACATGTGGGTCAGTATTATAAACGAAGATTACAAAATTGCATTATTTTAATATTTATATAATATTTTTTTTTTCTTGTCTCAGTTATTATTTATTTGCAATAAAACTGTCCAATTAATTGCAATAAATTATAGGAAAGTGAATAATGCAGTTGTAAAATTAGTGAGCAGTTTGCGGTGAGTGAGTGAGCTTAGATTTGGCCCGCGGGCCAATCCGGCCCCAGTTAACAATCGAATTGCATAAAAAAATCGTCATTGACACTTCAAAATCAAGGATTGATGATTGAATTGCATTTGCAATTAAAAGATTCTTATAAAAAAATATTCTTTCTTACAAAATTTGTTTATTCAGTTTAAATTTATTTTTAATTATTATTCATTTTTTAGTGTGCAAGTTTATATTTAAAATTAAATTAACATAACTCTCATGCCAAACCATAACCTAAAATTATTGAATAAAATTTCTATATTTTTTCTGGCGACGTTACTTCTTACAGTAAATATAATTAATCTAACCTAACTTTAGTTCAGGTATCTAACCTGTCATTATTCTAACATAACCTAAATCTATGTTAACATAAACTAACCTATTATTAATCTAAGTATAATAAAATAAGTATGATCTTTCTGATAGCTATAATCTTTATTAAATTAAGCTAACCTATATTAGCTCACAGATCCTAACCTAATCTAAGTTTTATGTATATTGTTCAAACTAAGCTAAGCTAACCTAACCTAAAAATGTTATTACTAAATACTGATAGCACTAAAGTTAAATAAAATTTTATAGTCTGTTTATGTTTATGTTGTAGCGCGCAATAAAAAAAAACCAGGTAAATATGTGAATGGTTTATGCGATTGATCATTGATATCTTTCCACATTGCGAATCTTCGCGCTTCTTTCGAAATCAATTTCTTCGCGAGATGCGATACCCGTGCGTTCGTGTGTGTATGCGATGCGATATGTGTGTTGCGGATCTATATTTTTTTACTTAATAAAATAGGTATGGTTCTTTGGTGGATGGAGATGGAGATTGCACCATGCGCTCGAATTCCTGCGGAGATAGAGATATCGGTGCAAGAATGTCGGTCGCACCGGCGACAATAATAATAATGATAACAGCAATAACGATAGAGGCAATAAAATAAATTGGGAATAGAACTGGTGATAGTTAATATATATACACAGAAACGTGTATATATATACACGCACACAAGTGTAACTTTGTAAAGAGAGAGAGAAATAGATTGAAGGAATGAGAGACGCAGAGAAAGATAGAGAGATGAATGCTCATATAGACACTCTAGTCCTGGATGTGTGTGTGTGTGTTTGTGTATACGCTGTGGTGTCTCTGTGTGTGAGCGGCGCGCTGGGATTATATAAGGATCATTAAAAATAATTAGTCCTTTCTTGAGACCAGCACGTGCCGTCGGTATCCGAGCTGCGGCTGCTCGCCGTTGGGGAGGAGGGCCGGTGAAAGTGACACATCGTGAGTGTACACATTCATTAGATACTTATACTTATTTACATCGAATCTCCCTCATCCACAACCGAACTGCTAAATGTCATCATCCTTGCCGTACTCTTCCTTCAATTACGAAACATTGACCCAATTTCCATAAACCGCAAAACATCAACTCTTTATAGCAAAATATTTATTAATAATCCTTTAAACCTTATCCTTTTTAAAATCTAAAATACATAAGACAGATTTTATGCAATCCTTATTATACTTCCAGGACTTTGAAATAACTCCACTGCATTTCTTTAACAATTTTCAGAAATTTTTAAATCCTTTAGATTGTTGAAATAACTAACAACCACAACCGAACTGCTAAATGTCATCATCCTTGCCGTACTCTTCCTTCTATTACGAAACATTGACCCAATTTTCATAAACCGCAAAACATCAACTCTTTATAGCAAAATATTTATTAACAATCCTTTAAACCTTTATTAACCTTTTTAAAATCTAAAATACACAAGACAGATTTTATGCAATCCTTATTATACATTTAGGACTTTGAAATAACTCCACTACATTTCTGTAACAATTTTCAGAAATTCTAAAATCCTTTAGATCGTTGAAATAACTAATCTAAAGTATCAAATGATTTAAAAAAATCTTTTTACAATTTCATGATTTTCAATTAACTCGTCTTAACATAATGAAAATTATATAAGAATCTTCAATCTTATTTTCTTCTAAAATTTCAAAATATCTCATTTACATTACATTAATTTTCAACTAATTCTGAAATCTTTTATTATTAATACATTTATAGGACTTCATTAATTGCATTACACTTCTATATTATAAATTTCAAGTCAATGAAATAAGATCAAAAGTATTGAAGGATCTTTAAAAATCCTGAAATTCTTAGAACAGTTTGATCACTTTGAAATAATTTTATTAAACTGATGAAAATTATATAAGAATCTTTAAAAACTTTATCTTCTTCCAGGATTTCAAAATATCACATATACAAATGTCAAAATAATCTTTCATAGTTATAATTATTACATTTCTAGGAAAAAATTCCTTACATTTTTGCATATTACGTAAATAATAAAGATTTCATGATAATTTTAGAAAAGTTTTAGGGCAAAAATTTAAAACACTCCAAAAATCCAATAGCAATAATATTGTCATCGTTATTAGACTTTTAGTATTATTAAGATTAAATATTTTTTCCTATCATGAACATACAAATTGAATCAATTTTGATAAAAGATTTAATAAATTTGACAAAAAATTATAATTATAACATAAAATAAGAATCTTCAACAATCCTTAAATTCTCAATAATCATCATTATTACACTTCCAGGACTTCGAAACAGCTCCATTGTATTATCACGTAAAAAAAGAGTCCAAGTTTCAGGAAGCAATCCATTTCGTCGAAGGCATCTCTAAGTATCGTGTTTTTTCCTTTTCCTTTTTATTTCGTAGCAATTGGATGCCTGAAGAAGTGATAAATTGCTGCGTCCAGCTCCATTGAATATGGTCGAAGAGTACTCTCACTCGACGATTTACTTTATTTTTATTTTTGCAACGTTTTCATGTAGCAGTTCCCATTGATCGCTTCTTACACGTTACTTTTTCTTGTTCTTTTGCAATTTAACCATCGCTATAAGTCCTCCACTTCTCTGGTCGTTTAAGTCGTAAAATATCTAACTTAAAAAAAAACATTTACTATTTATGTAATATAAAATTATATAAGTCGATTTGAAAATTTAATTTATGTTAAATTTAGTACTGAAAAAAATGGTTTTGTTAATATTATGTTAACTAGTATATATAATACTTATCTTTAATCGATGTCGTATTTTCTTTGAGAGTGGGCGAAAGTTATGCAAAATTTTGGATGTTAATCTTAACAAGAGCAGCAAAGATAATCTTTGTGCTGAAAATTCCTACCGTCCGCTGAGTATTAGTTGAAATACGATGTTATAGACAATTACGAATTAATGTTTTTTTTTTCTCTCTCGTCATTCTTTGCGACCATAAAATAATGTTCGTAATAAATAAGCCCGAGTATTAATGATGGTAAATTGTGGGTTCTCCACCGACTTAATTCACTATGAAGATTTTATTCTCACCAGTAAGATCGTATCTATCAAATGGAGAATATAGCGGAGGGTATCTCGGATGTTCTTCCTGGTTTCACATATGTTTAATTTTTATTTTGGTATGTGATTTCATATCCAGAATGAGAAATTATAAATTAATAATAAGTAAAGAGGAAAATAAATGAACGAAAATAAGAATTAGTTTAAAATATTAATTTGAAAAAAATAATATTTTTTGAATCAAACTGTTTACTTATTTGAAAAAATTAAAATAAATTTACTAAAATTAAATTGGGAAAGGGAAAAAGAAAAGGATTATGAATTATGGTTGAAGAGTTACGCAATTAACACGAAACAATGATGTTATCAGGATTAGTTTTGAGCAATCTTATTTTAATATATATTTTTTTTTCTACACGTATAATATGTGTGTATAATTACAGCTTTATGATGAATGTTTTATTGCGGCTGCGATAATTTATTTTGGATCCGTGCCAAAATCCGTGTTGTAACGTGTCAAAACGTTATTTATTATGAACTACACCGGTTCTAGAACGGTTGTGCGTCTTAAATTCTTAATTAACACTCCGCCCAGGACACACACAAGAACATTAATAAGCTTATTAATCAAGGAATAAAAAAATGCGTTGAGAAACTGTTACGTTTTAACGAGCGTTAAAAATTAGATAAACATTGGTTGATTTACTTTTTATTTGTAATTGTAGATATGCTTTTATTTGTTGTTGTTGCAGCGAGTGATTTATTGTTTAAAACACATCTTTGATATTTATGAAGTGGTGATTGTAAAGGATTGGATGTGGTGGGTTGGAAGTATGAATGGGCAAATTTAAAACCGAATTAACGAGTGGAAGAATAAGAGGATGGAGCGGGCGAGGAGGACGATGTTGAGGAGTTGAACAAGAAGACGAGGCAGAGGAAGATAAAGAAAAAGCGGGGCGAGTTTATTCCTCCCGGTCGTCGAGAGAGTAACATGGGTGTATTTCACTCTGTACATATAACGACCAGATGCACCGAGAATGCATATGAAGTAGGTGTCTGCTACGGTTATTGCCCTACCTAACCTACCTCTACATCAGCAACGCACATATAGAGCCACCACGGCCGTGCACTATTCCAGCAGAATGATAATACCGCATTTTAAATTATTTCGCAAAGACATTCAACATCTGCCCACAGACGTAAATTAATCCAGTCTCTTTGTTTATTCTTACCTTTATCTTCTTCTATTTCATTCATTTGTTCAATCGCTTTCTACATACGAAAACATCTTCATTTTTCATCATCATCACTTATTTGTTTATTTAAATATTTAATTTTATTCAATTGTTTAATTACTTTCTTGATATCAAAATATTTTATTTAATTTTTCTTTATAAAAAAAAATGTTGACAACTTTTGGACACCTCCCCATACCTAAATCTTAATACTAGGTGGTCAATTCTAAAAATTGAAAATTATATTTTTTTCTTATAATTTTATACAAAAACAATAAATAATTAATGATTATAACAAATTCAGTACAAGTTTTATCAACTCATTTGTTTATTCACTCGTAATCTAGATATTTAATTTCATTCAATTGTTTAGTTGCTTTCTAGATATCAAAATATCTTATTTGTTCATTTACATGAAACTATTTTTTTTTTCATGAAAAATAATGTTGACAACTTTTTTACACCTCCTCACACCTAAATCTAACTATTAGGTGTTTAATTCTAAGAATTGAAAATTATATTTTTTTGTTATAATTTTATATATAGAAAATAAATAATTAACGATTATGAGAAATTCGGTACAAGTGTCATCAACTCATTTATTTATTTACTCGTAATCTAGATATTTAATTTCATTCAATTGTTTAGTTGCTTTCTTGATATCAAAATACCTTATTTATTCATTTACGTAAAACTAATTTTTCTTCATGAAGAACAAAAATGTTGACAACTTTTGGACATCTCCTAACACCAAAATCTAACTACTAGGTGGTTAATTCTAAGAATTGAAAATTATATATTTTTTTTATAATTTTATATACAGAAAATTAATAATTAATGATTATGATAAATTCAGTATAAGTTTTATCAAATATCCTAATTGTATTATCTTTCCTGAAATGAATATTATATTATTATATTACTGCGCAACAAATTAAATTTACTAATTTGCTTTTGTGATTAAGTGAAAAAATGAAGAAATAAATAACAAAAAGGTAATTTTCTGTTTCTAATTACTAACAAAAAACACATCAATTATATTATATATGTAAATGATTAATAATAAGAAATTTTTAGCATGTGTCGATTAATTAAAACGTTTACTATGTTATTGTCCGCGCAGATTTTTCCTCGACTTTAATTGAGAGTACGTACATATCGATACACCGGATAGAGTATATATTCCGTTGTTATCGCGGCAATTCAAACCTAACGTAACATAAACTGATATAATCTACCTTCGGGTAACCTACACTAAACCACATTTTGCTGTGCACATAACGTACATAACAGGAATAAAACGTGCAAATAAAACCGTCCGCACATTTTTTTTTAAACTGAAAAATATATAAATTTACAGGACGATCGTGTCCATCGTAATTAATTAATTTAATATATTTCTATTGACATTAAGATGACACACGTGCATTTATTGCGATCGAAGTTCATAGTTTGTTATATAATTTACATTGAATTTAAATATTAATATATTTCCTTCATTGATTTTCATATTTCTTCGTTTCTATATAATTTTAGCTTTTCATGTTATGTAATGTAATTATATGTAAAAATATGAATAAGATAATTAATTGTATATTAATTTATTAAATAGGACTGAAAAATTAGAAAAATATGTTTTTAAATTATTTAGTAATATTTATATATCTCAATTGAAATTACTAAAAAATACATAAAATCATCAAAAAGTATATTTTTTTTATTATTGTACATTTATTAATATTTTTGGTAGAATTCAATCGAAATTACTGAAAATATTGCAGAAATTGAAAAAAAAAATGGAATTTACTTACTATTTTATATTTTTTAATATTTTTGGTTCAATTTAATCGAAATTGCTAAAAAAAATGCATGAAATCATCGCAAAAATGAGGTTTTGTAAAACGCAATGCTAATTGTTTGAAAAATTGTACACATTTACTTTCTATAATATTATATAATTGCTAATATTTTATGTAGAACTCAATCGAAATTTCTGAAAAAATGCATAAAATCATCATAAAAGTAATTTTTTTTCCTATTTCAATAAGAGAAATATGTTTGTAGAATTCAATTGAAATTATTGAAAAAATGTACAAATGTATACACAATAATTAAATTTCCTAATTATTTAACATTTATTAATATTTTGTCTAAAAAATTAATAAATTCATAAAAGTTAATATTTTTTTAAATATTTCTAAAAAAATAAAAAATTTCTTACTGCTTTAAATTGATTTTCTTAAAACTATTTGATTAATAAAATACATTCATGGAGAACACAGAGATGTTGCAAATTATTATCTTGCTTAGAATTTATATTATATAGAAAATTAATAATAAATGAGAATATAATAAAAAAAAAAAGTTCTTAGAGCTGAGAATGTTTTTGTTGTGAATGTTGCGAAATAATCCTGTGGCGCCAGCAGCGCTTTTCATTTAAAACCAATCGCACCTGGCGCATTGTGCTGAGGAAATCTGATTTTTAGTCCTTGCAAGGATTATTCACGGGTCGGATATCAATTTAATTCAGTTACACGAAGCAAAAATTCTATTGCAGTCGCAATTTCTAATGCCTTTGCAAGTATAGAGTGTGTATATATATATATTTATTGCATGGAGAATTACCCGTTCTTTTTGTTTGGGCAATTTCTTTGTCTCTTGCGGAATTGTGGAATCGAATGGCACAAACGAAAGAAGCGGTGAACAAATGCAGAAAAAGAGCAAAACAATGAATGGAAGGAGAGGAGTGGAAAAAGCAACGAAAAACGACATCGAAAATGGGATTGTTGGGTTAAGTATACCATATTAGCAATTGCGGGCGGGTGACCATTAATGGGAAGAGCGGAATGCCGCGTCGCTTGTGCTGCTGCTGCTGCTGCTGTTGTTGTTGTTGCTGGTGTGTTGTGCAAGAAGAAATCTTGCTCTCGGTATTGTTCAATCAAGAAGGGAACACGTGTTTCGGGGCCCCCATTGTTACGGGCCGCCGTTTCGCAAAAACCCGCAACGATCCAGGAGATATTGCTGCGCCATCCAATGCCAAACTAGACCATTTTTTTTTCAATGTCTTATTTTACTTCTTTCGTTCTTCTCAGTTTCGTATCTCTCGTTGTTTCGTTTCTGCTCGCTATTTAACATCACGAAATCCCAGTTTCCTTCTTTTAGTTTTTTTTTCCCAAAGACCAACCGAATGGAACTGCACAATTGTTATTACACTGCAATTAAATTAAATTTAATAACAATGCATTTATACTGATCATTCCTATTCATACTTACACATTATACAACATTCAAATCTTTACATCATTTTTCTTTCTTATCCTTACAGGTGCATATCGAAATTTTCAAGTAAAAAATATATATTTTGGATGCTTGTAACTAGTCGAAAACTACTAACAAACATTTATATTTCGAACTACATTTATCCTTAATTTCAACAGTTTTGAGAATACTCAATTAATTTTATAGAAATTTCCCTTAGAAAAAACTTAAAAATTGACCCTGAAAATATTTCATGTTTCAGAATTTATATGACTTTTTCATAAACTTCATACTTTGTAAATAGTCAAAAACTACTAACAAACACTTATATTTTTAACTACACTTAACTTTATCAGTTTTGAGAATACTCAATTAATTTTATAGAAATTTTCCTTTGAACATTTTAGAAAAATCTTATATATTTAAAATTTCAATTAAAAATTGACCCTGAAAATATTTCATGTTTCAGAATTTATATGACTTTTCCATAAACTTCATACTTTGTAACTAGTCAAAAACTACTAACAAACACTTATATTTTTAACTACACTTAACTTTATCAGTTTTGAGAATACTTAATTAATTTTATAGAAATTTTACTTAGAAAAGTTTAGAAAAATCTTATATATTTTATAATTAGATTCCAAGTTTCAATTAAAAATTGACCCTGAAAATATTTAATGTTTCAGAATTTACATGACTTTTTTTTCATAAACTTTATATTTATTACAAATAATTTTGTGTACATTTTAATAATTAAATTTAGATTTCAGACTGGATTCAAGACTGGAACAAAAAAATTTAATTAAATTTTCTTAATTTTAATTAATGACTAAAGACTTAATTTAAGATTAAAATCAGCTTTCTAATTAATCATTTAAATGTGTTAAAATTAAACAGTTTAAAATATATTTATTTTTAATCTTCAATTTTAAAACTAAAACTAAATCAGTTATTTCTTATTTATATAAACGCACATGATGTATGCAAGATATTAATTATCGAAGTAGTAAACCATTATTAATCATTCCCAAACCGGAAATTAGTTTTTAATGGATTGTCAATAAAACCTCTTCATGTATACACAAACATTCTGGTGAAAGCCAACAAAACGAAAACATGCGGTAATTATTTCAAATCACATTTGTATATATTTGATGTTATAATTATTACTTTGATTTATTCATCAATGCGTTCATTGTAAGCGGAGACTTAATCAGTTTACGATTTACTACGAACGCAGCGAAGATCAATTAACGCAAGTCTCAATATCTAATTTTCTTATTACTTTTTTTTTCTTCTAATTATTTTCCATAAATTCATTGCGTCTCGCACAAAAATTACGCTTCTAATTGCCTATAAAGCGTAGCGAATTTATTTGTAATTAAAATCTAAACTCTAATGATGCGTGATCGCTCTTCCTATATTTCTTCTCATATATTTTTTTTTAAATATTATAATTGCTGCTCGCATAGAACGGAAGTGCAACAGTTATTAGACTCTCAGACGTTTCATAGTTTCTATTATTGAAATTGAATGGAAATATCAATACGATATTATTATTAATTGATAAATTTATTTTATTTTAATTCAAGAAAATCTATAATATTGACAAGACTAATTACTATAATAAAGTTAATAACGCGTGAGTTATTATATTAGTTTACACATTTGTCTTACCTGTAATAGAATAAAGTAATAGTAATATTAGGTAATCAAAACTATTTTAGTTACATTTTCAATAAAAAAATCGCTTTAAAAATGACATTTGATTCAAAATGATAACTAAGTTTAGTATTAGGTTAGGTTAATTTAGGTTATGTTAGTTATGCCCTACTTTTCAACAATCATCATATAATATGATAATATCAATAATGTTTCAAATTTATATTTAGGAGTGAGAATGGATTAAAGATTTAGAATAGGTTAGGTTGTGTTAAGTTACGCAAGTTTTGAAAGATGTAAAAATTGTTGATATTCGAACTGAAGATGTACTCTATCTCAAATTAACTAAAGTCAAGAATCGATTAGGTCATTTTAGATTATGTTATGTTAGGTTAGGAAAGTAATATTAAAACATTATTGATTCCAGATATTTAGGTTATGTTAAGTAAAATAAGTTACATCTTTCAGAAATGTTTTAAATCTATAGTCGAACAGAAGATATTCTCTATCTGAAATTAACTACAATTAAGAATAGGTTAGGTTAATCAAAATTATTGTATGTTAGGTTAGGTTAGGTCAACTTTCAGCAATATCATAACATTAATGATACATTTAAAATTATTTAAAAGATATTTTTTATGTCAAATTAACTAAAGTCAAGAATAGATTAGGTCATTTTAGATTATGTTATGTTAGGTTAGGAAAGTAATATTAAAACATTATTGATTCCAGATATTTAGGTCATGTTAAGTAAAATAAGTTACATCTTTCAGAAATGTTTTAAATTGATATTCGAATAGAAAAATTGTCTATCTGAAATTAACTACAATTAAGAATAGGTTAAGTTTATCTAAATTATGGTATGTCAGGTTAGGTCAGCTTGTTATCATAAAAGATGTTCTTTATGTCAAATTTTTAACGAAGTTTTGACTAGGTTAGGTTAATTTAGGTTATGTTATTATTTTTTTAGAACACATTTTCAGAACACATAATAGTAATTATATCACAGTTTTAATTCGGAAATTTGAAGAAATTTTTAAATGTAATTTTCTTGAAACTTGTTACAATCTGGAATACTGGGAATTGAGAGATAAAACGAAATTGCTATAAACGAAGTTAAAATAATGTTCGCGTTAAATGGAAGCAGTATTTAGGAGTTCGATTGAATATGGTGGACAGTTTCAAATATGGTTAATATAAAGTGGTGATTTTTCTCAACGGAAAGATTAAAACCGGGCCTGTCCAAAATAGGCGGAATGAAGAATGAAGCCGTATATATCCAAAGCCAAAAAAAAGTAAAATAAATAAAAATAAACAAAATTAGGATCGGGATCGTAAATCAGAATTGGATTAGGCTGCAAAAAGGAATTGAAAAAAGAAAGCGTATTGATGTGGTCCTTAGAGGCACGGCGGTAATTGGAGCAATTGCGACTAAGTACAGCTCGGCGGTCTTCTTACGCAGCCGTCGTTAAACTGAGAAATGTTAATTGCAATTGCCAGGAAGTGTGTGTGTGCGAGAGAGGATAATTAGAGGTAATTGGGACCAGCGCGAAAATCTCTTAATTTCTGTACACTGATCTGTTTATGTATAATACGTATAGGTGGATGCGAGTGTGTGTAAACGTGAGATAGGTATCGGAAATTTTAGTGATTTATAGATTTTCGATCGAAGGATAGTGAGAGAGTGTGCTTGGATTCGGGCGTGTACCTCCGAGAGTCTTAGAGGAGAGATACAACATAGCGAGAGTGAAGGGGTCAAAATGTAGGTCATAGCATGGCACGCGAACGGCGGACTTGGCGCGCACGCGATCCTTTCTGTCCCTTCTTCTTCTCTTCTACTACTACCACTTCTTCTTCATCTTCGTCTTCTCAATCCTCGTCTCTCCTCTTAGCTTTTGCTATTGCTGCTGCTGCTGCTGCTGCTGCTAAACCCAACCATCATCATCATCATCATCATAATCATCGGCTTCCACTAACGCTACTACCGCTTACGACACACCACCACGCAACCACGAATTTGGAGCAATCCGAATCGGTGACGAAACGGAGTCCGAGACACCTCACCTCGCCCAAAAAAAAAAATACAGCATACAACAAGAAAAAAGATTAACAACAAGAAGAATGAGATCTAAAGATGCGAAACTGTGAGACAGAGAAAAAAGACGCAATTTCGAAACGCAACAAAAGAATTGCATTTTTCGTTCATTCTTTTTTCTTTTTTTTTTTGGTATATAATAACAAATGAACCCAATTATTTTGTCATCCCTCCGGCTGAGAGTTTCGTTTATCCTTCGGACAACTTGGCAGCGCAATCATTTACTGTTTACGCGATTGAATTATTATATGCATCGGCGGTAGCCAGAAAATTGGAAGGTTTTACCGAATTGATGGAAAGAAATGTAAGAAAGAAAGCGCATTCCTTTTTCTTCATCCATATTTTTTACGCAACGCACGCCATCAATGACATCCAGTTAATAATGAAAAGTGGAGCGCGAATTATTCGCGCACCGAAATTAATTGAATTGCGTAAAAACAGAAATATTAACGGACGAGAAAAAATAAAAGTCTCGTAATTAAAATGGAAACGAGAGACGAGGAGGTAATTTATTGCTCAGCGGATGGAAGAGAAATTAATTGTCGGGATGACGAAAAATTATGAATTGTGTCCGAAAAAAAAACGGGTTTTTTTGTTGTTAAGGATTAATAAGTCTGATGAAAATTGAATGTAAAGTCGCGTTCGTAAACAATTAGCAAAAAGTATTAATTGCGCTGATGTAAAAAAATATTGTAATTGCTGTAATTATGGTGTATAGTGCTTAATATGTGACATAATACTAAAATATAAGTTTTAATAGATTTCTTTATATAAAATTATATTTATTTAAATTTTATTTATATAATTTTGTTACATAATAAATGAAAGTAATTGGATTATTTAAATAAGAAATGTAATGCAAATGTAAGTTTTTAATTTTTTCTATAAATTTGAAGTCTTACGTTTATTGAAAATTGTTGTAAAACAATCTAGAATGAAATATTTTTGTGAGATTAAATTTAAGTTAGCAAATAAGTTAGAAAATAAGTGTGAAAATTTTAGTTGTTAGTCGAAATTTGTGAATTAATAATAGAATAAATTTTGTTTTTTGGTGTAAATTTTTAACGTATTAAAAAAATAGTTATGGAACTTTCAGAAATGCATAAGTGAAGTGTGATCAATGATGAATTAAATTATTATCAAACGAAAGGATAACAGAAATCCTTGAACTAATTGTTTGAAGGTTTTAGAAGACATCGATTAGATATATATTTCGATAAACTTTTCGACTTTAATCATCGATTTTACAATTATTTACGACTTAACTTCAAGATTTAATGTGTACAAGAATGCATTACCATAAATCAAAAATATCCAAAGCCTGATTAATTCATTAAAGTTTTCTGATTTTATTTTCGCTTGTGCAATATAAAATTTAAGATTTTTACATATTTTTTTAAATTTTTTATATAAATGATAATATGCAAAAATGTATATTAAAACTAGTTTAAGTAGACAATGTTAAGGTTGCAATGAAACCTATTAAGAATTAATTTAAGTACAAAATATTTAGCATTTAGTCGAGCTAATTTTAATGACTGTGAATTACTATGCTCGGATGGCGTAAAATCACGATCGTTATCGTTATTTAATTCAGGTCAAAATATGCAGCAGAATTCTTTAATTTTTTTTTGTTGGAATTTCTAAACGTCAACGTGATATTCTCCTTCGATCTCTAATAACATACATTTCCACGTAAAATTAATAAATCAGATCACTTAAAGCGAAGTGACATAATTTAATCGAAGCGGTATTTAGTCCTGTTCATTATGTAATTGCTTAAATCGAGTTAGTGACATATTAAAAAGGTTATAAAGATTGAATTTAGATTCGATGAAAACATCTAAATGATTTATTGATTTCATATTTTTTTTAATTACATCATTCAATTAATATTAGTCATTTCATATAGCAAATTATATTAATTTTGATAGTAATAAGTTTCATAATTTTAATTTTTTTTTTATTTCATCTTTTGCTCAAAATTTTATTACTAAAATTAAAAATTTGTAAATTTAGTCAAATAATTGTAAATAAATAAATTGATAATAGTTTATTTAACAATTTGTTATATTTTGAAATGTGCTTAAAATTTAATTGCGTAAATTTTCAGTATGATGATTTGAACTGATGTTTGAAGACATCTGTTCAATTATATTCTGAAATATTGATAATTGAAATTGATGTATAATTTTCTGGGTAATCAATTGATGTAATGGTTGGGAACATCTGTTAGTTTCTTTAAGAATTAATTACGTTGTGAACTGTAAAGTTAGAGTTCAAAGGTTGGAAGGACGTCGTGGGGTACGTAGGTCGGGAATCCCTTGTAAATAATTATAATTGGATGGGGACGTGGGTTTCGTAGCTGAGGATTTGACGGGGAGGGAAGAAATAAGGATGAGCGGAGGATGTGCATTGTGTGTTTCGGAATGCAAGCACGTAAATCGGAATGGAAGAGACAAAGAAATGGAGGAGTTATTTAAATGAGAAAAACCAAATGTTAAATATTAAATATATAGAAAATTTAAATGAGCTCATTTCAGGAACACCACAGAAAACGTGTAATTACCATTGTTAAAAGACGTATGCAATCGTTCTAATATACATATGCATATTTCTCTTTGAATAATGAACAACAACAAAAAAAAAAAATCTCTGTAAGACAATGTTACGTTTCTCGATGTGTGCTTAATCGCATTGGAAATCTATTTGTTGATTGGTAATTTCGTCGATGATTACAAAACTTTTGCAACGACGTATGAATATCTGCGATTTGCTCTCATGTGCAACGATGACATATAAAGGTTTTCCTTTCTTTGCAGCGCTGAAACAATGATGCTAAAGAGAAGTGAAAAAATAAAGCAACGTGCGAGGCGAAAATTTAAAAATTCCCGTAAATAATAATATGTTTATGCTGAGAGGTGTGGGTGTTTACACTTATTGTTTATGCCATACAAAAGGCGATGACTCTAGAAGAGATTATTTAAATCGTAACAAGATTCCTGCAGATCCTTGCAAGGTTGCGAAGCGTCTACTCATTCATTATTTAATTTATTAGATTAATACATTTTTTAAATTTAAAAAAATATAATTTTCAGGATTTATATTTTTTTTTCTTTGGTATTATTAAAATATGTTTTTTTTAACGAGATTGAAGTAATAATTACAATATAACTAAATTTAGTTAGAATTATGAAATTATCGTCTACAAAAACATAAATTATTAACAAAATTTGAAATTTGCGAAAGACTAGTAAATTTACAATTTAAGATTTCTTAAAACTAACTTTGTTCTTGTAAATTTTCTGTTTTATTCCAATTTTTCTTCAAAGAACGTTAATAGAAATTAATTTATTTTTTGTTAATTTCTAATTAGTTTGCATTCACTACATCGTCTACAAAAATAAAATGTATTATGAAAATTTAAAATTTGTAAAAGACTAGTAAATTTACAATTTAAGACTTTTGAAAACTAACTTTGTCTTGTAAAATTTCTGTTTCATTCAAGTTTTTCATGAAAGAAAGTTAATAGAAATTAATTTAATTTTTGTCAATTTTCAATTAGTTTGTATTTACTACATCGTCTACAAAAAAGGAAAATTATTATAAAAAATTTGAAATTTGTGAATGACTAGTAAATTTAAGTCTTCTTAAAAACTTTGTTTTTATGAAATTTCTGTTTCATTCAAGTTTTTCATGAAAAAAAGTTAATAGAAATTAATTTAATTTTTGTCAATTTTCAATTAGTTTCACTACATCGTCTATAAAAACGTAAATTAATATAAGAATTTGAAATTTGTGAAACACTAGTAATTTTACAACTTAAGACTTCTTGAAACTAACTTTGTTCTTGTAAAATATTTGTTTTATTCCAGTTTTTCATCAAAGAAAGTTATTAGAAATTAATTTAATTTTTGTTCATTTCCTATTAGTTTGTATTCACTAGATCGTCTACGAAAATGTAAATTATTACCAAAATTTGAAGTTTGCGAAAGACTAGTAAATTTACAATTTAAGATTTCTTAAAACTAACTTTGTTCTTGTAAAATTTCTATTTAATTCATGTTTTTCGTCAAAAAAAGTTAAAAGAAATTAATTTAATTTTTGATAATTTCCAATTAGCTTGTATTTTTGTAGACGATATAAAAACGTATTTTTTTTGTGTAAAACTAATTTCATTTTTATAAAATTTATGTTTCATACAAGTTTTTCATTAAAGAAAACGTAAATTATTATCAAAATTTAAAATTTAGTAAATTTACAATTCAAGTCTTCTGAAAACTAACTTTGTTCTTGTAAATTTTCTGTTTCATTCATGTTTTTTTCTTGAAAGAAAGTCAATTTAATCATTGTTAATTAAATTTAACATAAATTTGTTTCATTCTCTTGAAAATTTCTAACGTATTACTTAAATTTCGTATAAAATAGTTTGAATAAAATCGAATAAACTATTTCTATTACAGATTCTGAAATAAAAGTGATGTGGACTAATGATTAATTTCTGAAATAAATGTTTAGTTTCGAGTGATGCATTTCGCTCGTAAAATATTCATTTATGCTCGGTTTTCAGTAGCATGCATCACTCTACGTTGTATGTGAGATTTCAAGGTGTGGACAGACATTCTTACTATTAGCAGCGGCCACATATTTTTCATCAGGATATTGCTGGAAGGTTAACACTAATCTGCAATATAAGAAATTTACATGCGCTCATTATTTTATATTATTAGCAAATATTCAACATTTAAAAATATTATAAATAGAAATTTTTCCTGATCTTACATGAATTTTCAAGAAAATAAAATACATTTTGTTATAAAGTTTTTTTTTGTTGTATAATTAATTATAAAATTGAGACAATTAATCCTTATTAAGAAAGAGACATTCCCTTCACTTTTGTATAATAGTTAGTGCAAATTGCTAATTCGAAGTGTGATGGAAGAGGTAAGTTTGTTGACATGAAATCGAGATCACGCGTGTGTAATTGTACTTAATTTAGGTGTATTAATATTTATCTATTTGCTTTCTACATAATAAATTAATTTCCTATTAATTGTTAATTGAAAGGTAAAAGCGGAGCCAACAAGTTTATGGTGTATCACGCGAGGAGCAATGCTTCAAACGGTTGGAGACCGGAGCGAGTTTCCTGGATTTGGGACATCGAAGGATTTTATACTAAAAAAGATCGCAAATCGAGCAGCGATTTCCATTCTGCACGGTCCTACTAATCAGATGTCATTTGCATTTAGAGTTCTCGAGTCTTTCATTCGTCTTGTGTCTATTTTTTTGTTGTTGTTGTTGTTCTTGTTGCTTTCGGTGGAATAGGGAAATTGTCGTTAACGTTTTCATTTATTTATTCATTCTGGTTTTACAAGTGTGTGTCCGTTGTTAGTGGAGTGTGACTGTGGAAAAAACAGGAGCGTGTGTGTCTATATGCATGTAGAAAGTGGCCTCAGAGCTACCAGAAGGGTGGACGAGGATCGAGGATATGATAAATCCTGAGGTGCAACAAGGAGAAGAAGACGACGACTGCTGAACGCGTGTTCGCGCTTTTATGATTTGTATACTCAATGTCCGCAACTCTTTAGATTTTATATTGTAATATCGGTGGCTGCTGTAAATGTAAAACCTGGAACGTATAAATACATGCATATATGCATTACCGGTCTATATGTGCATGCATATAGACCGAGCGGCGTTTAATCGGCTCTAATCAAGACTTACAGTTACAGACGTGTTCACACATTCTGGAACCTCGGATGGCGTGACCAGAAACGTTTACGTTCCCAAGCCTCGGAGGAATTCATTAAAATTGTGCCTCGCGAAGGAAGTCTTCAGTTGGACCGAGAAGCAAAACAAAAAAATAAAAATAAAAATAAATCAATAGAAACGATCATAATCCCACATAAATCGCTCGCATAAGCCATCAATCCATCCCATAACTCGAACCATTTAACTCACAATCACTGACTTATTTACGTAATTAAAGCACGAATTCGTAGATCATTTCTTTCGCTTTACATCCTTCAATCCTGCATCTCCAACGGGATGCAAATCGAATGCATTGTTTCCTCTTTCCTTTCATTCTTTCTCTGCCGCAGCCTTATTTATACATAATTTCAGGAAAACGCAAACCCCGACTTATGTAATTAACGTTAATAAATTACATCACGTTCCGTGCAACTACCGAGATTCGATTAATATTTGATGATTTCAGCCAGTCTATAATCATGGCTTTATTCATATTGCAAATCGATACTTAAAAATTCCCTTCGCATTGCCATAATTACGGCGCACATCGCGTCCGACGATGCTAATTCTAATTATGCAGAACATTTTCTTTCAGGGAAAAAAATTATTTTAATTACTTACATTTTGTAATTTAAAAGTATATATGCAATTAAATGCACTTAGAGAATCCATAAATATGCGTGCACACGCACAATGTGCGAGACAACTAAAATGACTTTAAGTCTGAAACTAGTCGTGATTCTGCTGCAAATATTTTCGATTCAATGCGAAAACTTGGAGATTTCCTTGCGCCTCCTGAAGCATCAAAAACAACCGACGAAAGTTACCGCATTTCTTTGCTCGTCGAAAGGTAAAACCTTTAAATCTATCATAAATCATTTGTATATATACATAAAACTATTACGCATAATGAGAGCAGTCCGCTTTCCACACAAGGTTTATTGAATCCAAACAACCGTTTCACGATATTTATTTATTTTTACAAGTTTTGTATGGACTAGGAAAAAAGGATGTATTAATAAATAATTAAATTTCTTCTGGGAGGATTCTCCTTAAGAAGTGCGTTTCTTTTACATTTGTCGGATGACACATTTACTGCCAGATCGATGATATAAGAGCAATTCTCAAATGGGAATAGATCACTTCAAGTTATCCTTCCACATATCAACTATAAATCCTCGCATAATCCTTTTTGAACACAACACACACAATAAGTATATTTTTTACTAAACTGAAAACAGACGACTATAACTATTTTTGCAAAACTGAAAATTTTTACAAAAATTGAGAATACAGCAGTGATTCAAAACTGAAAATTTCTATGATTTAAAATAAAACTAATTTTTGAAAAATTGAGAAATAACAACTGTTATTTCTACAAACAATTATAATTTTTACTTAACTGAAAATAGACAATTATAATTTTAGTAAAACTGAAAATATCACTATATTTTTTACAAAAATTGAGAATATAGTAGTGATTTATTCAAAACTGAAAATTTAGTAATGTAATTTTTGAAACATTGTGAATTTTATTATACTTTAAAGAAAAACTGAAATTTCACAACAGTAATTTTTACAAAATTGAAAATACAACTACAATTTTTTAAAAATTGCAACTGCAATTTCTACAATACTGAAAACAAACAATTATAGTTTTTGAAAAACTGAGAACCAATTGTTATTATTAAAAAACTGAAAATACAATTATAATTTTGCAAAACTGACATTTATTATTATAATTTTTACAAAAATTGAGAATACAGCAGTCATTTATTCAAATCTGAAAATTTAGAAATTCAATTTTTGAAACATTGTTAATTTTATTGTAATTTAAAGAAAAACTGTAATTTTCGCAAAATTGAAAATACAACTACAATTCTAAAAAAACTGAAAAATTGCAACTGTAATTTCTACAAAACTGAAAACAAACAATTATAATTTTTGCAAAACTGAAAATACAATTATGGTTTTCAAAACTGAAAATTCACAATTCTAATTTTTGAAAAATGCTTTACAAACTCTTTTATTTATTTAATTAATTATGTTTAATTAAATTTTATTTTTTTTTAGCGAATTTAGTGAACGTTTCTAGAAGTTTGTCGTCTCTCCCAGTGGACTCTATTATTCACACCAAATTCGACAATGAAATTAATTTATTTAAACCGTTGCAACATCAGATGATTCTGGTCGATTATTCATGTCCATTTTCCAAAGATTTATTGGATATGGTACGTTCTTCACTCGTTAACTATTTGCATTAAAAAATCATTTCAAATAATCATAGGTAAACAATAATAATTTGTTCAATTACCCTTTGCGTTGGATAATTATGAACACTCGAGAATTGGACGCAAAATACAAGATCTTTGTTAATAGCAGAGTGTATTTGGTGGATGACAACGTTGTTTCACTTTACAAAATAACACCGGAAAAATCTTACATTTACAATCAAATTTCCAATGAGGATTCGCATACCTTTCATACGTTGTCAGATGTGAAGGATCGATCGGATCTGCAGAAGAGCATCATGAACATAAGTATCCCATATCTTTACGATGAAACTTTCAATAACTTCGAATCTCTCAAGTTAGTTTTTGACATTGACAAGTAATTGACGTATTGCTATGGTGATGACTTTTGTTGATTTTGTTTTTAGGCCATCTATGGGAGATGCGTTATGCAAGCACAATTACATCTTGATGCTGTCGATTGTTACTATGTTGAATGTGACGCCTAACTTGCATTTCTTCCGGTCCTGGGGAGTTCCGGATAAGGAAACGGGGATGTACGATGGGGTGGCCGGCGATCTGCAGCGGGAACAATCGGAACTAGGAGGTTTGATTCAATTGTTTTTATTTTATCGTTTAATTATTTGCTTGATTACAGCGACCGTATTGTATTTTCTGAAAGACAGAATTCGTATTTTGGAGTACATAGCCCCAAGCACTCCCACAAACGAGAAGTTTATTTTCCGAGGACCTCCTTTATCTGTAGTTTCCAACATTTACGCGTTACCTTTCAACTTTGCCGTGTGGATTTCTTGCGTTCTACTCTTCTTGGTGATTCTGTTCGTCGTTTATGTGATTATTAAGTGGGAATGGTATTCGAAGAAGGATGAGTTAATTTTGAATACGTTCGCGTTGAAGCCGACCTTAATAGATGTCATTCAGATGGAGATTGGGGCTCTTTGCCAGCAAGGTTCCGAGAGTGAACCCATGAGCGGATCTGGGAGGATAGCAACTTTTTTCATATTTTTATCGTTTATGTTTTTGTACACGGCGTATTCGGCTAATATCGTTGTTTTGCTGCAATCCACTTCCAACAATTTGAAGAGTCTGGACGATCTGCTTTCCTCGAGAATCTCTTTAGGTGTGGAAGATACCGTTTACAACAGATTCTTCTTTGAGGTACAAGTTTAAAACTTTAAATTTTTCAAGATATATTTTGTTGTAATTATTTCGTAGAGCGAAAATGGAGAAACGCAGAAAGCAATACGGCGATTGAAAGTGATGCCTCCCAATGAACCGAAAAACTATTTTCCGTTGAAAGTAGGAGTGGAGAAGATCAGGACCGAATTCTTTGGTTTCCACGCTGAATTCGATCCCGTCTACAAGATGGTGAGCGCCACGTTTTCCGAGAGCGAGAAATGCGGTCTGCAGGAAATCAAGTATTGGAATTTCCCGGATCCGTGGGTCCCCGTTCGGAAAAACACCACCTACAAGGAGCTGATCAAGATCGGGTATTGATGCGCAAACAAACCAATAAATCTTTAAACTCCTTTCCAATCAATCACCTGCAGGTACAGAAAAATAATGGAGAGGGGAATTCAGAATCGGGTTTTCAGCAGGATCTTTTCCAAAAAACCGGTTTGTCAGAATCAAGGAGCGAACTTCGTTAGCGTCAGCATCGGAGATTGCTACTTCGCTTTACTCATCTACGTCTACGGTTTCGTAATCTCACTATTCGTTTTCTTCTTGGAATTAATCAGCAGGAAAGTCAAACAGAAGTACAACACTTTCAAATAATCTAAACAACAGTTTCTAATACGACACATTGCTTATATAAATTCTTCGTTATAATATAGACTACGGTTTATCTTCAGCACCTTGCATCTACTGACTGGAATTTTTCAGCAGGAAATTTGTTTCTTTTTTTACAAGAAATTCATCAAGAACAATTTATACCACGGTTTATAATTCGCACTTAATAGAACTAATTAGTTGGGAAGTCAAAACCAAGTTTAATACTTTATAAAAAATAAAAACTTCGATTTCGCACTTTTCTTTTCTTGAACGAAATTCCTCATGAAGAAATACTTAGCATTCGCACTTTTCGTGTCCTACAAGAAAAAAAACAGAGGTTCAGAACTTCATAATGTAGACTTACGTATACACAATTTCGTTTTGGGAGTAGACTTTAATTGATTGGCTTTTGGTAAACGTTCAATTAATCGATTAGCGTTTGTGTGTTTTATCGATGTAAGGCAATCAATCTTGATTTACATGCTAATCACTAAATATATAGCGATATTTTTTTTTTTGAAACTCTTCAACTTTTCAAACCATCGTGAGTTTGCAGACCGTTTCTTTCTTTCTTTCTTTAATATTATTTTTTTTTTGTTTCGTCGATTGCTCAATGAAACGAGCACGACTTAATTAGGTCTCGCCTTTAAATTCTCGAGCGCTTCGATCAATCTTAATTGAAAACGCGCTCAGCAAAGAGACGCATTTATATTATTGCCAATAGAAAACAATAATCGATGTAATATTATTATTATAGTATTACTACCTTCCTCTCTCTATATAGATATTTATATACTGGTAGATATATATATATGTATAAAGCGAGGAGAAGAGTAATTTCGATCTCATTAAGATAAGACCGTCCGAGGAATTTTTAATTGAGCCGATGTTACGTAAACGCGGACTCGGTCCTGCGATGGGACCCCTTTTGTAACATCGCATTCCATAGAGAGCGGACATTTCGAACCCATATTTTTTTTCTCCTTTACCATGGATCTGTAATCTACATTCCGATTGAATATTACCACCGATTCGTTCAAATCTCTCTCTTTCTGCTACACCCGATTCCAATATATATTTCTCTCCGTTTAAATTTATTTGTTTCTCGTAACGAAACGAATCGAATTCGCTTTAATTTATAACCGATTTCCTTTAATAACTCACCAGTTCGCACCTCGCGTGCAGCTCGGATCCTGAATGAATGCATTATTATTATTATTAGTAATTTACCCATTGTGCGGATTTTCCTCGTCGATTTCGTTTAATTCATCAATATTGAGATTAGGAAAAAATAAAGAGTAATAATAAGTTTTTTTTAATTGCATTTGTTTACTTTTATTTTCTTTATCCTCAGGCAACGAACCGCTTTAGAACCACAATATGATTTGCAAATTCGATGATTAATACCAGATCCTTAATTGAATTAAAATGACTTTTGAGATTTGCAAATGCATTTTACTATACAACCATCCCATTCTATACTCTCTTTCTTATAACTAATTAACTTTTACCAGGTGGGTTTTCTGCATTTTCTGTAACCTAAATAAATAAATCAAAATCGTGCGATTAACTCGGTTCTGTCCTGAACGTCTATCGCAAGAATTAATTAATTTATGACTCGCCGCGGCGTCAATTACCAGTTCATTTGTATCACAGTTTAGAAGACAAATATCCTGGATGCACGCCCACATTTGCATTTGCATTTTCTAGCTTCGATGTTAAACTTTTCTTTAGTTTTTTTTTTTTCGATGGGCTTTAATTAATGAACCAATTATGTTTCTGCTTTGCATTTCAATGCACTCCCAGCTAGTTAATTAGATCAATTATATGGGCATCCATCTGCTCGGCCCAACGCTATCTCTTTCATCTCTTATCTTAATATGTTCTACAACCTATTTAACATACAATACTTAATGCAACCGTTCACACGCGAACTCAACATACATTTTGATTTAAACGCTTTATTAACTACAACTTATAATTTATAAAGTATTTAATATCATCATAACCCATTTCGTACGTGCGGCGGATATATCCGCCATATCATTTACACAGGACTTAATTGTAAAATTGTATGCAGAGTTACAGTATTTGATTAAGCTTTGACATTATTTTGATAATTGGAAATTCATATATAATACTTTTTTGTGATTGTAATTAAAATATTTGATGCAACCGTTCACACGCAAACTCAACATACATTTTGATTTAAACGCTTTATTAACTACAACTTATAATCATCAAGTACTTAATATCATCATAACCCTTTTCGGACACGCGGCGGATATATTCGCCATATGATTTACACAGGACTTAATTGCTAAATTTTATGTTTAAATATTAAACAATCCTACACATTTTCTTAATGTCCTTTTTGTCATTGTAAATAAAATATATGTTAAAATAATGAAAGAAACATTCAAATTTTATGTGTCAATGTACTAATTATTGTAGTGAAATAATTATAAATGTAGTATTAATATTTTTGTTTTAGAATTTATTAGAACGTTCTTAACCATCTTAACCATCAAAAACAAGGTCTTTTTTGTATTTAGTTTGATTTCTTGTGGTGATCGTCTCCATTTTACTAGGTCACCCATCCAAGGACTGTACACGCCCAACGATTAATTAACGCGTTACATTTTGTACCATATACAATTGAAAAACAACCCATTAAAATGACATTTATTTGGTATTAAAACCAAAAGGAAAATAAACCTTTGTCTGAAATTCTATAAAAGATTAAGACCGTTTATTCAAGGGTTAGAGTAAAGTCGAGATTCTACTTCGATCAAAACAAAGATTGATGTTGTTGTATTTACTAAAGAAATGAACAGAAATGGAAAATCCAAGGTTTGTATATAGAGCAAAAAACGAGTAAACTATAATTAAGCAAGTACCGAATCGATCAGCTTGCAAAATAGAATATTGATGTGTCATCTGCTATAATCGAAGGTTAGATTGAGCAGTGTGTCATCCGCGATACTCGATTGATCACGCTACCAAAAACCGTGACAAATGGATGGATTAAAACGTAAATCTTGATTCACGCAAATAAATGCAAAGCTATTTTATTTACTGCAGTTTCCTAGAAATAACGGTTTGTTAAAATTAACGTGCAATATTATACAACATCAATTTTCAACTTAACAACAATAACAACACGTGTATTACTTTGCACTGTTCCTTTCAAAATCCGCTTTGACATTGACAGGAATAACGTCAATGTCAAATTATTTTTGACAGCAATAAGAACAACATGTACTACAATTTTTAGATTCTGCCATTGACAGGAATGACAGCTAGATATTTTTGACAATAATGACAACAAATTGTGTCTGACAGAATGATAACAAATTATTTTGACAAGTATGACAACAAATTGTTTTTGACTATAATGACAAGTTCATTTTTGACATTGACATAAATTAATTTTTATTTTCTTTAAATTTCAATAATGAATGAAAATCGTGAAATTAATAAAAATATGTATTGGGGTAAATATGAAGCGTTAATAATTTAATTATAATGTTGAACAGTGCTTTGAGGTGTTTGCTAATTCTCTATTAAATTAATTAATCGCGTAAATACAATAATTATATTAATTATAACTTATGCGGTAAGTGCCAGATAATTAGTCTACAATCGTTCCAGAATATAATTGCAATATGAATTTCACGCCAATTCAACACAAAGAAAAAACTTGCATAGAATTTCTTCTCGCTCGAGAATTGAGCTCTAAATATTATGTCAACAATATGAATCAGCTGGAATAAGGATATGAAGCAGGAATTACGTATGTGAATCGCGGATTTCTGAGCTGCTACTGCAGAGCGATTTATTGATACAATTTCGAATAATTGCGAAGCGAAATAACCTACTTGAATCATCAGAACCGTTTTAGAAATTCAAATTAAACCACCGCACACGCTTTTGTTATGCCGAGTGTGTTTTAAGTAGAAGCCGATGATTGATGAGAATTTTAGCATTAGTTTCTTGTTAAAAACGTCGGCGCTCGCATCCTGGTCTTCGGGAAATTCTTCGCAACGATCAGCTCGATGGTGAAGACCATCAAGGATATGAAGAAACCTATAAGGAAGATTGCGAAGGCGAAATAACAGTCGTTCAAATTGACGCTTTTGAAATTGGCGCCTTGATTGTGGCATTTGGGTTTCTTGCTGTAGATCCTTTCGAAATTTCTACTTTGCACTCCGGTTTCCTTCATTCGTTTATACCTTGAATTAAATATAATTGCAATTAATTTTTATTAATTGGTGTATTTTGGAAAAACCCTATTTTGATGATCTCTTTGAAAGTTGAGTTCTTTTTTATGGGAACCCAAGGATCCGGTATAGCCCAATATTCGATCTCCTGAAGCCCGCATTTTTCGCTCTCAGAAAACGTGTTGCTGATAACTTTGTAAACCGTATCGCATTCTGAATGAAAACCAAAGAATTCCTCTCTCAGCTTCTTCACGCCTTCAAGCAAAGGCATGTAATTCGATGGTTTATTAGGTGGCGACACTTTGGTCTCCCTGATAGCTTTTTGAGTTGCGCCATTCTGAATCTACAATTCTAAAATTCTCACAAAATCTGCAAAACCCAAAGCAAGAAATTTACCTGAAAATAATAACGACTATACGGCGTTTCCTCCACTCCTAAAGTCATCTTTGACTTCAACATATCATCCAGAGTCTTGATACTATCGGTCGTGGATTGTAGCAAAGCCACGATATTAGCTGAGTACGAAGTGTAAAGGAACATCAAAGAAAGAAACACTAGGAAAGTAGCAATTTTTCCTGCACCACTCCTCGGTTCAGCTTCAGAACCTTGTTGGCAAATGGCCCCAATCTCCATCTGGATCACATCCAGCACCGTCGGTTTCAGCACTCCGTGCTCTTTAATCAAAATGCGCTCTCCATGGACCCATTCGAATTTTATTATCAAATAGATCACGAAAAAGATGATTATCAACATCAACATGCAAGAATACCAAACCCAAGTATTAAATGGTAAGATGAAGACGTTGGATACGGCTGATAAAGGCGGAGCTCTGAAAATAAACTTTGCTCTTGTTGGGGTGGTAAACCCAACGTAATCAACAATACCAATTCGATCGTTAGTAAAGAACGAAGCAGTTCCTTAAAAAAAAAACAAGACAAATCAATTAAATTTAATAATTAAAATTGTCAGAAACACCTCCAATTTCCGCAATTTTCGATTGAAGATCCCCTATCAAACCATTAAAAAGCTTAGTTTTCGGATCCGGCGTTCCCCAAGTCCTTTGATAAATATAAGTTGGAGTAACATTTAAAATTTCAACAATATGTTTGACCAACAAATAATTGTGTTTGGTAATAGCATCGATATTTCTGTGCCTAAACACGAATAATTAATATATTTTACTAATAACTAATAAAAAATTACATCATATCGTCCAGATGTTCCAAAGTATCTTCATACAAATGAACAATGCTTATATTGATTGGCAATCCAAAAAGATTGGAACGATCGTTGGAATCAACCAAAGTTTTTATTAAACCAAGTTTGTTTCCTCTCCAGTTTGAAATATTGTTATAAATGTAAGGCTTGCTTTTAACCACTTTATAAGGTGATATAATCCCATAATCTTGAATCAAATAAACTCGACTGTTGATGAACATGTTGTAATCTTCTTGGAGTAAAGGTAAATTAAGAATAACCCAACGAAAAGGGAAATCGAATAAATGCAATTCATTAGACTAAAATTTAAAAATAATTATTTAAAAAAAAATAATAATAAAATTACCAGATTTAAAATATCTTTTCCGAAAGAACAATTATAATCCAACAAGAATAATTGGTGTTCCAAAGGTTGTTGATACCAAATCTGTTCAGTTTCATAACTAATTGCTATTGATAAGTCGCCCAACTTTTTCCAAAATTCCACCAAAGTTTCTGCAACAAAATAATTAATAAATATAAAATAATGTTTTTAAGAATAAAAACTTTTATCCCAGCAGAGGAATGCGGTGATTTTGGTTGGTTGATTCTGCTGCAGATGGTCCAGAAAGTCAACAAGCATGGTCTGCGGTTCGCATTTCACCGGTGGATGGACGAGCAGAAAGGCGAGCGGCAACAGCAGTTTTCCAATCATTTTCAATGATTCTCCAACGAACTCACGCTTTTCCCTTTTGAAGACGGCGTTTCGTGTCTTTCCCAATTAAAGTTTCATCCGGTAATTGCGGGTTTCGCGGCGCGCACGAAAATGACGATTAAATTATAAACAAAAAATATATGTACACATTTCGTACGGGCTCAATCATTTTACTTAAAACGGATTATTTAACTACGCTCTTATTAACTTTAATTATTGAATATCAAAAAAAAATCTAAGAAAACATTTAAGTATAATAGATGGTTCAATCATAGTAATTTACTTGCATGTTTTATAACTACCTTTCAAGTATTGGTAAAACACTGCTATTTTTACTTAAATTGTAATTATCTTATTTTTAATAGAATATTAAGTTGAATACGTCTATGATTTAAGTTTATATTCTGTAAATTATATTTTTAATTTAAATTGTTCATAACAAATGAGGCTTTCTAAAATAGTGTCCTTAACAATTAAAGTAGCGTCATTAGCAACTGAAGTAGCGTCCCTGACAACTGAAGTAGCGTCATTAGCAACTGACGTAGCGTACTTAGCAACTGTATTGGCGTCCTTGACAACTGATATAGCTTAGTTAGTAAGGCTAAAGTGGCATAAATAATAGAATTAATGCATTCTGAGATAAGTTAATGTAATTTTCTATATTCTTAATTATTATTCAATTATTTCAAATTAGATTTGTAGTAACATAGCGTAGCTTGAAATTGTATAACTAAATATGAACAAATAAAAGAATTTAATTCTCCACTCACTTAATTTTGTAGCCTTACATTTAATATATATAATTACAAATGCGAGCTGCACATTATATAATGCTTGAATTGTACGCCTTACACGTAATGTATAATTCGTTTGTTTTAGTAAGTGTAAAGTAAATTTGAAAATAATTGGAAGAGCTTAAGAAATGCGTACAGATGTAATTCGTGAAAAACGTTCGGATCGAAATGCTGGAATGCTCGGCTTCGGGCCATTCGGGACGTCTAATAAAATGTTGATCTCCTCAGGACGTGGTAGCCATTATGTTCATAATTTTATCAGCCTCGAACATAATTACTTAATCAAAATACACGTACAAGCGTAGAACAACAACGCCGTAGTTCATCATGTCAGAGATTTGATTTAATTTATTTTCAAAAGAATAGAAAAAAAAACTAGTTTCTATTATTCACCGCATCGAGAGGCTCTTTCAACGCGAACATTAATTTGACTGGAGATGTTAAGATTTATTACAGCCCGAGGATTCCTCCACGAAAAAAAAAATTGAAATTTGTTAACCTAGTTGGATGTTTCCTTTTGGTTGTTTATACAGTTATCGTAATTTACGACGATTTTTACGAAGTTCTATAAAAATAGGCTTTCTTTAATTGTTGGTTTTCACTGCTATTTCTATCTTTTTTCGGGTTTGGTAATGAAGATGTTAAAATTTATGGACGGCCGGCGGGAGTTGGTAGAAAAATTTTGCAACCACGACGTCGATGATGATGATGGTACGAAAAGAGAGGATGGATAGTGTTTTTTTCGTGGTTGGTTCTTTTGCCGCGAGGCGATTCGTGTCGAAGCGCTTGGCTCTCGGCTCGAGCACATAATGAAATCCAGTCCCCGGAGTTTCGTTGTTGCCTCTATGTATATAGTTTTTTTTTTGTCTTATTATTATTATTCCTTCTTCTATGCCTTTTAGTATTGAGACGGTTTTACATCTATTCCAAGGCGTGGTCACTTTTACTATCACTAAATAGGCCCGTGCTCAGTCGAGCAACAAAACGCTATCTCGGAGAGCGGCTCGCAGATAACGCAATCTTTCGAAAGACCTGTCTGGTCTCACTTCGACGTCTCTTTCTTTCCCTCCTACTCTTACTCCACCACTTCTTCACTCGCCATAACATCCATCCGACCACCGTTGCTCTCCACGAGGGTTCCTCAATTAGAACCATTATGGTATGCAAATCCTACTCGAGCATTGCGAAACGCCTTAGAATGTGTGCTTTATTAGCGTAGATTTTGTAAACCAAAATGCAAGAAAATCTATTTTTTTTTTACTTTTACGTAAATAATTTTTAATGTGAGTAGAAAAGTATTAAATAAAATATTTTTTCTCTATGAAAAAATTCTTCTGGAAAGAAAACGCGACTCGATCAATTAATGCCACCCACGTACAGATGCCACGTATTCAGTAGATCGATATACACTTTAACTACTTTTACCCGTGAAGACTATATATACATATATTTATTGGACCTATCGATTTCCAACTAATCCGAAGCCTCATCTCGCTCGGAGAGCGCGAGATAATTTCAGCAATATCGTTGCGAAACGTCCGTTTCGATGATTTATTAATTGGACGCAAATGGAAACGTAACACGCGAACTCTTTGGACCGACACGAGTTTTAAACAGAGACGAAAATACAGAAAAGATGAAGAAAGAGAGAAAGAAAGAAAAATAAAGATTAAATGCATTTAATTGCTACTGCAAATATCACCGGGGGAGAGGAGCAATCACTTCCTCCATCGATTTCGGTACGTGAGGTTGGGATAGGTTCTGCTTTCTTTTGGGGTAGGTTATTTTTTCGATACGAAACAAACTTCCAAATTAGAAAGCGCCGCGTGACATTGATTCCAATTTTTTTTTTCCTTCTTCCACCTCCTTCGACTTCTTGACTATCCTTATTGTTATTCGGCGAAAGTGATCTAGCTTCCATGGCTTGCCGAATTTTAATTGATTTTATATAAACAAAAAAAAAAGAAGTTTGGAAACGTTACTCATTTTTTTTTCAGTCTGCTATTTGTTCTTCTATTCCAATCTCATAGTGTTTCTATAGAAACATAAAATATTTTACTTCAGACAAAGAATTACTATCATTTATATTAGTTTACTACGTAGATTTTTTCATCAATTTTTCAAAATAATAATTTTCAACATTTTAAAAAATATTTTTTTTTTTTCAAAGCTTCAAATTTCGTACTTATGAAATATAATATTAAACTTTCTTTAATCTTAATATTCTTAGCTGAAATTTGTATTCAAAGAATATTTTTTTTGAAAATTTCGTATTAAAATAAAAATGCTCCTATTTTTTTAAGCTTTAACTTTTATAGATTTTTATAATTTAAAATCTTCAGTCTTTCATAAGGAAAATTTTTGGTATATTTGACGAAAATTTCAATCTAACATAATAATATTTTGAAGTTATTAGTAAAATATGTTACAAAATTATATTTACTCTTACTTTAACTTTGAAGTCTTCATTCATAGAATGAGGAAATTAAAAATAAATCTGTATTTTTAACTTAAATTTAAACTTTTTTTTATATAATAAAGAACATGAAAATATTTTTTCTTAAAATTTTATATCTTGTTTTTTAGTTGTTTGGGAGCTGCTGGAAAACCGTCAGCGATTTCCTCTCCATAAAATTAATGCGCTTATTAAAATTGTCGTGAATAATAATAACACGCCGTAAATTATTTCATATTTTATTTTATTTATTTTTTGATGGAAAACGGTTTTAATGACGACGACGACGACGCTGCTGCTGCTGCGGCCGTTACGTGACGATCTCCGAACATAATTCATAGTATTTTATTGGCACTTCGCCAAATGCCTTTTAGTTTACAATAACATCACAATTATATAGATCGTAATTACGCACAGTATATAAATTATCCATTCCGAAACGATACATCATCTATATTATCTTACATAACATTCAAACCGTTTAATAAAACATTACTAAATCTTAACAAAAAATAATAATAATATAATTTGAAAATTCATTAATTATATAATTTTTGTAAATTAGTATTTTGAAATTCTAATTGGTTGCTATTATTTTATTCGTACAGTTTTGTATGAAAATTATTGACAAAGTATGACATTCTGATAAAAATCTCTCGAGTTTCTTTTTGTATACATTTATTACGAAGCGAATACATCTTTAATAAATTTGAATAAACAGATGATGAACATATAGATATTCCAGTTTCACGTCGGAAGAAGCGAACACAAAGAGCGAATCGGCGTCAACTTAAACACTTTTATGAATAGCATTCAATCTCTTCACAAAACGTCGGCATTTCAAAAAAAAAAAAATGTATAACACCTTATTTTTTTTTAGATAAAAATGTTGACTGGAAAAAAATAATAATGATAAATTAATGAAGATTTTATTTAAAATTCATGCAAATAATCTAAAAAAAAATATTTGTTTTAGGAAATAAAATCATCAATTTTAAAATAGAAAATTAAAATTTATTTATAAAAAAATGTAATTGTTTGGAAAATCATCTATTATTAATGAATGAATATGAAATTTTATGATTTAATAATTATACAGATAATTATTAAAAATTGTGTAAAAATATTTATTTTATTTTTTGTAAATTTATTATTACAAGTAAATGATTTTATATTAAAAATTTCATAATTAAAGATAATTATTGCAGCTATTTAGACGTATTTAAATATACTACGTTTTGCAAGCTTCTATTGTGTAGTTAATATTAAACTTAATTTAATTAAAATTTTCATTCAAAATGTATTTTGAAAATAATATTATAGATAATTATATTTGTTAATTAATTAATTGTAAATGTTAAAAAAAATATTAGATTTATTTGAAAGACATTTTTTTGTAATTTAAAGTTGTAGACTTAGAATTGGATGTTTTTTTTTTAGATTCGTATTTATTGTGTTGCATTGAAGAAGTTAATGAAATAAGTAGATGATATTAGAATGAAGTGGTTGCCTTTCGTGGAAGTTGTTTGGTTGAAGTAGGGAATGCCTATCGAGGGTAGAAATCTGCGGACGACGCGACATTATGTGCTCGCATAAAGCAGTGTGTCCGAGCGCATGAACAGTTATAGAAGTTTATGTTCGCATCTATATCAGGCCATAATAATGATAATAATAATAAAATTAAAAGCTCGGAAAAGAAGAAGTAAAAAAAAGGAAGGAACGATTCTCGATTTGCCACGTTGATAAGGCGTGTGTGTATGTGCGAGCGATTGAAAAATGATTAAGCAAAAGGAGTGTACGAAGGAATTAAGAAGGAATGAGAAATGAGACGAAGAATGAAAGAGTAGACAACAAAAGCGGATAAAATAAAATAATAAAAAAATGTTGCGAGTGGAGAAGAAAAAGGCGGAATGTTGTTGGTGGTTATGAAGTAATGGCAGGTCTACGGGATCGGGATCGAAAAGCGTAGCGTAGCAGAAAACGAGCGCGCGATCTGGTAGAGCGATAATGGAGAGTGATAAGGATATCCTGGTGGCACCGCCCAGCAGGAACTGCTGGCTCAGATATTCTATATAGAATAATATGGTCCGAGCCGAAGCCGTAGCCGCCGCCGCCGCTTCTGCTACTACTCCTGCCTCCGCTTGGGAAGCTGTGGTCCAACAGATGACCACTTTCGATCTCCGCCAGCAAACTGGAGCAGTCCGCGCTCTCGCAGGACGCAAACCGACCACAGTATTTACTCGGACGTCGCTCTGATAGCACGCAGCGAGTGAGAAGAGAGTCTCGCACTGTAACACCATAGACAAAGACATACAAACACACGGACGACAACTCCTAAGAGAGCGAGAGAGACAGAGACAGACTCTACACCTGGAAGGAAGGAAGAGGACCCCAGCCGAACGCAGCGAGAAGAAGCAAACAATTAAAAAGACGGCGGCTCTCAACTTTTGTGTTCTTATCGTGCGTTGAAGTCACTCGCATCCCGCGCGACCGCCCGTTCATATCACCATGCGGACCGACGAAACGCCGGTCAAGTTAAAGTTCAACGCGTCCGAAGACTCTACATAGATAATATATATATTTTTTTGAAGAAGAATCTGTGGATACACTCAATTTTGGTGTGATTACCTATCATTTTGTTGTGCACCATCGAAGGACTACACAGAAAGAAAACAAAGACAATTAGTTTTTCTTCAACTTCTCTATTTTTTTTTTCTACTTCTTCCTCTTCATCGTTTTTCATTATTTATATTTTTCTCTCCTTTCCGCCTAAAGTGATTACGCGTTCTCTCTGACTTCGCAAAGTGACAACAAGGAATTTTCAAATTCGTTCAGTGGTTTATTTATCATTTCTCTCAGACACCAAATAATTATTGTGAACGAAGACCGAGCATATTCAAGAAATACACCGAAAAAACAACAACAACTCTAATTGTAAGTCCACTTTTTTTATAATTATTTTCACATTTCACAAACCAAAATATTAGTAAAAAAATAAAACTAAAACTTTAATTCAACCATAAAATAAAAATTATTAAATAATTTACAGTTTTACTTAAATTTCATATAAAAAAATATTTTTTCATTAAAATAAATTACTGATTTAAACAATTAAATATAATTAATCTAAATGTGTTAAGTAAGTAAAGAATTATATGAAAATGCAAGAAAATTAAGTTTGATTAAATTTTCTGTTAATTAATTAATTAAATTGATGTGTTTGAATCGTTAAAAAATTAAATGTAATCCAGTTAAAAATTAACAAATTTTGTATAAATATGTATCATAATAAATCAATTGGATAAATGTATGAATTATATATAAGATAGTTGAGTTTATTGACAGTAGATGTGGTTACCAGTTGGATGAAGACATAAACGAAGTAAAGTTATCACTTTAGATTTCGATTACTATAAACAGTTTGAGCAGAAATCAATTTTCAGCGCTTTGCAAATTTCCACTTTCCATTCAGCACAGCAGCATTTCACAAAGTTGTATAACACACAAGAAAAATAAACTTGCGTTATATTTTTTTTTGTCATCTTATTTGATTATCAATAAATTCCCGATCTGACAGTTAAATTAATTAACAGAGCGGTTATTTTCGCACGGCATTTCGAGAAGGCGCATAAAAACGGTAGCTTTTAATTTCTGTGTATCAGATTTATAATAAATATTCATTTTTTTTTGTAAATTTTAATTAAAATGCCAGTACCGAATCTAATATTTAACATTCTTTGGCTCGTTTATAAAAAAAAAAGTTAAAGATTAAGAAAATAATAGCGGTCTCAATTAATTACATTCGTTATAGTCTGAAGATGGAAATGGAAGGAGGAAGTCGCTGAAGAGTCGTGGGCGAAAAAATGTTTTTATAAACGATCAATTTTCGACAAACAAATGGCCATTAATTATGCAACAACACGTAGAGAGAACAAAAATAATCGTATCTACGAAACACACGCATTTGATGTTTTCCGAACGACTGTTTTATTATTTATTTATTTATTTCCTTCGACTCATTCTTCTTCATCTCTCATTTTAACGACGGCGTAGGTGTCCGTATTTCCTGCGGGATTGTTTTTTTTAACAATTCGGATAATAAATTGTTCATATTTAGTGGTCATCAACGCGCTAATTGATCGAGAGAGAAAAAAGTGTAATGGATGAATTGACGTGTGATAATTACAGATTCTAACTTAATTTGCAACAAAAATATCATGTAAAAAAATTTATTAATAGACGTGAAATTATTACAATTTTGTCTTTAATATTTATTCTTAAGATTTTTGCAGTTTTCAACAGAAATAAAACATTAAAAAAAATCCTGAAAAGCTCTGAAATAAATTAATTATTGAATAAAGTTTTGTGGTTAATTTGTGTAATATTTATTAGTAAAAAACGGATTAAATTTTTTGAATTTTTTGATTATGAAAATTGTAAAGTTATGATTAAATTATAAATAATTTTCTTCAGATACTTCATTTGTATCACATCAAACTATATATTCAAGAATTACGCTTATTTTTTTTCTGCTGCAAAAAAAATGTATAGAAGTGTAGCAGGACTTCCTGCTGCGATCCGAAACGCACGCTTTAGATAATAAAGTGTACTGATTTGGAAGTGAGATTCCTAATTGATGAATGGAAGCGCTTCCACTACGCACGTTCCTAATTGCGCAACGAATTTACGCGCACCGAGAGAAATTGCGTTTCGATTTCGTTACACATAAATTGATCCTTTTTTTTTCTTCTTCTACATTTCGCTTCTCTTCTCTTCACCTCCGCGTGTCGGTATCGAGAGCGTCGTGAAAATGCGACAAATGAAAAGCAAGTTCGATTTCCTGTTGTCACTTAACTTAGATTTAATTGCGTAATCGCTTCATACATTTTCTTTTCCTTTTTTTTAAAACTCATTTAACAGCTTCATATTTATTTATTTATTTACTTACTAATTTACTTATTTAATGCATGTATTTAAATCTTAAAAAAAAAAAATGTAATTGCACAGACCGCAGCTGATTTAACGCTAAATTGTCCGTCGTCGCGTTTTGTCGTTTAAATTTACACCAATTTGTTTAACGATCGTAATTGCCGCTTCGCTTTACACGATTTTGGACCCAAAATATTTACCAAAAAGAAAAAATTGTCTCATTACGACCGCAAATTGAGCAATTTTCGGGTGGACTCCGCTCGTTAACGAGGGTGTGAATTTGCGCAAATTGCATGCACAAATTATATGCGCAAACACACCTCTTCGCCAGTTGCAAGTCCAATTTTGTGTTTCTCTTCCCATGCTCGAAATTAAACAGTTTCTGCATGTAAATCGAATTACACTTTCTCAATGAAACTTCCGCTCCGAAAGGAAAAGAAGCAACAAAAAAAAACTTAATAATAATTCGGTTACCTCCTCTGGCACGAATAACGGTGCATTAAGGAAACGTATATTTCATTAACTTAATAATTTATTTTTTTAAAAATACAAGATTAATTTCAATATAGAATTACTTATCCACGCTTCGTTTATTTTAATTAGATTCACTATACATAATAAGTTTAATTGCAAAGTAATAAAGATTCAAATAGAATTATAAAATAATTGCATAAGTTAAAAATATCGTAGTTAATTGATGGGGAAAACAGTGGATTTGCGTTCATTGAAAGTCCTTCGCGTCGCCAAAAAACACGCAGCGGTTTTTCTCGTTCGGACGTAACGAGGAAGTCCACATTCGTGGAAATTAATTGAAAACGGGGAATCCCGATCTTCGCTATTTCTGTTAATGAAAAAAAAAAAGAATAAAAAGAAAAGAAAACACGCAGTAAACAAGTGCATCTTTGGTTGTGACTATGTAAATCTGTCGAAGCGTTTATTTTAATGGCGCGTTCATTAATTCAAGTCTTGTTTATGCATGTGTTTTTATTTCATTTTACTTTTCGCATTAATTCCTTGTCTTTTACACCAATAACTCTCAATCTTTTAATAATGAATTATTCTAACAAGATGACTGTTACTTCTCACAAGAGGAAACATCAATGCCTTCCTTCCCGTAATTAACATAAGTTAATTATTTACATCTTTGATTTATTTTCAAATAATTTCCTTTCAACAATTTTTTCTTACATCAATTTTATATTTCCTATTTTATTTTACTCATTCAAAATATTACATTTCTTCTATAAATTAATTAATTAAAATAAAAATTCTTGCAAATTTATAAATTATTTTTTTAATAATAATTTATTATTTCTACAAAATCTTTAAATTAATCAGATGTATAAATTCAAAAATATTAACTTTTTTTTAAACTATTTTTATTTAAATTTGTTGTTATTCTCACTAAATCTCTAAATTAATCAAAGACATTATATTTTCTATTATTTGATGAAATTATATTACAAAAAAAGTATAAATTCTTGCAAATTTGAAAAAGTTTGTATCCAAATTATTAACTTTTTTAACAATATTTTTTATCTCTATTTATTGTTATTTGCAATAAATTAATCAAAATCAATATATTTCTATTATTTAGTCAAGTTTGTAATTAAAAAAAGTATAAATTCTTACAATTTTTGTATCCAAAATCTTGAAAAAAAAAATTTTCTTTCCAAAATATTAACTTTTTAATAATAAATTTTATCTCAATGCAATAAATCACTAAATTAATTATTATTAATATATATTCCATTATTTATTCAAAGTTTGTAACAAAAAATTATTAATTTTTGTATCCAAAATATTAACAATAAATTTATTTCAATTCGCACTAAATCTCAGTATTAATCATAATTATTATATTATCAATTATTTCATCAAATTTTGTAACAATAATTGTAAAAAATTTTTGTATCAAAAATATTAACTTTTTTAAACAATAAATTAAATTAAAATCTCTAAATTAATCATAATATTTTTCTATTATGTAACAAATTTGTAAATCTAAAATATTTAATTATGAAAATGTATTGTTATTTGCATAAAATTAATCAGAGATATGATATTTTCTATTATTTGATGAAATTATGTAAGAGTATAAAATGTATAAATAAATTGCAAATTTCAAAAAAATGTAGATTTCGAAATATTCTTTTTTATTGTTGTTTGAAACTGTTGAATCGTGATTTGTGGATGAGGTTTGGAAACTTTCGTTATAATGAGCTAAACTTAATTATATTCATAAATATTATCTCTGCGCGCATTACATGCGTTTAGTCGTGGCCTCATCTTCAGAAAAATGGTAGAAACAAAAAGAGCAATAGAGTATGAAATAAAAAATAAGCAAAGAAAGAGAAACATAATGGACTAATTGAAGAAGGATCGTGGGGGTCTTTGATAATAATGGAATCATATTAGAAAGTTTGTCTAGTTGTCGTATGTGTACGTATGTATGTATGTAATTTCGTGTGGCTGCGATGGCCCACGCACTTAATTTCGGTGCACATTTAGTGTTTAGTCTATGTATGTATTTGTGTGAGCCATCAGCATTGTCCGAAGAGACATTCTTGTCCATTGTGTGGCAGCAGCACTATTGTTGCTACATGCAAATGATCCTGTGTCACATGCGAATGGAACAAAAACAAACACGGTATGAAAACAACAACAACAACAAGAGAAGAAAGAATGGAGAGGAAGGAATATACATGTATATATAATATGAAAACGGAATTACTTGGAAGTAATTTACTTAACATGATTTCCATTCCGTTTCGTCTTCTCGTTCGCGAATAAAATGCAAACAGACAAACAAACACACGCTGAAGCTATTTATTGCCATTGTTGTATTTTAGGAAATTACGTGAAGGTATTGCTATAGTTGTTATGGAAACTGCAGGTGGTGCAATCGGCGGTACTCGCAGGGGTCAGAGGTTGGCACGTGACCAATCTAATGAGGCACAAACCACGCGAACGGCCAACGCACACAGTGCAGCACACTTTATATTTACCCAAGACTTTAATTGCGCAAAGAACACTCGGATTTATCGCCTATGCACCATTTCCACATTCGTATGCAAAAGGTGAGCGAAAATGTGGATCTGTCCGAAAAACGGACGAAAGAAGGAAGAAGGTTAAGGGGGATGTCGAAACGGCCCGACCCGGATTAATTGCAAACAATTGAAACATTATTTAATGTGTGTGCTGCTGTGTGTCTGTTGTTGCAAATTGTCCGGGGCTCCAGTTCGCAGGACGTTGCGCAACGATCTTCCTCTTCTTCACACGGGACACAATCGAGGCGATGTGTTGCGACAGTTGCGAGATCTTAAGCGGTATCGTTTTGTTAATGAATTGGAACCACTTTGTCTCTCTTTCCTTTTTCCCATTCCTAAACAATCGAACAAAACAATAATAATAACAACAACAACAACAAAAACGAAACAAAAAGATGGATCACCGAAAAATCTCAGCGTCATCCATCATCATCTACCATTCACCTCAATAACACCTTTCAAAGAAACACTCTGAAATTAACACAATATTTAACATTTAGTTTAAAATGACATAAAAGTAACGTTACTATTTACAATTTAAATAACTTTTTTAAACAATTTAAATAACTTTTCTAAATTTAAAAAAAATCTTAAATAGTTTATGAAAAATACCTAATTTTTACAAGAAATTAAATGAAATATATATTTTGTGATTTTACTGTACGTATCAATATGAAATCAAAATATATAAACATAAAAGAAACTTTACTTTCCAAATGACAAATTTATTATTTTTAAAAAATAAATTAAGAATTTTTTTAAATTATTGCCTAATTTTTTCAAGAAATGCATTTAATATATATATATTTTTAATATGGAATCAGGATGTATAAACTGTCATAATAGAAATGTTACTTTAATAAATTTGAAATGATACAAAGAACAAATTTATTATTTTTAACAATAAATTTAATTTTTTTTAAAAACTATTTTCAGCCTATGATAATTCCTATTTTTTTTTTCAAAAACTATTAAATATATATTACAAAATTTTCCTGATTGTACCAATATGAAATCAAAATATATAAACTGTCACAAAAGAAACTTTACTTTACAAAACACAAATTTATTATTTTGAACAATAAACTAAGAAACTTTTTTAATTATTGTCTAATTTTTGAAAAAACTATATTCAATATGTATATATATTTTTTAATCCTGAACGTATCAATATGGAATCAAAATGTATAAACTGTCATAAAAGAAACTTTATTTTAATGACTTTGAAATGATACAAAGCACAAATTTATTTTTTTAACAATAAATTAAGAAACTTTTTTAATTATTGCCTAATTTTTGCAAAAACTATATTCAATATTTTTTTTTAAATCCTGAACGTATCAATATGGAATCAGGATGTATTAACTGTCATAATAGAAACTTTACTTTAATAAATTTAAAATGATACAAAGAACAAATTTATTATTTTTAACAATAAATTAAAAAAACTTTTTTAATTATTTTCAGCCTATGATAATTCCTATTTTTTCTTTTAAAAACTATTAAATATATGTTACAAAATTTTCCTGAATGTACCAATATGAAATCAAAATATATAAACTGTCATAAAAGAAACGTTACTTTATTAACTTTGAAATGATACAAAGCACAAATTTATTATTTTTAAAAATAAATTAACAGAAGTTTTTAATTATTTATAGACTATAATAATACCTAATTTTTCCAATAACTATATTAAATTAATATTACAAACTGTGTTTTTTTTTTAAACAAATCAATATGAAATAGTTATATACGAACTGTCATAAAAGAAACGTTACTATTTAAAGTTTATGTAACTATCAAATATTAAAATTAATAGAAATCTTATTTAATATTATGTGGAATATTAAAATAGACTAATTTGACAAGTAATTAATTGACTATTAATTAATTGACCATTAAATATTGAACACGATTTTTCTTGGTATAAACAGGATGTGAAAAGTGTCATAAAAGAAACGTTATCATTTGATTTTGAAATATCCAATAAATTATAAAACTTATATATTTTTTATTTGAAATAACAGTTTGAGAAATGTTACAAATTTTATTTTATGAATTAATAATATTTATATTAATATTAAAAATTAATGAATTTATCAAATTTCATAACACTTTTTGATGATCACAACTCGTCATATTTCTAATTAACTCAGTGAACTGTAAAAGACTACCAGATTTATATTTCACTTCGCTTCGCTTCTTTTTATGTCTTCTCTCGCTCTTATGAAGAAAAACCTCAAAACTAAGTCCTAATTATTCCAAATATATGAGCACACCGTGCGCATCGTTGTCCTAACGGTACAAGAAACGAGATTAAAAATGTAGATACGAGCATTAAATCAACCAATTTCAACTAAGTACGTATTCAGAGCTATTTCGCTGTGACACATAATAATAAATCGGTAGCACTTATTAAAAAAAATATGTATTTTCTTCTAATTTTCTCTTTTGAATTCGTAAGGCGATCAAATATAAATCGATAAATTAATTTACATGATGTAATCAAATTTTGAATTCATGAAAAACCAAGCGACTGACGACGATCGAGATTTAGAAAGTCCGTATGGAAATTAGAGATTTAATTAGGAAGTTTTGTGCGAATTTTATTTTATTTTGATGAATTCGTATCACCTCGTTTCGGTTTTCACTGTATTTAAATTAAAGATAATAACGATTAATTTGTATTTAAATTTAAAAATAAACAGTGTAATTTTTTTGTGGAAAAAGTTGAGAAAACAGGAAATTTTTAATAACGAAAATGAATAAACAAAGTGTCAGTTTATTGTTTGCAATAAAAGCGAGTTGAGAGAAAGAATGAAGCGAACGTTAAAGAAAAAAAATAAAGAAGAAAGACATGGCAGTGAAACTCCAAAGAAAGGAAATCTTGTAGTACAATAAACCAGACTGAACCTATTAGAAATTCCATTTCTTGGAAATTGAATTTAGCGTTTTTGTAGAGCAGAAATAGAAGAAGAAAATAAAAACAACAATAGTGGTAAATAGTGAGAGAAATAGCGTTGGGTGGTGCGCATCAAATCAAGAAAAGTAAGTAACTGATTCTTTAACGAATTGAAAAGATTAAAATTGGGAAGATTCGTTCAAGAAAGTTTTAAAGAATTGTTAATTTTTTGTAAATTACGTAACGTTAATTACGTTTGTATAAATTTAAATTGGATTAAGCAACAAACATGTTGTTAAGATTTTCAATTCGATTATGAACTGGAAGAGAGAAAACAAGAATAAAAATATAATCTGTACATGGTAATTAAAATCAATCGAATCGGTGCACGGTTCGAGTTTTATATCAAAAAAAAAATTATAAATGTAAAAATTCCCAATAATAAAGCATAATCGTGTTGCGTGCGTGTTTTTTGCTGCAATTTTTTATGATTCAGGTAACAGTGAAGAAATGGAGGAGGGAAAAAAATAATAAAAATAAACTGGTGAGTTACTTTTGCCGAGTGATGTAAGCGGTTTTATGCGTAATTGAAAGAAGGAGAAAAAAGGATGTTATTAATTGCATTAATTGGATGCTTTTATTAATTATCGTCGGCGGATTTTATGTCGCCGTTAACCTATCAAGACGACTTGTTCGGAATTCCGAAACGATTCCGTCCTCAGCTTCTGTGCGGAATCGGCGAATGAGTCATCTTCGAGCATCATCCTGAATTTATAGCAAAATTATGCATTTTTACATTATTGTTATTAAAACGTAGGTGTGAAACGCGCTTTAAATGCCAACGAAATGAAGAGTACAGCTAAAGCAAATTTAGAAAACTGTATGAAAATTAACACAGTTTTTTTTTTATTATTAAATTAATTAAAATTCTTTTATGTAGTCATAAGAATTGTACATTAAAAAAAATAATAATAATAAGAAATTATAATAAGTTTATGCATTTATTACAGCAACACTTTCTAACCAGAAATAATTGGATTATGACTAAATAAAAAATAAACTTTTTCGACGCACCCAGAGTCTGCGGTCGTCGGTGAAGGAAGATTATCCAGCTGTTGCCGATATTTCCTGAGGTTACAAAATTTTCGTTTGACGCAAATATCTTGGAATATTCTATTTAATCTTGGATTTCTAAAGAAACGATTAATAGATTATTTTTTAGATAATCATTAGTTGATTTCTGTAAGTTTCTTTTTTTTTACCTGTAAATTGGAACATTCGGAAGAGTTTGATTTATTGCGTACAGCTGTTTGCAGGTTCTACCCGTAGGGCAACGCGTTGATTCATGGGTTTCAATTCTGTAAATTGGATCATCAAACGTGATTGATTTATGCTAAACGGATGTCATTAATTTCTACATTTTTCATAGTTATTTGTAATATTTAAAAGATTAATGAAAATTATAGATTTTTTAATTAACCTGACATATTTTATTAATTTTATTCATTAATTAATTGTAAATAATTGGAATTATGTTTTTTTTAGAAATTTAAGATCAAAAAAATTAAATAACTGAAAAATATTTAAAAAAAAAATCGTTTATAAAATTGAATAAATCATTTAATATTCAAGTGCATTTTTTTGCTATTAATTCTAAACTGTTGATATAATATTTATGAGCGGTAACATAATACGTTTTTAATATGTACAAAAAAAAATATGCAATAAATTCTATTATTAAATAAAAACCAGTAAATCTGTTTGCGACTTCATGTTTTATTGATGAAATATAACATTTATGATTTGTCTATGATAATATTTTTTTTAGTCGGAATAAAAGAGAAGAGGAAAAAACACGTCCGAATTAATTATTGAAATGCGTGCGTTTAAGTGAAATACAATTATGTAATTTGAGGGAATTCATTTTATTTTCTTTGCAATTTTGTAAAATTTTAGAATAATTTGTACTTAAAATTATTTTTTTTAATCAATTATTACTTTTTTTGTGAGAAATTGAAGGTCGATTAGTTTGATTTTTTTTCTTCTAATTATTACAAATTAATATAATTTCTGAGATGATAAATAAAAAATGTAATGAAGGATAATTGTAAATTAACCTTCGATGAGTCACGTTCTCAAAATATAAGAAAATTGTAAGTTAAATAATTCAAAATCCTTTCGAAAAGGTTTAGTAACAACCGTTTTACTTCAGCAGCTTCAAAAAATCGTTTTTTTTTCTTCTCCTTCGCTGCTCGTCGCAATGTTTCCTTCGTCTCGTTTTGTTGTCTCGTTACCTTTAAACTGATTTGGGTCAAGAATTTCACGCGGATTATTGCTTATTATTACTGTTAAATCTATTGCTTCTTCGCCGATGACGATATAGAACTTTTTTTCTTATCCCATCGTTCCATTTTCTAACTGCTGCTAATTCTTCGTTTCTCGCTGTGTTTCTTTGCTTTTGCTCACCTTTTTTTATTTAGTGTCCCTCGGTCGTTTCGTTTCGGACGATTTCAGGTGATCGTCGAAGCGAGCGCGAAAATCGAAAGTGACTTCGAGCGGAGAGGAAGAGAAGAAGTGCAAGAAGTCAAAGAAGAATAAGAAGGTGGCTTGTCGTCACGGTCCAAAGGCAATCGAGAAATCGACACAATGTGTCCAATTTTTTGGATTTCTTCTCATTGTTATTTTCTTCATCTTCTTTCGCAATTAATCAATCGCCTAGAAGGTTTTCTATTATAAATTGCCTCCTTCTTTATTTTATTTTTATTTTTGGATCGTTTCGATTAACCGAATTCAATGGAACTCAATTTCAAACTTCAAAAAATCGACTTGAATCATCCCGAAAACGACAGTTGATTCCACTAAGACTCCAGCCATTATGCAAATCGCGTGTTTGTGTGACTTTTGACCCGAAGATTCTTCCTACGCAACGTGCGGGGGCGTCCCGATTTTTTTGGGTGAGGTACTACACATAATTGAACGGTTTCGTGGATTATGGTAATCGCGTCAAATGCAAATGCTTGAAATCAGGCGATAAATCCGCCGGTGATTCAATAAATTAATCCTTAATACGTGTCTCCTCAATCTGAAACAACACACGAAAACGAATACGCAAATTTATGCTAATAAGCGTCGATAAATTTCGGATCAAAATCGAAGCAAAAAAATAAATAAATAAATAAAAATATGTAACAACAAGCGTATATATTTATGTGAATTTTAATTTCGGTAACAATTTATAAAGTTGTTTTAGCCTAGTAATTATCATAGAGAAATCATAACTTTTATTTAACATCAATAAACTTTTTTCTTGCTACTATTTGTAATTCAATACCAATTTAACTTTAAATAATATATTCTAATATAAAAACAATAAATTTATGCATTTTTCAGTAGTTTATAAAGAAACATTAATGTCACTTTTATTACTTTTTTCTACCAAATTTTGAACTAAATAATTCTATTAAATTTTTTTACATAATTTATTGTTTCCTTAAAAAATTCTTGATTAATTAAATTTAATTCTCTTATAATTTTAAAATGTTTCCATATATTTGTTGAAAATTTAACGTTAATCTGTAATTACAGTTGATTTTGTCTCATTAATTATGATGAAGATTGGTTTGGGTATAAACATTGTTGTTTAATTAAGTGAAGCAGTTATAACAAATTTCGGTCAGTCCGGATTCAGTGTAGTCAGGTTAGAAAATTTCAAAACGAATGAAATTTTAATTGTCAAATTTAATTGTCAAATTTAGTTGTCAAATTTTGTTGGAATGTCAGAGGAGAGAACGGTTGAAAATTAATACAATAAGAGGAATGAGAAATATTCGGATGGTCTTCCTAATCAATTGCGATGCATCTGTTGGTTAAGAAGACAAGTTCGATACGTCGCGAGATGAAGATTGTAATCGCAATCTTAAGTCCCTGCACGTGTCTTTCCTTCTACTCGTATTATACACACTTGAATGTATAAGTGTATGCATTCAAGTTACAGATATAAGCTAAATGTCAGATGCATGGAAGGAAAGAGCGCGCGGAGGAGAATACCGGGAAAGCTCTCGTTCGTTACGTAAACCTCCCCTTCGAAATTCGCGGTTTGGAGATGAATGAAGTAAGTGAGAAATAATGCGAAGATCAGATTCATCATCGTTGCGAGAGGCGAAGTGACAAAACGATGTTAATGACATCGTTGCATAAAAATGAACCGGGGCGGATGGACGATTGGCAAGAGTTTGCGTTTCGGTTCCCGCAATTGTCTCGAACAATGCGTCGGTTGGTGGCTCCAACATAATCGTAATGGGAATAACGACTGTTAATGAGAACTGCTCTCTTTATCTCTCTTTCGTCTCCTCCTCATCATCAGCAAACAGCAGCAGCAGCAGCATCATCGAAGTCAATGCGACTTCTTTTACCTCACTTTATCGAGGAGTTATCTGGAGCAAGGCCACGGACGCGCCCACCTCGATTCATCCGACCTGAGGTCGTTTCGAAACTACAATTTATTTATTTATTTATTTATTTTGGAAAAAAGTACGAAAACGTTCGGTTTCGTTGTGGTGCAAAATAGGATAGTAAGGATAAAAGAAAGAAGCGGTGCCTCGGTCTCAGATCGCAATAAACAATTATCCGCACTATAATTACCACAGACTAAGACAATAATTAAACGTCTCTATAGATAATGTAATGTAGCATAATGCGAAAATGTCAGAATGTGAGTGAGGTGGAGATCATATTCAAATCGATTCGCCACATCGTTTTCGCCCGCTTTTGTCAAAGCGCGCGGATCGCGAGCGCCCTCTACTCGCGCCGCCCCACTCTGCGCTCGAGACCCGCCGCCGCCCACTCGATTGTTTAAAAACAATAACTCATTATAAATATTAGCGATATAAAATATAAATTTCGCTCCGTCCATTATTATTATTATCATTATTTAGGCGGGCGTGAAATTTATTAGTATACAATTTGCACTTACTAATATTTCCTTTGAAGTGCGCTTTCCGTCGCTCCTCTACACGGAAATCCCCTCCCCTCCCCCATTCCAACAAACTAGAAATCAATTTCTGCAAAATTTACAATCGCAATTCTTGTTTACTATTTCTCTCTTTTTTCCTACACTTCCTTCCTTTTCCGCCCATATTCAATTCATCGCAGCTTTCATATTCAGCCCTTTCCAATTCATATATCACAGCACAAATCACACAATTCAATTCAGCCGTACTTCTAATTTATAAAATCATCCACCTTTTTTCAATTTATATAAACTATTACATAATTTTTGAGCAATCCCGTAAATATAATTAAATTAACAATTGTCATTGCAACAAAATAAAAAAAACACTGAATATGAGTTTTTAATGCGTCATTGTTTGCTTCTTTAATTGAGAAAATGTTTCCTAAAGTAAAATTGTTATATAATTAAAAGTATCATTGTTAAAGTAGATTTTTATGCATTTCGGTTGATCAGTCTGATTCCTTGACATTTGCGCACGATTTTAAACTTGATTCGCAAAATTTTCCCCATTAATCTGTATAATACATCGAAAGATCAATAAATCACCAAGTCGGTTAAGTTGAAAGCGGTTTTCGTGTCGCCAATAAAGATTAGCTCTTTCAATTCATTAGAAATAAAATGTATTGAGAGAACAAAAAAAACAGCGGATCTTAATAGAGCAGGAATTTAAATTAGATTTGTGGGAGAAATTTAAACTATTTCAATTTTGGAATTGAAACCAATAAATTCGAATTTTTGGTATTCTCTCCGGTTATTTTTTGTTTTGTTCTTAAGTGCACTCTACTCTTGTGAGATGATGATGATGAGTCGTCGTTCGCGCCTTGACCTTTTCGTGGAACGATGGAAAAAATATCGCTTTTGCTGCAGCGTTCTTATTTTCGTTTCGGGTGGAAGGAACACCGTTGTTGTGTCTTTCTTGCATGTGCGTGAAAGTAAAAGTTGAGCAGAGAGATTTATGCGTTTTAAATGCGGACGGACACTTTTCGCCTTCGGTCCGGACCCCCTTTTCGCAGCTGAAAACACTTTTAAAACTGTCATTCCAATATATACACGCAAACAAAAAATTCTTAACTGCCGATCGTAAAAATTCCATTCCAATCCGATTCTCGAAGCGAGAAAAGAAGCATAAACAAAACCTTTCAGATTTAAGCCTTATGAACATCATACAATTAACATTTTTCAAGTTATATCTGAAATTATTTATTAATTGGTATTAAATTCTAAATGATCAAACATGTTGTCAAATTATTAATTAATTAGGTTTCAATAAAATTGTCTTAAATCAATAAATTATGGTTTATTATTGTATAAAGATATAAAAAAATAAGAGTGAAATAACCGGCACTGCCCAAAGTTCAGGCACGATGTAAACCTTGACACGAATCCTCTTGCACTAATGTAAGCAACATTCTTTCGAATTGCTGAAAGTACTGCAGCGCTCTTCATTGAAATTTGAAATAAATATTGTTGCGATTAGGATAAAGTAGCTTTTGGGCAAAAGATAAATTGTCTAACAACAATTTTTATGTCAGCTAATAAACGCTAATGGCGTCGGCACGTTTCCGACTCGCGCGAGTTGTGTATTGTGTTGATCTGTTCTTATTGTTGCTTTAATAACATGCCATTATTCAAAACATCGGGGCAATTCATTTAACAAAAAAAAATGTGGACGTGCGAAATTTCGAAATCATGCACCTTCGAATTATATATAAAAAAAAAACTTTTTGATTTAGTGAAAGTGTGTTTAGAATCGAGTCAAGAATTTTCAGGATGTTTTGGGAGGTGATATTTGCGTTGCGTGATATTTGTATGTTATTGCTGAGTTGATTGGTGGATTGTAAATTGTGGTAATTGGAGCGTAATGAGATTAAAGAAGTGTAAAAAAAAAATATGGAGAGAAGAAATTATTTAAGCTGTAAAATTTTATCCTTTCGGAGTCGTGCGGCGTTTCATCGATGAAAGCGGAGACAGTTATCGGGTAATAACCGATCGGTTGGAAATGGATTTGATGGTGATCGGGGTAATTCGAAGGAACGATTCGCCTCGGAGTTTATGACTTCATTTGGAGCTGCGGCATAAGAGTTTCGTTACGTAACGGACATCTCGCAATTAACATATGAACAATGAATTCGGCGCGGCGGCCCGCCTGGTGTCCTTCCTCCTCTCTAAGCCATCATCTCTTGTGTCACATTTCGAACACACGGGCAGATTTACATATAATATGTTATTATTCTCATCTAATAACAATACCGGAGGTGTGAGGCTGCGGCTTAGAGAGGAGGCCCACCGTAGTCGTCGTCGCAGCCGTAACCGTAATCGCGCGCGGCTCGTATTCATCGCATTCGCATTCGCCAATGCTGTTGGGCCTTTTGTGTCAATATATTCGAAAATTTTTACGTGCATATTAAGCGGCGACCTTTCGCCGATTCGGAAAACGAAAGGAGGACGGAAAGGTTATAATCGATGGCGACTTTTCTTTTCAATAAAATCGGTGGTACGAATAGCAGACGCAGATGAACGTTGTACCATTACCATCCACCATGGTACCTTTCATTGCGTTGGCTCCCAACTCGGCCCACAACACCCATTGTCTCATAAATATTATCATTTTAGAAAATTATTATTACACTGCGACGACGACGACGACGATGCTGATGATGATCCATTTATGTATTTGGCACGGAACCAACAACGACCATCAGGGATCGTCGCAATCAAACCATTCATTCAATCGCCTCTATCCTCTTCTATTAAATCACCAATTACACACACACTTTCTTCTTCTTATACTTATTCCACTTAATCTCTATTATCCCATCTTACTTCACCTACGAAATCCAGTCCTACGCACACACATTGTCATAATAATGCAACAACAACTCTTCAAACATAATCAACACGCAATTATCTCTATTATTTTCAAACTTCACAGATGATCAACAATTATCGCAATAACTGCACAATAATTTCCAATAATTCCCAAAAAAAATATTTTATTATTAGAAAAAGCGTTGCAGGTGGATCCACATCCATAACTTAACTAATAAAATTTGCATAAATTTCTAAGATATTCCGAATTTCTATATAAAGAGACGATTATGTAAATTGGGCATATTCGAAACGCATATTTTTTTTATATTTCTTTCCGAGCTCAGACGCATTATTTTGGTACAATTTATGCTAATCCACGAGAATACCAGTGTTTCTGGTGGTATAAGATAATTTGTTTAGGAGACATTTAAATAAAATGAAGATAATCTCGCATGCAAATTTAGTAAAATAGTTTAAAAACAAGGTTGATATTAGATTTATCTTATTAATCTCTTGTTTATGTAAGTTTAGACGATTTTTTTTAACCCAAATTAAGACCAATAAATATTAAATAAAAAGTTTGAGAATTAAAATATATAGACAAAGTTTGACAAACTAATGAAGCAATAGTGTAGTTTAGAGTTTATGATGCGTGTTTTTAATAGAGATGTAACGATTATATATGATAGTTATAAATTTCGAGCAGAGGAATGGTGGAATAGAAATGCACTAAATGTCGCGATTAAATGGGCGAACGTTAGCTACAAGGAATAGTGCAAAGTTACAAAGTGCATGAGTACGTACATTACAATGTAACTGATTAAATTTGAATCTGATTGTCAGAGATGGCGTGCGCTGTCTTCGCCGAACATGGAAACACTTACCACCACCATCACCACCCGGTGACATTTAAATTTTCGTTATTAAATATGCGCCGAGCGTAGTATCAAGATCATCGTAGATCAGCTGTTATATCATATTTTTGCATGAGTTATGAGGCCCTCCTTACTCGATTTGCAAAGAAAACGCTTTTTCATGCTTTCTCGAGCACGGAAAGCGTATTGTTCTTGGGCTGTTAACTGCCTTCATTAATTACTGCTATTTGTTGTTGCTTAACCATATAAAGTCAACCATGTAGGTAATTCATATCAGCAAACACACATCATAATTCATACAAATTATACACACTTCAACTATTCCAGAATTTAAGAAAGCACAACAATTTTAATAATAAATTAATTTACTTTACTCATTTTTATGACTTTACATAAATTTATAAAGTTTTTATGAAAAAAAAAACATTTTTCATTACAAAAAAAATTAATTCGAAAAGATTTTTTACATATTGAGCATTATTTATATAACAAAAATAGGAAATGTTAAAGCTTTAACTAATTAAAAATTTAGAATTCGCTAATTGCTGGAAAACCAATTAGTGTTTTTATTGATACAAAATGGATTTTTATAAATTAGCATTAATTGTATGACAAATTTTATTAAACAAAATTGCTAATTGATGATTCAATACAAAATTAAATATAACTAACAACCAATTAGAACAGAGTAAACAAATAAGAATTTCTTATATAACGAATTTTGATTCTTTTTAATTGATGAAATATTTGGAATTTTCTAGAACCAATTAGTGCTTTGAAATCAATTAGATTTTTGCATTTTTTTTTCCTAGCTTTTATATAAGAGGAATTGGGAAATACTGGAAATATTAAAAATTAAATAAAATGAATTTGGATTATTTAATTTATTTTTAAATTATTGTGCAACGAATTGAGAAATATTATAAAATTTTGATATGAGAGATGATTATTGTATAAGAAATGGTGAGATGCGAAAATGCTAATTATGAATGTCGTTCGAAAAGCTGTAAAGTGTTGGAATCCGTTTCCTGCAAAACGAGAGTGGAAGCTGGCGAGGAATCCCATTTCGCCCATTAGAAAAAAAATTATGAAGAAAAACGTCGCACGGCGACTTTTCTTTATTATTATTATTGTAGGCTCGCAATTAAATCGCATTCCGCGCGGAATTCGAGAACTTCGCAAACTATTTACGTATTTGTCTCATTCACTCTCTTTCTTCCATTCGACTTATTTGTAAATCTATTTCACTTCTACTTCTTCGTTCGATCCTCGAGAACTGCTTGGAGATTTAGAAATTAGCTTCCGGTATGTGTGTATATGTATATTTCGCTCGAGGTGCTTGTAAATTCGGGTTCTACGATGATGATGATGATAATGATGATGTCGGTTATCATCATTATTATTGTGATTGTGAAGTAAAAGTGACGGTTTCGGTTTCGAACTAGATCACTGGGAGTGCGTCCACTACGCTCTCAATCTGAGAGCGTTTTTGTGCGTGTGTACGTACGTACGTACACACGCATTTATTTATGTATGTGTGTGTGTGTGTGTATTGGCATCGCACTCTCGATTAGAGAGAAATGTGATCAGGATGCGTGCGAAAGTGGAGCGCGTGCACACGCAACGTCCTTTTACGGCGACACCGTAATTCCTTCTACGGGTTTGGACGTCTTACGGAAACGCGAGCACTCGGACGACACACTTCCCGGTCTTACACTTTACACTCGATTAGGCAGAGCGAAAATCACGAGAACCATATTTGAAGCAACTGCCGGAGAGAAGGTAAAGAAATGAAGAGAAACAGAAGTATCCGCACACGAAATTGCCACACCGTTATCGAAAGGAGAGGACGTAGGTTCCTCCAATTACGATTTTCAAGTGCAATTGCTGCAACCTAAGGCAGCCAATTTAACCATACCTAAACCGTACTGCTGTTGTGATGTTCGACTGCTCTATGCATCATTCATTCATTCATTTCTCCGAGCTCTGAAACACTGCTAATGAAGATCCATTCGGGTCTCATTACATGCATCCATTCTGCCATAACTATACGTCTCTCCTCTAATTGCGCTGGAAATGTTTAAAAGCTTTTAAAACGATATTTATGAATCAATAACGACACGGCAGAGTTTCAATTCATCGGTCAAATCGAATGCCGCGATACTCCAATACAACCAACTCTCAAATTATACATATTTGGTGCCGTCATTATTATCTACCAATGCGGCAATAACTTTAAATTGACTTAATAAATCTGCAAGTTAATCATAAAGATTTCAACAATTTTCACAATCTTGCGATTCACGTAAGAAATTTTCAATTTAATACTGACTAAAATAAGTAAATTATAACAATTTTTTTAATAATATTTTTTGATTATTTCTTTCACGTTCTCATCGATTGCATAAACATAATTGGTTTTGTAGCGAAACCCTCGAGGTTTACTGCATTTTGTCGACAATCGTTGTAGGTTACTTTTGATAAATAGGCGAGGCTACAGGAAATCAATGCAAGATTAAGTAATGACTGTTATGAAAACAGACGTACTAAATAGTAGGAAAAGGAAATATAATCTTCTAACGAATTTTGTTGGTATACAAATAAATATGACAGTTGACAACTTTACAAATGTCAAAATCTCATTTAAATTTGTTGTAAAAATGTTTGTTTATTTTTTTGTAAAAATAAGCAAAATTTTGAAAACTGATTTTTTTAGCTTATTTAAAAATCACACATAATGTAACAAGGAAATATATAAAAATAATAATTTATGAAAACAGATATACGAAATATAAGGAAGAGGAAACATAATCTTCTAGAAAATTGCACAGATATGCAAAAATAAAAATTTAAATTTGTTTAAAAAACCTATTTTTTTCCTAATAAATGTAGTGACATCACTTTGACACTTGAAATTATTTGAGTTGGTACACAAATATGACAGTTGACAATTTGAATTATGTCAAAAATTTAATTCAAATGCAATAAGGAAATATTTCAAATTTAATATTTTAAATTAATTGAAAACAAAATAGTTTTTAGTAAGGAAATGCTTCAGGGTAAATATTTTATTTGTTAATTTCGTAATTTGTTCGAGGTTACAGGAAATCTTTGCAAGATGAGTGAAATCAACTGAAATTTCGACAATTGTTTGTTAATAATTATATGAGTAAAAAACCAAAAATGGACTGAGCGGAAATGAATTCGAAATACCGTCAACCGATGATGCATAAGATTTCTAGAGAGAAAAAACGAAATGCAAGAGAAGAAGTAAAGAGTCGTGGGTCCTTGAATTCCTCATGGAATGCAATTTAATTACGAACGCATAATAATAATAATAATCCTCGGCCGCAGCAACAATAATAATAATAATAATAATGAGCGGAACGCCCAGTGATAAACTATTGTTACTCTTTTGCGTCGAGTTGATATTTAGAATAGTAAAAGTCATAGGTTATATGTACGTATGAATGCATGGAGCCTTGACAACGAAAAGCTGCGAGAGAGTCGAAGAAGAGGAAGGAATTACCAAACCCATAGAGCGGACGAAGTGAAAAGCGGAGAGAAGAAGGAAGATTGAGGAGCGCGCGCGCTCCTTTTACCACTTTACAAGACCGCAACGCATTTCGAATTCCAGTAGCCTTTCGAAAAAAAAAAAATGTATATTAAAAGACGAGAAGAAGAAATTCATTAATTAACCCGAAATCGATTTATCACGAGCATCCCATTTGCATACTAATGATCTTACGCAAACTTTTACCTATCAATTTTTCGTCAGTACATCAAAGAACATATCTTCATGTTTCATCCACTTTTATGTCATCTAACATCCTTGAATTAATTTGTAAACATTTAACGATTTCTCTGAATTGTTGTTCGCTCCTCTTATGTGCATACAACTCGTTCATTACTTTTATTTTTTTTTACTTAGTTCCAATTGCTCGGCTTTGTGTTCGCACTTCAACGTGCATAATTATTAATTGATGTAATTCAATAATAATCTCACCTTGTCTCGAGTCATCTCGGTGACTCATCTGCTTCTGCACATGCTATTACATATAATGTAACCATTACTTTTATTTATTAATTATTATTTACCTTTTTGCATTTTAATTGCACCAGTTTCACAAGAAATGCCGTCAAATCCACATCAACTTCTTCAATTCCTTATCTTAAATTTCTTAAAATTGTTGTTTATTTAATCACATCATAATTTTAATCAATTTTTGTATTTATTACAATTATATTTTGTGAAACAAATTTCAATTCCTGAAAGTTTTTCAACAAACTTTATATAAAAGTAATTATTTTACAAATGAAAGAAAATTTAAAAAACTGATTTTCGTAAAAAATGAAAAGTATTTGAATTTAAGTAAATGTTAATGAAATCCATTGCATCTTCCATCATCGCTCAAAGTCGTACAAATGTAATGCATGCATTCATCATTTTCTTCGCCAAGGATCTGTTTATGTAAATGCGCGCAGTAATTACCCGTTTCTAAATATTACCTTCATGATGTATTACCTTTGTGACAAGTAAACTATTTAATAGTGGATGAATAAAAAAATCTTCCTCGTTTAGTGCGGATTAGTTCGTTCGCGGAATTTATTTCAAAAAAGAAGCTGCGTTAATGGCCTGAGATCTTTCGTTGTATTGTTTTAATTAATTATCCAGACAATTGTATCGTTTCGTTATAATGGAAGAAATAGCAAATGGTTTTTTTCTTTTTTCTGCCGAGTGTGAGGTTTTCTGTCGTGCGAGGATGAATCCGGTGTACTTGCTTGATGTGTAAAGTGTGTGTGTGTGTATAAAGTGTTAAAGTGGCAACATTCTCAGTGTGTCCCCTCTAATGAATCCTCCGCAGAATCTCACATGATCTCTCTCGGTCTCTTCGCACACCGAATCCACTTATTACTTATTCCATCACGCGAATCCACTACTACTCACATACACTCGTCGTCCCGTATGCGCGTCGTTAAGATGATTATACCGGCTCGTTATTACTTTTCTTATGGATCCTAATTACTTTCGGATTAAGTCCCTAGCCGGTAATTTATTTGTTTACTCGACTACTACTTCTACCACTTACCAACTTCAATCCGCACATGCATCTTCAAACTGCTCGACTTCTTTGGGACCATTTTTTCTTTGTTTCATATTATTACATTATCATCATCAACGTCATCATCATCATCAGCTGCAGCAGCAACAGCGAAGCGTCTCATTCACATCTCAATAATGAACCTTTGAACTTTTTACGATCATTACGTTTAATCATCGTTTCCCCATTCATCCATTAGACAACGTTCTCGCATTTAAACTTAACCCAATTCGAACACTGCTTCCGTTCAAATTGCTTCACACATTACCCAAGAATCCCATTAACAACTTCATTCTTAATTCCAAACAAAAACTTTTATATTTTTAACTACAAACAAATATATTCATATAAATCATAATTCTTTATTTACTTAACTTTTTGTATTCTTAATTATTTAGCCTTAACACTAATTACGTAAAGTATACATTTCATCAAATTAATATACTCATCATTTTTTATGATTTTCAAAGAATCTATTGTCTCTTTTTTGAATAGACACATTTTTCAATTCATTTCATGATGGAGATTGATTACTGACCTTTAAATTAAATAATTAAGATAATAAGATTTATTTCATACATTTTACTAAATTATTACCTACAAAATCCATAAAATATATTACTAATTATCTTCATTAATTATTTTTGTATCTAAAATTGATTATTTATAATTTATAAAATGAATTAAAGGAAATTCAATAAGAAAAGATTAATACAATTCTTTTGGAAAAAAAACTGTAATTTTTATAATTTATATAACAGAGTTCAAAAGTATATTATTGTTGTTTACCCGGATGCAGATGGTGGTTTTGAATGGAATCTGAAGAGATGATCCAAAGAGGTCATGCGTCTGGGAAAGGGAACGAAAATTATCTATTTGCATTTACATAACGAAATCTATAATTATATCAAATAAATCTGCCGCAATCGTTTTAAACCGAAAAAAACTAATAAAAATGGTTAGACAACGACGTTCATGAATAGAGTCGCTTATATGGAAGATCATAATTTCGGTATAGGAAGATATTCCAGTGGGTGCTCTTCCGCAGCAGCCTCATTCATTGTTTTGCGCGATGATTCTTCGTTGAATTGTGAGAGGATATAATAATGCAAGCAAGAAAAAAAAGTACAATTATTTTCTTCCCATGTCGCATCGCGTTACGTAAAGGCGTTGTCGTCTCGCCTCGCGAAAAGGTCGGATATTTCGGAGTTTAAAGGGCAGAGCAATTTACGGCCGGCAAAAATACACGCTTACGCAATGCGCAGAAGACCGGACAGGTTGCTTTTGGACCTGCTGGTTCTTCCAACTTTATTACCTCACCTTCTTTGCAGCCAATACAGTTCTTATATATTATAAAGTATAAAGAGAAAACAAATATATTATTACAATTTTTATCATTAAAAATCTTTAAAGAATAATCAATGAAAAAAAAATCTGTTTTGAAAAAAATTTTGAGAATCACAGTAAAAATTCATATATTTAGAAAATGACGAGGTTTTCTGAGCAAAGTGTTTCTTTGGATGGCTTGAAATAAGTTGAAATAACCAATGTAGCAAAAGGTAAAATTAAGATTAAGTTAAGATCTTTGTGCTTATTAATATGTAATGAAATAGGTTGAGAACTTTTAAATGAAATATTTGTTGTACAATTTTTTTATGAAAATACTGAAAGTTAAAGTTGTTTTATTTATAAATAATGAGGTTTTCTGATAAAAGTGCATTTCATTAGATGTTTTAAAATAGGTTAAGAAGAAGTTGAAATAGATATAATCGTAAAATTAAGTTTAAATTTTTGTGATTACTTTTTTATTGTCAGTGCGTTCCTTTATATATTATGAAATGTGTTGAGATCTTGGAATTGGAATATTTAGTGTAAACAAAATTATGAGAATACTCAATGTTAAAGTTATGATATTTATAAAGTATTAAGTTTCTTTGGACGGTTTGAAATAAGTTGAGAAGTTGAAATAGATAAAATTAAGTTTCAGATTTTCTGATCAGAATTTTCTGTTCCTTTATATATTATGAAATGGGCTGAAAACTTGAAATTGAAATATTTGGTGTACAAAGAAACTTATGAGAATACTCAAAGTTAAAGTTAAGATATTTATAATAAAATAAGAAATAGAAATAATCGTCGTAGCAAACGGAAGTTTTATTGATCCAAATGATGTTATGAAATTGGATTTGAAATATTTGGTGTAAAAAAAAACTTTAGTAAAGTTAACAATATGTTTCTTTGGATAGTGTGAAATAAGTTGAAAAGTAAAAATTTGTTGTAACAAAAGGAAAAATTAAGATATTTGTAAAAGAATGAGGTTTTCTGGTCAGAAGGTTGCGCTTTGGTGATGTTGATTGATAAGGTTGGCAGCTCCGATATGCGGATAAAAGGTTGTTCTGGAATTTATTAATTTGTGCGCGCGTCTTGGGAGAGAAATAGAGTGAGTGAGTGAGTATTGGAGTTTGTTTTGCGGTGGCATTAAATCTGGCATTTGGTGTTGGTTTGTACGCAGACAATTATGGAGCGCCAAAAGGTCAGGAGCTGTGGTAGCCGTGGCGCGGCGGCGATGGGCAACACCCGGCCTCCTCGATGTGTGCCTAATTAAACCCAGCCTACGGTTGCCTGGAACGCGACCGGAGGCCACAAACGGGCCTCCATTTAGAGCTCTTTCCTAGCAGCAGGAAGCGAACGGCATCTTACACACACACACACATTCGTGTATGTACGTATAGGCGAGCGCGCACATACAGAGAAAGAGAGATGTTAGTTAGTCTGCTCGACTGACTTGCAGGAATTTCAAACGTATATTTCGTGATTAGAACTAGAGGCGGTTTTTGCATCCGTTCCATTTCATATGCACACACACACACACATATATGGATACAAACACACACACACACACACACACACATGCACACAGTCGCATGCTCTCGAAGAAATCCAACTACACCCATTTCGCATTCCGATGGCTTCACCGAAAAACCATCATCCTCTGCATCGAAGCCTCATTTTTGGGTGCTTTGTAAGCAGCAGGCCCAACCTCGTGCCATACCAGGATTCCGCGTACGGAGACAATCGAACTAGAATTCCCGAATTTTAATTGATAGCTTCCTAGAGACGCCGCAAAAGACCGTATTAACATTTTTACAACCCCTTCGAAGAACGCCCATCCAAAAAAAATGTACGAAGTCGAAGTCGAAAGAAAACGTCTCACCAAATCAATGAAATCCCATTTAGGCAAAGGGAAGAACGTCTCCGCGTTTTTCGGAAGTTCCATAAAAGCGCTCAACCCGAAACGCGACGCTGAATGCAAAGGTCCGAAATTAAAACGCTTATGGTCCGAGTACTGTTTCTTCTGGGCTTCTTCGAAATTCGAGTTTGGATCTCTAAAATCATCGATGTGTGACTAGCCTCAAGCATTTTTTTGCCTCTGGTAGAAACGAACCTACTTCGGCGCTTCTCCTCCATATGCATTTATATCTATATAATTTCCAAGACCTTTTAACATTGATACCATCTTAACTGTTTCGACTTACATAGTTATGATCCACATACAGTTGTACTACAACCGCAAACCATTTATTCCAACTACAAGATTATCAATAATACAAATATTCATTTAAAACTTGAAGATAAATTAAAAATGTGTATCACGTAGCTAAGAAAATGTCTTCAATTAAATGATATTTCTTGCGCTTGTCGTCGGCCTCACTTTACATCGGAATCAGTCAATTAACAATTAAGAAAATGCATTTGTGCAAATTGATGGTTTCCTAGACACAGCGACATCACAGACAAAGGATGTAATTAACATTTTTACTACCTACCGTTCCAAAGCTCAACAAGAAAAGAACTTCTACAATGTAGAATCAGTAAAAGAGAGAAAAAAACAAGTTCGATCTCTTTCCCAAAACTGTAGGGGAAATGAATAAATGAATGGAAGAAGAATATTTTATTTTTTTGCTCTTTCCTAAAATTATTAAATTGAAAGGAAGAAGACAGTTACAAATGAAATAATAGATTTAGATGCATACATAAAAATAAAATGTAAAAGAAATAAATAATTATGAAATGAAGGATAGAATCAATTTCCTAAATTCAGTGATTCAGAATTCGTCCAGCGGTTATGTAAGGATTTCTCTAAAACCCGGTGGAATCTGAGCGTTGCATGCGAAACCATATGTTATTTTTTTTCTTCTTATATTTTTGTTATTTTATTTCATCCGCTTATTTTACATAATAGACTCGTTCTAAAAGGTTCAATTATTGCCTCGATCGTGTCCCATATGGGCACAGGCGGCAGCTCCGAATCCAGTTTCTTCTCCTTTTCCTTCTCTCGCTCGCCGCGGTTGCGTAAGAGAGGCGTTCGAAGAAGAATGGGAAGGTATTGTTAATAATTAAATTCGCGTTATTTATTTATGTTCGAGTGCGACGACAAGTGCGTGACGCTTCGTCGTCGTCGGATCGCTCCACTTTCTCATTGTTAATATAAAAGAGATCATCCATCCATTCATTTATTTTTCCTCTTCTTCTTCGTCTTAGTCGCTCTCCTTTTCCTCTCCTTTAAATAGTTTATTTCTCTGTTGAACTGCTGCGTGTTTTATAACGTACGATGCCACCATAAGTTGTCTAAAATGGAGGCACTTTCTCCCGTTTGACCATTAGGCCTGATTTGCGACCGTTTTGCTTTGATATATGACCACAATCCGACCGAACATTGAATCGAAACGGCTCGTGCCAAAAGCCTTCCACATCCTACTTAGATAAAAGCCTCCTCCGGATCCAATCACTGCTCACGCGCTCTACCCACTATTTTTATTCCTTCTCTCTCTCTCTCTCTCTCTCCTCTCTTCACTCGGTCTCCTCCATTTCTAACACATAAAAACCACGTTACACAATCACCAATAACACCGTACTTTATCGCATGGCGAAACCGTAAATCAACACCACCACCATCCAATAAACGACAACGAATTTATCATAAATTGAATGCACCAGATTTCTCAAAACGTTTATACCAAAAACAAGCGGATTCATGTAAATTCCCAACTCTTGCAATTCCAATTGGTATCGTCTTTGCAATACACATTCAATTGTAAATGCATGCCTTCTCCATTGTCCTGCTCGATTTTTTAGTTTCCTGCAACAATACACTCAAAATACTATTAAACTTTTTAACCAAATAATCACAATGCTTCAATTTTTACAATTTTCACTGCAAATTTATAAATAATTAGAAATAACTAAAAATAACAACATACGCTGCTTTCCCACAGATGCAAAAAAAATGTTTATTTTATGTGCAGGATGTGCTGTTTCCTAATCAAATAAATTATTTCTAGAATATCCTGTGGATCTCTCAAAACTTCCATCAATAATTTACAATTTTCTCCGACCGTTTTAGCAATAAATTTATGAAATCCAATTCACACTTTCACGATTTGTATAAATTATTAGATTTTCAGTAATAATTTCTAAAAAAAATTAGCAGAAAATTAATTGATTAAAAATTGATGAAATTAAATTGTTAAGAAATAAATAATTTCTAAATAAAATTTATGAATGTTACTTCAATAAAATATATAATCCAATTGGATTTTTATGGTTATTATCACATAAAATTTGATTCTAAAAAAAAAAATAAACTTTGAGTATCAATTGAGTTAATGGTGATTATATAAGTGCGATGTTGAGGAATGATCGAGGTTAAATTTGAAAACCGAGCGGTAATTACGCGAAATTAATGCGCTCCGCAATTAATGTAAGCACCTAAGTGCGATGCAGTTACATCAATAAATGGGATATACATTTTAGTTTTTTTTTTTTCTCTTATTTAGAGCCGGAAAATTAGCGGCGCGGACAGAGTTTGCATTTGAGAGCAGCGCTAATTGGAGGCGATTAAATTATCTTGAATGAAACAGGCGTAAAAGGGTAGTGGGGAGGATTGAAAGGGAAAAACGTATAGTTCGAAATGACGTAATAATTCGGGTAATCGAATAAAAGCTTTCATTCGGAGCTGGTTTCGATGCGAGGAGGCGTTTCGCGATCATGATGATGATGATGATGAATATAATGATGTAAATGAAAGGAATTTGGAGCGGAATGGATATCGAGGAGGGAGGAGCGCGTGTGTTGTCGAACGGAAAGGAACAGTTCTTCTGCGTACTTTTTTTTTTGTTAGTTTGTTGCTTTTGTTTTTTATTTTTGATTGCTACGAGACGCTAAACTATTTGCTCTATTTCATGTCATCCGTTTGGCGTAAACGACTCCGTGTCCGGAGGCAAAGAAAGTCTCACTCCGTCGCGGAGCGGCTCGCGCGCTCTCAAGCTATTTGGTATATATTTATTTGCAATTACCATGATGAAAGAAAAGAGAAGTTATTCTTTGCTGAGAGTAAGGTCTTGTTCATTTTTGGATAAGTAATGGAAGAGGTGCAGTTTGATTGAGTCAATAAAAATATGTTGACGGTGGTCAAAGGACTTTCCCCATGATGATTGGTAAAAATTGTCAATGATTTTTTTATAAAAATCATTTAAACATCATTAACTTATTGATTATTAGAATATAGTAATTACAGTAAAAATATTTATTAAAAACACGACTAATTTAATAGTTCAGATTTTTTGTTTGATTTTCATATAATATTAACATTTTGCAAATGAGCGGCGGATATATCCGCCATTCCCTTGACGCAATTATATATTCTAGACGAAGTCGCCCAATCTTAGTTTAACGGTAGCTCTTAGAGGGCGTCACTAGTTTTTATCAAAGCTGTCAAACGTCAAAAACAATAAATTAAAATGAAGATATATTTATTTTAATATAGATTTAATGATTAGTTGGATGTGAAGGTTGAAGTTATTGATGATATGCATTACACAATTGTAAATTTAGTTACTTTGCAATTATGTTGATGGATGAAGGGTAAAGTTATAATTTTTACGATGAAGAAGCTGGTGTTTAATAATCTGGATGATGATGATGATGATGAGGAAGAAGTGGAGGATGTGGTCAGCGTCGGAGAGTTAAGATGGTCAGTGACTTAATGGCCCCCATCAGGATGATCGTCGCGCTACACGTCGGCCAATTACCGCAATTTACGGTGCACCCCGTCGAGGACTTACCGCAGCGCCGTCCGCCAATTACGGCGCCAATAAAAACTAATTGAAGTAAAAATGCGCTCGAAAACCGCAAAAGGGAGTTTTAGTTCGGATCAGTTTTAGTTTTCAGAGCGTCGAGAAGAAAATGAGGGAAAGAAAGATGGAAAGAAACTCGGCCTGAAACGGACAGAGGGATCGCAGTAATTAGCAGTCGCGGCCGTGCAAAAAAGCGTTTAGAAAGTGACAAATAATTATTGCAAATTGATGCAAATATCGTTTTGCAAAAGTGGCCGCTGCTGCGTCGGCTCTCGTTTCTGATGCTGTTTCTGTACTGCCACTATGTGGCAACTGCAGATCATTTATTTAGTGCACGGAAAGTAACGACTGTATTAAGTTGACACTTAACTGCTGAAACGAGGAAACATTAAAAATACAGCTCAAATTAAGCGGACGCAGCAGCAACGATAGAAGGCGGCAAAAACTGGAGCTCGGAAAAAGGTGTTTGCTGATGCAACGATTTCACCTAAACAATCCTTTCTTAAACATCACACGTCTCCTAATGTAATAAAATTTACTCCATAAAAATTGTAATAACAAATTTCCAGCAATAATTACATATTTTTTCTTTTTTAATCTAAACAATATTTATCTACAATCTATCACTATTAAGTAAATTAGAAAAGCGAATCATTTTGCTCTAGAAACAAGTATTTGCAATATACAGTTATAACATTCCATAATAATTGCATTCCATTCATATTATCCAAGCTTTTACTTTTAAAAAGACACTTGCATACCAAATCCATCTCTTCTCATATTATTATAAACAAGAAATTTTAATTTTAATTTCAAATTTGAAAATACCTTAAAAACGATGCAAATTTGATCAAATTTTAAAATCAATTATTTGATTATTTTTTTTGTGAAATAATAATTTAAATTAGTGAACGTAATATAATTAAGTTAGTTAATAAATAAATGAATTGCGTTTAATCAATTACTGGATCGTTTTAAATGGAATTAGAAGAATCGAAGTAAAAGTGAATTCCTTTGAGTTAATATGGCTGAGTAATTCTTGAAACTCACATTCAATTAAAGTAAATTCCTGATGATCAAATTGTATATAATCCGATATAATTTATATCTTTCATCTTTTTAAACAGGTAATAATTAGATTTATATCAGCTCGAGTTTTAGTAAGAATTATTTTATAAATAAATATGATTAATTTTAATGAAATTTTAATTTATTAAAATTTATAAAAAAAAAAAATTAACTGAATTTTGAAGAATTTAGAATGATGTCATTCGTCATGGTTAGAAATAAAACGTTAATTACTTTAATTAAATTAATTTATGATGTTTATCAAAAATTAGTTTTCTAAGAAATAAGTTACAAATTCAAATCTAATGATTATTTAAAATATGTTTGGTGAAATTAAGATTAAGATATGTTTGTGATTGTATTGAAGAAATGTTGAGTTGTTTCATGTTGGAAGCCGGTGGCAGAGGCTGATCTTAAACAGTGTTCCTCTAATTACAATCTTTTCGAGCTGTTGGCTCAGAAGTCCCTCCAGATCTCTGTTACGGTGGATCTCTGAGTAGCGAGCGGTAGCTGGCTTGATGGATGCCCGCAACCGGACGTCTTCTGCATTAATTACACGCTAAGACGTGACCACGGATGGCACACATGGATGTTGGTAGAGCATCCGAAAGAGATGGAAGAGGTACGGACCCGCATCTAATCACTCACGGAATGTGTTCGTACCGACTACCAACAAATTAGATTATGGATGCGGATAATTGCTAATGTCCAAGACCCCCGGAGCCACGGTCGGCACTAAAACTTTCGCGAAACGCTTCAATCTTCGCCGCTGCTCATACGATGGATGAAACATCAAGCCTCGTGCATCATGACAAGAAGAATCTTTAATAACCGTAAAACCTCAATCATAAAATTGAATAAAAGAAAACAATATCAATTCGAATTATCGTTTAGAAACTCAATTGAAGCGTGCTCGAAATTATTGTCTCTGCGAGATTACATTTTTTTTTTCTTCTATGATAATGCTCCAAAGGAAATTGAAATTGCTAATTACCACAAAGCTCGCACTTAATGCACCGCAAATTACCATAAACAGTGCAAACAATTTCCTCGAGCTTCTTATTAAATCGTATCAAAACAGTTCATAATTTTCGAAAGTAGGAAACTTACCTCTCAGTTGACACAAATCCTGCTGCTATTCTCCTCATAATATGAATTATTATTTAAGAAATTTTGAACGTTTGATCGTAAAACGTCGAGTAAATAGCGCATCCAAGTAATATCTCACTCCGAGCTAGTCTTATCTGAAGAGAGACTCGAGCCTGAAGAAATGTGCTCCTAAATCACTTCGCTTTACTTTTAGCCACTAATGAAGCGATTTGTACTAATTAACGAGACCTATTGAGGATCGTACGAGAAGGCAGCGTATGCATGTATATGCTCGGGTTCGTGTCGTGACCCACTAACGAACTCTAATTAAATCATCGCCGCAAAGTGCCTTCCTCGTAATTATAATATAATTAAGGATATTTTCGTGGTGCATACGTTTCAATTTCGTATGTGGAGAGAAACTCGATTTCCTCCAATTTACATCAACTCGCACGCACGCCGATAATTAAAAACACATTTCTTAATGTTACGCAACATCCAATAAGTCAAAATATTTAGATTAACTTAGTTTACTTCCTAATTAAGTAAAAATAATTATGTACAAAATTATTAATTACATTTCAAAACTAGAACTTTAAAAATTGTTTGATTTAGAATAAATTAGATTTTTTAATAAAATTTTTATTGAATGTTATTACTATTATGTCATATGTAGGTTATTCAATAGAATTGATGCTTTTTAAAATGATGAGTTGAGAAATGAAGAGTTTGTGATAAGCTTAAGATAATCTTTTTTTTTTTGGTATTTGTATGGTGTATCTAAGTTGGAGAGTTAGGAGGAGATGCGGATGAATGCGTTACGGAATATGGACCATTGTGGATTAGAGATGTTTATTTATGGAGATCATTGAATGGGAAGGTTCATGCATTCATAATGCAATTCAGGATGGAGTGAAAAGTTTTGAAGGAAAGAAGCAGAAGAGGATATTTGTAGATGGTGAAAGCTCAGGTGGGGGAGAGAAAGAGAGGTATTGGAGAAGGTAGGTTTCTGCAAAAAGGGAAGAGTATAGAGATCGTAGAAGAGAGATGGATGAGGATAGATGGAAGAGGCGCAAACGCCCGGTTGGCCGTCTTCGTTTTTCGTTCTTTTGTAATAACGGCAGGAGCAGCAGCAGCAGCTCCGTCTCCTATTATCGTGTTTGGTAGTATTTAGCATATTATCTACGGATCTGAGAGAGTACGTGCGTTCCGAGCTCTCGGACTCGGACAATTTGTCTATGTAGGTCTATTGGAGTCACGATTGTTGTTGGGCCGAGAGCTGAGAGCGCGATGCGATGCCGATGCCGGCAGCGCAAGAATATGGGTGTGGGTTCTCTTGACAGAACAATATTTATACATCCATACACGTAATGACAACTTCCTCGTGTTCCATGTTGTGTCTATACCAAAAAAAGGCAGACTCGGGCGGTTAAAAGTAGATCCATCCCCGATCCTTCTTCGCATAGATTTACGGCACATCCATTTCTCCTTTTTCTTCTTGCGATCCTCGTAAGGCATCAATGTCAATTAGTGCAGATTTGATGAGCCCTTGATGCAGTCGAGTCGAACGCTACAGCCATTAGAGTGGGTGTCGGCGTATGCATCCAAGCAGAAGTAATGGGTCTGCTGGGAGGATCTTGGATGTACCGTTTCGGGTTGTTCTTCGTAATTAACCGCACCCCGACATCTCCGAATTCGTTGACAACCTCTTCTTCGTTGCCCAATAACGCCTTGCGCGCACACACACCGAAAATTTGACATTTCCAAAAGGCTAATTGGCTTACGTAAACCGCGCCTGATCCGCTCGACTTGATTCGGGGTCTTAATCTCTTCCAGTTCATCGAGACTCGCGATGCCTCCGGGGCGCCAAAATCAATTGCTTATGTAATGAGTTTCCTACAAATTTGCAAAAAAAGACAACTGTAACTCTTAAAAAAATGCATACATAATACAACCTATCAAATATTAACATGAATCTTCCTGCTTTTCAGGACTCGCTTAATAATACGTAGAAGACCATTCTTTTCATATCATTAAGAAACTTTTTTTACTATTGATATATATATATTAATAATATTTTATATTTGCAGGTTTTTCTGTGAGCATCGATGAGTGTAGTGGATCCTGGTTTGCCGTGGCTCCGCTACCTGCCTCCGCTGAGTTTGCCGTTGACGATGCGCGAAAAAGACTCCTCTCCGAGGAAGATGCTGGTGGCAACCACCGGGCACAGTTCACCGAAGCAAGCAGCCGTCTATCCTGTATCGGATCGGGCGCCGCCAGGTGATGACGGCCCTTTCGACCTCTCCAGGAATACCAGGTCCCCGGGACCGCACATGTCTCCAGCAGGACGACCCGCTCAGGAATCCGAGGAGCAGCCGCTGGATCTCAGAGTGGACCACAAGAAGTTGAGGATAATGCGGCGGCAGGTGGAGGACGAGAACAGGAATTTGATTTCTCCTGCAGCGAGCGTCGGCAGCGAAGGAAAAGAGCCGTCCGAGGAGCGCACGAGTCCTGCAACTGTAGCAAGCAAATTCCCGCCGCAGCTCCCCAATTACCCGGTGCTGTTCCCACCCCAGCAGATCCATCCGATGATGCTGGAAGCCATGTACAGAGCGCAGAACGAGAAGGTGCGACTGCCCCTTGCGTACCCACATTCTCCGACCTACCCTCAGCGCTACCCGTTCTTAAGCCCGACGATGCTCTCTCCCCCAGTCAATCAAGTTCCTTTCGACATGCTCCGCAATCCTGCACCGCAGCCTGCAGCAGCCAAATCCTTCCCGGAGACCACCGGGAAAGTCAAGGATCGTTACGCCTGCAAATTCTGCGGAAAAGTGTTCCCGCGTTCGGCAAACCTGACCCGTCACCTACGCACCCACACCGGGGAGCAACCCTACAAATGCAGGTACTGCGAACGCAGTTTCTCCATCAGCTCGAACCTGCAACGCCACGTGCGCAACATCCACAACAAGGAGAAACCCTTCAAATGTCCGCTCTGCGAACGATGCTTCGGACAGCAGACGAACCTCGACAGGCACCTGAAGAAGCACGAAGCTGATGGACCGACAATCCTAGACGAGCGCACGCTGCAACGCCGCAACCTCACCAGGAACCTCTCCGAGGAGTCCTACTTCGAGGAGATCCGATCGTTCATGGGCAAGGTGACCGAGGGTCGTCTCCTTCAGCATCTGCAGCCCAACAAGAACTTCCTTCCGCCCAAGAACCTCTTCGATCCCGCCAAGACCGACGACCTGCACGTGAAGCAGCGCGACTCTTCCTACTTCTCCGACAAAGACAATTTCTCCTCGCGATCCAGCACCGCCTCCGACACATCCGCCAAGGACGATCCGGACAACAACAACCACGAGAACAAGGAGGACAGAAACGCCACGCACGAGAGCGAAAATAGCAACAACACCTGATTAAGGTAACTAAAACAGAGACGTATATACAAGAAACGAAAAAATAAATAAAAAACAAAAAGTAAATTAAGCAAGAAAAATAAAACTATTGAATTATGTATATAAATAGATATCTATATATATATATATATATACACAACTACGGATCCGTCAGCAATGTATAATAATGTATAAAATTCCACTCGAAATTTTTGTGATATTCAGTTAATTCTTAAGATAATAATTACGATAGATAGAGGCGCGGTCTTGCTCGTAGTGCATTCAATGCTCCGCAACACCGCGTCTTCCTTCCACGATTCTTCTAAAATTAATACAACAACAAAAATGATTGTTACAAACGAAGCACACCTAACAAAATTATTATATCTTATTGATTGTATTCATACACCTAACACCTATTATTTTCCAATGGAATTCTCCTGTATAAAAAAAAAACAAAAAATTAATCATTATTTAATAAATCTATATTTTTTTAAAATTACACACAACCCTTTTGATTTTTTTTCATCACTCAAAACTTTTTCAGTATAAATATTTTGGTCGAAATTGCTTAATAAAAATATGCAAAATATGAATTTGATTAATAAATTAAAAAGTTAATGAAACAAATTGAAAATTGCGGATAATTACTGTAAAACTTAATTGTTAATGCGGTCATTCGGATCGTTTGAGAGTAATGAGTAATCTCCATGAGATGCTGGTATTTAATATTTAAATGCGTTTCGATGCAATAAAGCACTGATTAAAACGTATAATGATATCAATTAGAGTGTTGGCATAGGCAAAATTAGCGACGATTGCGAACCGAAGAAATTAGTCTCGGATTTAATTGAATTTTGCAAATCAATTAAAAGCGAAGCGAAATGAGATTAAACACAATGCGAGGAGGAAGCGCGTTTGCTGGATGTTCTGACTTTTTTTTCTCCTCGTTTCGTGGTCGATCTCAGAAGTATTTGAGCGAATGAAATTAATTTCTTAATGATAATGATGGAAATGCATCTGGGAATGGATTTATGGTCACTATTTGCGCCGTTCGTCAAATATAGAATGCTGACGTAAAGTCGGGGCAATTTGATTTATTTCCATTTAATTGGATGCGGCCGTTCAGAGCCGCCGCCGCCGCCAAGTTGAAGCAGAAGAGCAGCCACCGCCGATGCTGCTGCGGCCGCCGTTTATGGATGCGAAAAATAGTCGAGGAGTTTCGATGAAAAAGAAAATTATTTGTTGGTATGAGAGGCAATAATAATAATTGTCGCCGGCCGATAAAAGGAGGGAGGAAGAAGTGGTAGAAGATGATGATGGAGAGTGTAGTAGAAAAGGATGCTCTATTGTGTGTGAGTGTGTGTGTGTCTGCGTTTGTCCATCGGATGGAGGATTGTGGATGGAGGAGGAAGGAGAGCAAAGAGTAAGTAGTTGGCGATGCGATGCGTTCGCGCGAATGGGACGGATTGTGAACGGCCGATCGCATCCGTTCCCAAGTCCAGTTCAATGCTTGACCGCCATCAATAACTAGTTTTATTGGGAAAAACGCGAGCTCCCATCGTAGTCTTCGTCGTCGTCATCATCATCATCATCATCATATCCCATACGCACCGTCGATCCCGCGCTTATCAACAACCTCACCTAACCCCATCCTCCTCGTAGTCTGCTTTGCATTGCATAAGTCCAGGATTTATTATTATCATTTCCTAGTAGCAGCAGCAGCAAGCTGCATGCATTGCATTGCCTTCGAGAGAGGAGGCACAGCGATTTGAATAACAAATTTGGTATTAATTCCGTTATATGGCTTGATATGAAATTGCCGTTTAGGACGGAGACCGTCCAATTCCATTTACTTGCGGCCGCAAAAATCCGATGCACGCTTCACGTGTTATCAGCAACATGCAATTTGTTAATCGCGGAAAATACGCGACGCTAATTCAGAAATCATGTTTATCATGAGGAGTTTTCCATTTATCTCCTAGCAGCCACCGCGCCAAAGGGATCCGCGTTCAATTACACTTCTTTTTTCTTTCTTCCATCGTTTCACATCTGAGCATCCCAACCCGTTTATTCACAACTCAATTCCAAAAAAAAACTTTATCCGCATCAAGACTTGAATAATCAATCACCTCATCAAACGCACGTAATTATACCACCCAGTAAGTACTTCACATTACAATCATTTAAACTTCACTTTAAAATCTTTACTAATTTATATCACTTTTCTCTTTAAAAACTTCATATTTTCTAAAAAAAATAATTATTTACAACAAAATCACATAAAAGTTTATAAAACTTTCTTCTTTTAATTATTTACTTCCAAAATATATATAAAATTGTTTCTTCAACAAAAAAAAAACATATGTATATTTTTTTTATCTGATATATTTCACCTTTCATTAACAAATTATTAATTAATTCTACTCTCATAATCCTACATTTCCTGTTACATTAATACATGAATTAGTTTCAATCTTCTCGTAAAAAAATCTGCATTATCTCCACACTTTACACATTTCTTATTTCTTTAACTTATTTCATTTTCAGACTATCCCACTATAATCTAAATTCTCTTGAAATCAGATAAATCCATAAATCTTCCACTAAAAAACTATTAATCCATTTATAAACTAAACACCTGTAGTGTAGAAGACAACATGTACTTTCTCTTAAGAGAATAATTATGTTTTCCGTCGTTCAAAGTTTTTCCTCATTATATTTTCTTTTATAAAAACCTGTAATTTAGATTTAAAAAAAAAATAAGTATTATATATAAAAATTCACTAAAGTTGTGGTAAAATCAACAAAGTTATTTATATTTAGTAGAATCCACGCACGATTCCCATAATCAACGCCTTACCTAAACCATCCACACCACGTTAAAACACTTTCTCGACAAAGTACTGTTATTTGCAAACAGTCTATATTTCTGCTCTCACAAAGAAAAAAATCTTGATCTGCAATATGAAATTCCCCACAAATATGACGCTGTTCTAAATATAGTTTATTTTTGTATTTCAAGTGAAGAACGAGAGTAGAAAACGCATCGGTCAACGCCGAAATACAAAAAACGTATTTTTTAATGGTAATTGTTGCAAAAAAAAAACTTATGTAAAGGAGAAAACCAAAACATATTGAGTTTCTCTCATATAAGGACAGATAAGTCATCTACATGAATCTGTTGTCTTTTTACGTACATCCAAATCTTGTAGAAAACTGTTACAATACCCATAATCCACGCCTTACTTAAAACCGTAATGCTTTATCTTATTAACTAAACTTTCTTCAAAACTTTAAATTTAATAAAATTTTGAGTTGAAAAAAATAAATTTATAAAATTACTACTAGTTTTATTGTAAACAAACACCTTTTACATTACATGCGACACGCATTGTTAAAGTCTGGTATTATTGCAATTATTATTTTTTTCTTAAGTTTCTGAAAGGTAAATAAACGCAATTATTTTTGTTGGTCAAGAAATAAAGAGCCGTTTAGTGTACGACGTTTGCAGCAATAAATACGATTGCTGCACGCATAAACAACATGTTGTAGGATGGATATTGCTAAACGGCACACATACACATATCAAAAGCCATAATAATCCGAGACGCGAGACACGAGTCGCCGCATAAATTCAAACAAATTTTGAAATTTATGTAATGCAGACAGACGACATAATTAAAAAGAGGGAAGGAATTTGAATAATTAACCATTCCGTTTCGCAAGCTCAATTAAAGGCGTCGGTGCTTCAATCCTCGTAAAGAAAGCAAAAGCCTGGTGCGTGTCAATACTAAATCCTGTTGTGACATTCCGCTTAACATTTCACGATCGGTCCAATTCGAATTTGCAAAATACACGTAAACTTCCGGTTGCGCAAACGACACAAATCCAAAATTTTATTTAGCAATCGAATTTCAGTTATTTCAGTTTTTTTTCTAGAATTGACAGCTTATCATAACCTCAATTACATATATTTGCACAAATAAATGGAAAGTAAGTAAGAATGTCGTAACCTTAGTAACGTAATGAATAATTTCAGAATTGGCATCTTGTCAAAAATTAAGATACAAGAATTGACAACTGTCATGTATAACGTAACCTTGGTTACGAAAAGCTAAATTGAATTACGTAATACGAAGAATGTTTTGTAGGAAGTTTGTTGCACATTGTTATGACAATTTGGAAAGTAATTATAAAGAGTTCTTTCCCTTTCAAAAAGGTGTTCGAGCTTGCAGGACGGACGGGGAAGCTAATTTGGTTAATTGCTTATTATGTAAAGAGATTGATTGCCCACCGAAAACAATTAGCCGTTCGCGCCGTTCCCCCTTCAGGTGGTTGCGAGACTAATTGGGACTCCTCCGTCCTCAGCTCTATACATACGTGCATCCATGCAGAAGGGGGATATTTATTGTCGGCTCTTAAATAATGAATAAATAATCCGTAATGAGCGTATAAAAAGGCTCCTCGCATCGCGCCCGCAGCGCCGCTTCTTCTATTCATTCAATATCTCCACCGATTCCTTCCTTTTATTCATATTTTCCCATCCATCCTTTTACTCCTTCTCTTATTGCATCGGATAATCCTCATCCTCTTCCCATTATTCTTATTATTACCCCGAGAGTCTTCAATCTTGTTTGATTTTTGAATCGGACCGCTTCTTCGCCTCCTCCTCACCACACCAAACACTCTTTTGCTCGCCAAGAAATTTCTAACCGTTGAGCAATAATCTCTTACATGGAGACTTTCTCTGTAGCTGCTGCTACACTTTAGATTGGATCTGTAATTTATCATGTCGACTGTGTGTGTGTGTGTGTCTTTTTTTTTCATACCCATGTCCATACTTCATCGTTTCTTATGTATGCCCACTATTTACGCTCATTGTCTTATTTTTTTTTTTTTCTTATAAATGTTTTCTTCTCTTGGAATTTGCAAATTGCTAAATTTCACAGCGCATTTTCTAAATCCAATTCAAATCGAAAACAGTTTTTGCTTCTTAAACTATCTTGGAAAGTTTACCAAACAAAAACTTATATTAATACTCTTAACAAAAAAAATAAATGTGGTCAACAAATGAAACAGCTATAAACCATTTTTTAACATTTAATTTATTCGAAATTAAATTATTTATTTCTAATTTTGTTTCTACAAATGATACAAGAAAAATTAAGGGACTACCGTCGGATATATCCGCCCTACCCTTTATGCAGGATAAAAAAAATATTTTGGAGAAATATCCTTGGTTCAGAATCTTGTCTTCATTTGAATCAATTTAATATCTTTTTTTTTCGCGTTGGTTCTTTTTATTTTCAGTTTTTTTTTTATTCAATTCCAAATGGACTCGCATTAAGTGCTCTTAAAACGCGTGTCTTTGGCTCTTTCACTTTAATGAACTTTAATGCCATTTACTAATTATTTTTATCTCGATCGAGGAGCGCGTAATCTGTAACAGAAAAACCAGCAACTCTACTCCGTTTCTTTCCACCTTCGATCTCTAAATGTATTAATTTGAATAACTGTTATTTATATCTAATGTTATTTCTCGCTCTTCCTCTTCCTTCCACCTCATCATCTCTTCTCTATCGTTTCGTTTCGTTTCGTTGCGGGTCGAGAGCAGTTTATTTTCTTTACAGTATCATCTCCTCTTTCCATTTGATCTATCGTCTCTTTGTTTGCTCTGTTTTATTATAGCCTCTGGTCATCCTCGGCCACTTCTTTCGCTCCACGGCCACGACGAGTTCCGTTCGCAGCGAAAATCACCGCACTTCATCATCATCTTCATTAGTTCTTCTTCTGATCCACGGACATGTTTATCTTACCTTCCTTCTTCTTCCACTACATCGTTTCTTCGCATCATCATCTATTTCTTTACCTTTAAAAAGACAAACATTCACATCATCTTTATCATAATTTCTTCACAATATTAATTTTATAAAAATTTAAATTTTTACGTAATTCAAGATTTTCCGGAGCAAATGCATAAAGGATATTTATAACAATTTTAAAAGCATAAACATTAAAAGATCACTTTATTCGTTTTCCTGTTAAAATTAATTAACTTGAACTGCATTTATTTCGTAAATTTCTCCTTTCATTATTATCCTTAAGTCAATTAGCATGCGCGCATTAATTTTCTCCTCCTTTTCCACACGTAATTAATTAAATTTCTTTCTCTCTATTCCTTCCTTTTATCCTTTTTTTTTTCGTACAAACTGCGTGAAATAAAACGCTTGATTAGGTACACAATTTACGATCTAACAGGAGCGCGTTAATTCGAGCTTTCATCATTAAAATGGTCTTCTCGGGAGCGAATTTATGTCTTTTATACGTCTTTCTTGGTAACGAGAATTTCAGCAACCAAAATCTAAATAGATTCAAGTCAAGTAGAGTGGAGAAAAGGAGATATCTTTCTCTTTCTCTCTTTCTTAGCCCGAGAACAAATTATCCTAATAAAATTATTTTATATTTCCCGAGATTAGATCGTCCGCATTTACATAAATATTTCATAAATTGTTATCTTTATTATTTCATCAAGTTCCATGCTTGTGTATTATAATGCAATTCCCGGTGCGCTCCATCCGCGTCCTTCTTTTCCTTCCTTGTTGTCGTTTTTCGGTCGATCGAGTTGAGCCGTAATTGAAATATCTGTAGCAGGAGGGACTGAAAAAAATCCATCTTGCGGGAATCAACTTTATATATTTTTTCTCTCTTATTGTTTATTATTGCGATGATCATGATTATTATTAGGTTAGGTTTTTTCTTCTGTTTTGACCGTCGAGGTTGTTGACCGAACGGGAGGAGGAAGAACGAGATGGGATTCCTCTGCCCACAGTTCTTGCTCCAAGTTTTATTTTATGATCACTGTCTCGGACTGCGTATATATACACTAAATTATAATAATATGAAAGGATCTATCTACATATGTAATAATTACGAATTGAGCTCTTAATCTTCACAAGAAACAATAAGGTGTGTCGTCAAAACATTTTTTTTTGCCATAAAGGTACGTAAACACCTCGCAATCTTGTCTATATTATATATTGATACTTGACAGTTGACAAGCTAGGAATCTTTTGACAGTTGACAGTTGAGGATAAAAGTACCAACTTAATATTATAAAAATATTCCTGCTATGAACTATACTTATTTAATCATAAAATCTTAATAAATATTAAGAAACAAACGTTAGTTCTACTCTTAATCTCTAATCTAACTTTCTTTTACTTTTCTTCTCAATTCACGTCACTATAATAGGGTTTCGTATTTATTTTTTATTTAACGTCTTCAGAGCCCGCGGTGAATAGATTTCTTACACACTCATTATCTAATTCCGAACGTATTTGTAAAACTTGAATCATCGTTTTATAGAAAATTAAAAACCCATTTAGCAGCATTACGTTTCGTTTATTGTTCCGCTTCTTTCCACTACTAATTTCGAATGAAGTCATTATCAACATGACTCCATTCAATCAAATCTTCTCTTCTTCACCCGATCATATCTTCTACACTTCATATTATTATTGTTACCTATATCATATTTTATCTTTCTTCAAATTCTTTTCACGATCCACACATTCCTCACCATAATCTTCATCTCTTCAAATAAAAAAAAAAACATTTTTACTATTAACACATTCTTTCTAAATTATCACCGTATTATCAAATTACATATCTTTTTTTCTCTTTTCTTGCCATTCTTTCTTTCATCTCTATTTTGCACTAATTTTATTTTTCATACTTTCTCTTTACCACTTAATATATTCCACTTTATTAGGTGTCAATCTAACTACTTCAAAATACTTTTCGTGAAGAAAAAAATACATTTTTCGTTTAGTACATTATTTCCAAACTGTGTACTTCCGCATTCTTCTTAGCTAATCTTTTTTTTTACTCACTCAATCATTGATCCTTTGCTAATTTGAAAATTTCTATTCCCTTACTAAAAAATAGCCGCAATTCTTACACCAAATTTATTATTTTCAACTCTACTTTTACCAATCTCATTTCTTCTTTCATACTTACGTAACAACACAAATATTTTTGTTCTCTTTTACATACCATTATTTCCTAGTCAATCAATCTTCTTATGTATTAAATCTTACTAAATTTTACAACAAAATCTTAGTAATTAAAAATACTTTTTTCCTAACTTTTTTACTAAAAATTTTTATTTCTAATATTTTGTTTTAGAAATTTTTGCTACTCTTATTTTCTAAAAACATTTATAATTTTCATTATTAAACCCATAAAATCTGAATAAATTTGTATTCTCTTAAAACAGAATTTCAATTTAAAATTGATATTTTTTTTTCGATTGTCTAAAGAATCAAGATTGAGAATGATATAACATTTTTGCTGTTTATTAAAATATTCAAATGTTATTCAATCGATTCGCAAAATATGTAAATGCATTCAATCGACATCGATCAGAAATGTTTGTGCAATTGGATCAACAGAATTCTAAAGTGAAATGATTCGTCTTTAATTTTTTTCTTGATATAATAATGAGTTTGTGAAATGCATCTCTTTGAGTGTAGAATCTCGAGTCTTCCGGTATAAATGTAGTTCTTTTGAGGCGATTGATTTTTGGTTGTAGATAGGATTTATGTGAGTGAGGAGAACGAAGAAATCGTGATGTGTTCAAGTAACGGTCACAATCTCTTTCTCCGTCTATGTGTGTTTGCCGAGTGTCCGAGCGAGTACATCAGGGCCGGAAATGGGAGTATCTGAGGTAAAGATGGCCCCGGGGCTCGAGCGGATCGACTTGTAAACGATACCCGCGGTTAATTAACGGATGATCTCGGCTTCTCTCTAAAACCCGAAGGAACAACAACGACGACGACGACGGCAACAAAACATGAAAGATGAATCTTTCATCTCGTTTCTTGAGAATCTTTGGATGAACTGATCTTGTTACTCTCTTGCAGCGAGACACTTTCCCATTTACGATGATCTTCGCGGATGACGAAAGAACAATTTATTGATGCGGAGAGCGCGCGCCTAAATTGGCATTTTAAAAGTGAATCGCGTTGAGCATCTCTCAATGAAATTTCCTGCTGTATGATTCTTGTGAATGGATTCGCGCGTTGAGGGTGGGGACGAGCCTAAGGAAATTTCACGCCGAAAAGGTCAATCGAATTTTTCAATCATCGTAAATTAAAGTTCTTCGTCTGCGCATCTTGTCCATTGAAAAAAAATAATAATATGAAGAAACATCCTGCGTTTCTTCCAGCAGTGATCACATAACAGTAATAAACGGATTGCACACGCGTCCGCTGATCTTTCAATAAAATCGGCTTCACCTTAATTTAGAGATTCGATCCAATTAGAACCCACGCAGAATTCAAAAACTATACAAAAATTTATAAAAAAAAAACATTGGCACGAAATTCAATATAATTAACTATTCTCTTATTTTTTTGATGATTTATAAAAAAAAAAACACTGAATTTCTAATCGAAACCCATAAAACTTGGATGTGAACCAATTTTCTTGTTATATCACTCGCTTTGAATATTCATCCGTTTCTTTATGTGAAAAAAATAACACATTTCTTAATTCGTTTCAAATAAAATCCATCAAGGACTCAATCGATGGTCCTTTAAAAAATACAAAATTTCAACATAAATTGATCGATTTATTAACATTTTGACAAGAACACTTTTGAATAATTTATGTCACTACATACCAAGCTTTTACTTAAGCCATTTCTTCCTAAGTCATATCTTTAAGTGTATTAATTTGAATTTTACCTCACCTCCAAAAAATTTATGGATCCACTTTCGGATTTTATCGTCAACCAATAAATCACAATTATGCAGTTTCAAACTAATATATGCACACTTCAACTTATCTTTTCTTCCATTTAACCACACTTCTCTTATTTCAATCTACTTTTTTCCTTCTTTAATTATTTTTTATAAATATTTTTTCAATGAAAATAACAAAATTGTCGTAATAAATCATTCAAAATTTACGATATTTGTTGTACATTTAAATCTTGTTTCTGAGATTAGATTTAGTTTTTTTTTACAGTTACGCAGCGTTTACATAAATTTTAATCTTCGTTCGCATCTGTGGAAATATGTGATCGATCAATTATGCATGTAGTCCAATGCCACATCAAAGTTATTAAATCTGCTCTGATATATTTTTAATTGGTTCCAGTCATTCACAAACGTGTGTCATATAGTTGGAAGACGTATAATACATCCATAGAAATAAAACTACTTTCTACATGCACCGATTCTTAAATGATCCATTATATCAAATTTTCTTCATCATCATTTAATGACAATAATCTTCTCTCTCAATCTTCACTAATAACCCTACTTTCTACATACACTAATTCTTCAATAATCCTAAGTGCTAATACAATATTAAACACATATTTTTTTCTAAATTTATTATTTATTCTTATAAATCATTATTTAAAAAAAAGGAGAGATTTTAACAGTTTTCCTATTTGTAAATTGATGAGAATCGATTAAATCTAGATTAATATTCCGAATACGGTTGGATCATCGTAAAACAACATGGTTGTGGGTGCGCAAGTTTTTTTCTGCAATAAAATTTACCGGAGGAGGTCGAAAGTCAATATAAATCAAGAAACTTACATTTAAAAAAAAAATTAAAACATTTATTGGTACATCCACCTCTGTGTCCTCGTTTAATATTGTAAGAGTTTAATAATATTTTCGCAAATTTATTACCATTCTACAATGCATAAATCTTCAATATTCCTAAATTCATGTTTAACAATAAATTATTTTGTTTTTTTTTTGTATGCTGACATTTTCGATTATTTTAAGTTTATTATTATAATCAGGATTATCTCAAAATTTTAAAAATAATTTATAGAAAAAATTTTGCAAAATAATATTCAATATATTTTTGTATAAACACTTGAAAGTTATGCAATTAAAAATTTAAAAAATAAAAAATTGTAGATACGTGTTACCAAATATATTATAAACGAATAAAGATTGAATAAAATTGTTTCAAGAAAAAAAATATATGAATTTCACTATGATTACAGCAAATAGAAACTTGTGAAGTTTCGCATTCGATTATTAGTTCCCATTTCATCTGATAAATCAATTGATTCTGCGGTTTACGTCCGTACGTTTGTTTCAATTTTTTTGTATGGCAAAAGGCTGCATTTCACCTTAAACCTATTAGGAATAGAAATCCAATTTTCGATTGCTTCGTCATTTTTTCTTGTAAACTTCGCTTCGGATTGCCTTAGGGGCCTAAAACGTGGGAGGAGTCGAACACCGTTCCGCCTGATCACAATAACCGCGTTACACCATTGTTCCCGCACAGCTACTACAAGATCCCAATTCAATTGTATCAAACAGCAACAAAAACCATAGAAAAATAGCAATATTTGTAACGCTAATTCGCGTCTATCTCTCGTTTCGTGTGTATTTGTGTGTGCATTTGAATTTATGATTTCTGCGCAATCCGATTTAATTACCGGCAGGAAATTGCGTTTCGTTTTTCCGCGGGTTCATTGATTCGGTAAGCCTTTCCGATCGAAAAACCGAATGCAGCTTCTGTGTGAAAGTCGTGCATTCATAGTATTCGCACACAACATGCGAATTTCAGAAATGCAGAATTTTACAACGAACGAAGAAAGTCATTCAATTTTAAGTCATGTCTGAAAAATGTTGATTTTAAGAATTTACTTACAAAAATATATGAAAATTTCAATAATAGCTGTAATTATAGTTATTTCAAAATTATTAATAACTCCAATTTTAAGTATTTTTTTTCCTATTTATTATATAAAATTATATAGATTTAGAAAATAAAATCTGAAAAATATTTTGGTTAAAATTTTGTAGTAGGCTTGAAACGGATTTTAAAATTTGACAGTTCAAGTGACAGCATTCGTTTATATAAATGTGTTGGATTGTGGTAAATAGTTGTGACGGTTTGACAAATCGTGCGTCGTGTTGTTTGTTGGTGAGGATGTTGTTGGGACAAGTCTTCGCGGCGTTTCAATTAATATCAAAATGTGTGTAAGTGGTGGGTATTGTAGAAAGTACGAATATGAAAATCGCCTCTCGGACACACTTCATTAATTCAACATTGCCGCTAATTATTTCACTGAATCGATTTACATTCAATTGCGGGCAGCTCTCCATGTGCGAACGCGCTTCCAATCGGAAATCTCGTATCGATCCACATTTCCATCCACATCCGAAGAAAAGTGAATCTCCGCTGTGTGCACAGCTTTGTATTACTTACGTTCACATTCGTTACAATTTCAATCGACGATCTTTAATTTATTAGCCTCGCTCCTTTAACAAGCTTTTACAATTCTCGAAGACCTGTTCAACTTTATCACACCGGACATCTTCACCCGGGATGAATTAACTACTTTCCATGGAATCATTACGTATGGAATAAATTCGCTACCATTTTGTAAACCGCCGTTTCTTAGCAACGAATTTGTTATATCACATTGTACTTGCATAAATTACCAACAGATGGCGTACTAATATTTAAACATAAATTAAATATTTTAAAAATGTTCAATGTTTTAATAAACAAATCAATATTTCAGTATAAATTAACAAAATTAAGCTATAAAAATGATTTTAATTCTTTAGAAACATGGAGACGAGAAATCAATAAACGCAGCATAAAATCACAATTAAATTGTTGGAGTTGAGAAGAGAATGTCTTTTTGTTGTTGTTCGTCTTCCTAATAAAGTCCTTAATGTTCTTCGACCAAGATAGCATTTTAAAATCAAATACATTATGCGGGACGAAATTTATTTTACGCGGACGCCGTTAAATTTACATGAAATTTTCATAATTTTTTTTAATACGCACTCGCAACGAACGGACGACTTTCTTCGATACATTTGAATAACGTTATGAAACGAACGAAATATTTCAATCAAAGTTACAAAATAAAACTGAAATTTATTAAAAATGTAAATTAATTAATAAACTGCATTTTCTTTCATAATATTACGCAAATCTATAGATAAATATGCTACTGATTTTTAATCGAAACGCGTGATAAGATTATTTTATAACAGTAATTTGCATATTTCGGTTTTGCGTTGTCGCCGTTTCACTTTCTATTTCATCCATTCGAAACGGGTTTTCTGCTCTGCATTTATTTCGTCGCTTCGTTTTTCGGTCTTTTCTTCCTGACTTGAACTATATGGATTCCGGCTGCGTAACGAAACAATTGAGTTTAGGTCAAGAGCTGCGAACAAAACGTTTATTTAATTAGATTTGAATTTCCATAAAAGTGTCGTAATTGATTCGATTGAACTTAACCCAGTTTTTAGGCGGGTCCGTGCCGGCCTCGCTTTATTATTATTAAGACAATCCTTCATAATTGGTTCTCATTTTGCGCAAGGAAACAATAATTAGCGTTTTAACTGGAACGCCGCAGTTCCTTTTTTCTTCGTCTTCTCTGCTTCTCAATCTTCCACTTCTTATTATTTTTCTTCTTCTTCGTATTATTATCTATGCTTTTTAAACTATATCATTGAAGCATTCCGTATTTATTTAATTTTTTTTTTCATCATCATCGTCGGCATTGATTTATTTATTGGCGCTGATCGAGTTCTAATAATAAAAGTCGAGAGCGAGAAAGTTTATGCAAGAAAAATGCAAATGTGGTCAATAATTTATATGACTATGCGGAAACTGGTCAAACAAACAACGCCCTGTCCAGAGGCTAACTATCTCAGCTCCGGCCACTAATTTATGACTTACATAAAGACATTTCATTAGTCTCGAAAACAAGTAGGAAGGTCTGCCTCTGCTCCTTTAATTCCATTATCGTTCTTGCTTCCAAGATCCTTATTTTTATTCCACTCACAAAACAAAAAATACTACAAAACTAATAGATATTACAAAAAAATAATTTGAATGATTTCAAATTTCACTGATCAATATACAAAATTACGTAAAACTTAAAAAAAAAGGAAATAATTTAGTAAATAGTAAAATGTCGTTATGAAGGAAATAATAATGATATTCTAAGATTACTTTTTTATTAACAAAATTTGAATATTTAATGAAAAAAAAAATTATGGATTAAAAAATTGTCGTTGATATTTTTATAAAATTTAATTGAAATATTATAACTTAAAACAATATATCTTAATTATTTTGTGTAAATTAGGTAGTTGTAACATGATATGATTATAATTTACGTGAAATGTTAGTAAGATATTTAAAAAAAAACTGTTGCTCGATTGAATAATGTCGGTAATAAAACTGTTTTGTGTGTAAATTTATAGCTTTGAGATAGTTCCAATTATAATAATCTCTATAGTCTTTTATAAAAAAAGATTTGTAAATATCAAATAAACGTGTTTCAAATGATCAATTCATTCAAGGCTTGAAGTTACAATTTTCAAAAAAAATTTCATTTTTCAGAATTTTATCATCAATCTTTTACTGTTCTTTAATATTTCATAAATTAAAAAAAAAATCAGAAGTTTCAGAATAATATTTACATTTTTTTATAAATAATAATTTAGAAAATATATAATTTTTGATTAAATTTATTTTGTACAGTTGATTTAGTTTGAATCTTGAAGATGAAGCTTTAATGTTTCATGAATTTTTTTCAGGAGTTTATGATTAATTTAATGTAATTTAAGTTTTTTTTTCTATATAATAATTTAGAAAATTTATAATTTCGCATCTTGAACTCTCGATGCAAATGCTGAGACAATAAGGAAGCAAAGCGGACCCCACCCACGTTATCTCGTTGCAAACATGGTCAAGCATGTGTTGCGCTGCTCTCCGATCCATCTTTATTGCCTCGGCTCGCACTCCGCTCCACGCTTCCATCCTCCTCCTCTTCCTTTTCTCTCTTCTCTTCTATCCAAGCACAAGCACAAAGCTCTAATCTTCTCGGCAGCATCTCCAACGGACTTAGCGAGAAAACCATTTCACGCCCACTCCGCCTAGGGCACATTTTATTATATAACTCGTGGACAAACCGCTAAAACCTAACGGTCCTAAAATTGCCGCGCAACGGCGCAAAAATCCTCTCTGCACTCCGGGGAATTGATTTACCGGCAACTACCGCTTTTAATTGCACCTTCTTCCATCAATTTTCCGCCAAAGCAAAAGACCGAAACGTCTAATTAATAATATCTTAATTAACTAGGAAAGCTTCTCTATTTACAAATCCTTTCTTAAGCGTTTCCAACTTTTCTAATAAAATTATTTTATATCTCGATCGAATCGATGAAATTTGCATATACCAATCATTAATAGTTTATGTTCTCAATCGCAGCAAACGAGTCCATCTTCCGTCATCCAGTTTATATCAGAATTTTACGTTCCTCACGATTTGAACTATTTTATTTTTTATTAATCGTAATGAGTAGTATGAGTATTAAAGCATAATTTGATTATATATATTTAATTGAAATTTTCAAAAATTATTAAAAAAATTATATATTTTTCAGGTGTACCAACTACTAATTGACATATGTATATAATAGTTGGTACACCTAGATGAAGTGTTGCGTGGAGACAGTATATGTTCGGTTAAGAAAAGAAGTGAGTAAAAACTGTTTCATAAGTTCCGATGACTAAAGATCTGTCAGAAACGGTTTCCGGCCGTTGTATGGTTATGCAAACGATTTAAGCTGCGAAGGTTTGAAAATCAATTTAGAAGTCCATTAAATCAGTTTCGATTGTGACGCCGTGTTCGGCTGAGAGGCTACTCCTCTTTCGACCCATGCATCCAATTGACAATAACCGATACGATCTGCGAAGGTTTCCCAAAGCGGAGCTGCTCTCTAATGGAGCGAACGGTGGATAGTAAGAAGTGGCGAGAAAATGAAAGAAGTGCGAGAGAGTTCGATTGATCCTCGACCCACCAGGATTAATTGCGTAAATCCAATTGGAAGGTGGAGGAGGACCCACGCGAAAACTGTTCGAAATCTAATTGCATTCTAAAAAAAAATAAACCAACAAGCATCTATGTCCTCTAAAGTGCGTGGAATCGGTTAAGCCTTTCTCCGATTAGATTATTAATAATATTAATATCGATTCGGATTGAACTAAACCCTAATTAAACTTTGAAACCCATATTTTTCGCCTACTTCTTCGCCGATTCGTGTATGAGTGCGAGTGTGTGTCTCGCTCGATTTTATTTACACGTTTTTCCATTTTGCATAACCGAAGCGTTTTATTTGAAATAATGCAGCCGCATTATTCATGCATCTCTGAACGGTTTAATACGTTTATAATTACAAAACGGATCCTTGTAACCACACGTTTTCAGAAAACGCAATTAGCTTTTATATCGTTCAATTTCGCTCCGATCCCGTCTCGCGCCTCTCTCCGTAGACATATATATATATATTTCTTCATGTTTCTTCTTGCTCTTGTTCTTTCCGCGAGAAGAGAATTCCTGGAGAGAAATCCTCTGCTTCATCTCCTCAACCTCCTGCCCATTGTCCTCATCCTCCTCCTTCTTCTTCACCATCTCGACTGCATCCTCCACCTCTTCCTTTGGATCGAGCAAAAGTATTCCGTTTTTCGCAACACCTCACGGCTAGGAAGGCAGATAAATCCTTTTCGTTTTCATTTCCTCGTTCAGTGGGGGCAAATCTGATCCGGACCAAATACGGCCACGTGCCAAGATTCCAGCCTCGCTTCGTTCGCCTCGGATTAATTCAATTTGTTAACTGTCTCCAAACCCGTCCCTGCTCAAACGCATTTGCCATTATTGCGGTGCGAGTTTTATCATTATCGTTGCGGTATTTATTATGCGAAAAACGATTCAGCCGCCAATTTATGCATTCGTATTCCGAGCGTAAAATACCCATTACAAATGCTAAACCGGGCACACTTCTTAACCCTGTTTATTCTCAATTCCAAAACATACAAAAATTTGTTTCATACTTAAGTCTAATTTACCAAATTTATAAACATAGTTTTCCATTTTGAAACTACATATTTTGATTCACACTCTATTTTATCAACTTAAACCGAATTATTTCCAAAATAAACTTAAACATGAAAAAGTTGTTTTAATACATATTTTGATATTTTAATCATTTCTATATCAAAATATGTATATTTTACTCCAAAATTTTCAGTCTAAAATATATTTTCATTCAGGTACATATCAACAAAAAAGATGTTTTAATTCATATTTTTCCAGAAATGCAATAATGTTAAAAAAACAACATGTAACAAATTATGGAAGTTGAACAGCTATCGCCTTGACAAACTGGCGAACTTAAGTGATTGAATATTAAGTAAATAAAGACTTGAATTTATTACCTAACATTTATCTACAACATATTTTAAACATACATAAAAAATAGTAATATAAAAACACATGTTATTTAAGAAATTATAACATTCCAAACATTCGATCACAGAGCAATAAATTGCTAAATCCAAAGACATTTAAATTTTCAGTTGCTTTTAAATAAATGCTGAAATATTTTTTTTCTTCATAACTGCATAAAATTTTAATGAATACAATCAATAATATAATAAATTTAGTTGTGCGTTTCGTTTCTTAATTTATTTAACTATTTTTTATACTTAAATTCTCTTTCTATATATATTTTTTAATTGTTTTTTACTAGAATCGCAATTATCTGCGCAATTCGTTGTGCAAAAGGATCTCTCTTATTCTGACATATTTCATTGTAAATATGTTTTTTTTTGTGTTTTCAAATAAAAAAAAAATCATCAGTATTTTCGTCCTTTCTTGCGTGTGCATATTATATTTTTTTTTTTTAAAAGTAAACGATTTGTTCCTTCAAATGTACTATATATATATACGAAGAGACGCATCGTCTCGGCAATTCCTAATTAATGTTACGATCTGCGTAGTCTCCACTATTTTTTGTTTGTTTTTGTTTTGTTTTAATCTTTGTTCGCACCGCCGGTGTCTCACTCTCACTCCGCTCGTTGTTTCACGCAAACGAGCACTATGTACTATATTATATAATTTTGTATTGCACAACGACTAACTACACTTTTTTTTTGTACTATTTGTAATTAATTATACGTGTTTTGTTTTGTAATCATTTTTTTTTTCCTATAAACATATTGTAATATATTTTTATTGTTTAATCAATGAGAGGGAACCACGTTCGTCCCTGTTCCTATAGATACGATGAAGTTTCACGTTCACGTAGAGTTCTAAAAAAAAAAGAAAAATAATGAAAAACTTCGTCTAAATGTTAAACATTACTTTTTTAACGTGCAATTGCTTTAGTTACCTTAATACTTTGTATGGAAAGAAACAACGATGAGATCTCGAAAATCTATCCGATTTGGCGATTTTCGACGTTCTCCGAAGGAATATCTAATGTACAAATTAATTTTTGTTTAAGTGTTCTATTTTTTTTATATATAAAACTTTTTGCCATAAATGGAAGTGTAAATGAGTTGGTTTGGGGGAAATGTACAAAAAAAGAACGACTTTCCTCCGAGTTACATATATTTTATGTGTTTTTTTTTTATATAATCTAATTTAATTTTGTTTCACGTTCGATTTTATTTTAGTCATTTAGATGGTTACCAATTCCAATAAAACGCCGCCACACGTTTTAGTCACTTATATAATAAATATTATATACATATAGAAATATAAAACAATAATAATAATATTAATATAATATATTTTTTTACTGTAAATATGTTTAATATGAACGAAAATACTCTTCTCTCTCTCCCTCTATCTCCTTTTTCACTTTATGTAAGTATGTTTTATGTCTTCCTCTCTCACTTATCTAGTTTATAACCAACTATTCTTGCACCTTATTTTCTCCTCCTATTTCTATTTTATTGTTTGCATCTGTGTATAAATTGTTTTGTTTCTTTTTGGTGTCTGTAGTTTTACTGTTTTTTTTTTCTCATTTGTTTATTTTTGTTTTGTTTTTTGTTTCCCTATTCTCGCCTACTATTGTGTAACACGTTTTGTACATTTAAGAAGACTATGTATATTTCTACCTTTATATATAAAGAAAACTAGGATATAATAAAGATTTTTAAATTTTTACATCACTGCTTCTCATTAATATAACAACAATTCTTCCCAAATCATAAATCCACTTATTTCCTCTTGAAAAACTAAATTACAATCAATTTTAACCTAAAAAAAATTATAAACAAAAAAATTATAAAGTAATTTAAGAAATATTAAATGAAAATATCTATAAATTATAAAAAATACAAAATGGGAACGGAAATAAACAACTAAAGGTGAGTTAAGGTGAGTAAACTTAAAATTATCCAAATTTATTCCAAACTTCTGAAATTCTCTTATATTTTTTTTAATTCATACTCATCTTTATACAAATTAAATTATTAAAAATCAAACAGAAATTTAATGAATTAAATTTGTTTTACATAAAATATAGTTGAAATCATTTTTAACTTTGTGAAGTAAAAATTATTGAAACTTCTTTTAAATTAAACCAAAAGTTTTAAAATTTTAACTTAGAAAAATTAAAATTAAATTCTTTATAAAAATAGAAATTAAACGTGAAAATATAGTATTTAATGAATTATGATTGATTAAATATAAAATTGAAAAATATTTTTCGTAAAATAATTTAAAAAAACAATAAAAACTAAAAATATTGAAATTTTAATATAAAATTATCTAATTTTTAATTTTGGAGAAAAAACAGAAATTTTTTAAACAACATATTTGGAATTATATAATTATGTACACTTCAGACTTTATATTATTGTATTTATTAGATTCTGGACCAATAAAAATCTTGTTTTACCACTGAAAAATAATTATTAGACATTTCAAAATTTATTTACCAAAATAATTAAAAATTTGCAAATAAATCTAAAGTAGAAAAATTGTGATTACAATTTACTAATATATAATACTATATAATATTCGCTGTGATAAAAAACTGTAATTTATTTATCGCCTCTAGAAATATAAAGTTTCGGTTGAATTCGAAGCAAATGAAACAATTTTTTAATTACACGCCTCTTGTGACACACGAATTATTATTCGCTTATTCCATCAGAACCTCCAATTATCAGCGCGCGCGTGTGTGTATATAACAATTAAGCTAATAATAATCATAAGCACTTTCGTTTCATCTCATTCGTTCGGATCTCTTATTAAACCTCAGATTTTCTAATCATTGTTGTGACTTTTTTACCAATTTGATCCACTCTCAATTACCTAATTAATCAATCCCAATCAACGATCTCGCATTCCGCTCAACTTAATTACCATTAACAGGTATCACGTGAAATGTTACCAAAGATTTAATTATACCTTTCAGCGCATAATAATTCAAAAAACATAAACGTAAATTCCTTTTGATGAAACATATAGCAGTGGTTGTTCTATTATCGTACCGGATAATTCAGAATTGCGTTACGTGTCGTTCCATTTAACCTTCTGCAATTCGTTTGGTGGAGGCGCGAAGAGAAGAAAGAAAAGAGTCAGAATGCGTATGCGGCGCTGCAAATTTATGACTCAATTAGCAAATCGGTTTGACGTCATGGCGAGTGCCGTACAGGAAAAGTATAGTCGATATTATTTATATTATGTGCGCTCCATCGATGTAAACTCGTTTTCTTGTAATTCTTACTGCTTGTCAATAGATGATGGCTCTTCACCATTCCTAAAGGTATTTTCGTTTACATTGTTACATCATGACAACAATACGTAATCAGAGAAGCGTTCGCATTGTGTAATGTTCATTTCGGTCAACTTTCAACCAATTTTCATTAGTTACCTATTATCATCACATAATATGAATTATTATGATCTAATTTAATTATACTTTTTTTTGTTAACTAATTCAGTGGGTATCAGTTAACAAACTTAATCGAATTTTATATTTAAACTTTTACTAAAGTGTTAAAATCATTTATTGCAACAATTAAACAAAAATGGTTGTCTTGTTTTTCAGTTGCTTAGGAAACCAATAAGCAACTGATAAACAAGAGAACTAACATTTTTTTTTTGTTTTTGTTTCACAGTTTACATTGTAAGTTGCATTTGTTTTTGTTTTTTTGGGTTCTGTGTTTTGTGTCAACCGTAATAATGACGGCATGTGAAGGAAGATGTGTGTTAGGGTTTTTTGTTTGTTTCGCATTAAATTGCCACTTTAATTTGCAAATCTGCACGTAATGAACTGTTTTAGTGTCAATGAGACTCCTTCCGCCTTTGCAGACGCTCGGTAATCATCTCGGTTCACATCCTCGATATTTTGTACCTGGAATATATGCTTAAGTAGCAGCACGAATGTATAACATTATAAATCAATTTTCAGAATCAGTTTCTTCATTACCTTTCTTTTTTTTTAAACTAAAACTCATTAAGTATTGACATCATTTTAATTATAATTATACAGAAATTATTCTTAATACACTTATTATATAAACAAATTTATCTATAATAATTGTAAATAAATTTTCAAAAAAATTAAAAGCACACAAAAAATTATAATATGCAAATGATAATTAATAGAATTGTTTTAATCTCGTGGTTTGAATTGAACTTTCGAAAATGTAGTTCCAATTATTAGTATATTTTCTTAATTGAATTATTTTAATATTAGATTAATTTCCTGTATATAATTATATGTTTATAATGCATGACTAAATTATTTACATTTTTAGTAACTAATATCACTAAACCTAAACAAAATTCAATCTAACCTAATTAGGACATGGGAAATTAACATTATTTTGTTTTACTGGTAAACGGTAAATATTTTAAATAAAAACCGGTTAATCGGTTCTTTCTGCTTTGATTTCATATTGTCGATCACTGAGTTTTCTTTATTAAGTTTTTATAAAATTTGTGAATTTTAGTGTACAAAAAATTTTATTTGAAATTTCTTCTTTTTTCTGTTTAAGTGCCATTCTTAATTATCATTATTTGACACAAAAGTTATAGTTATGGTAGCAGTTTCATTCATCTGAAATAAATTATTGTTTTGAATTTTTCATAAAATTACCGGTAAAATAATAAAACTGTAGTTTGATGTAAAATCTTGATATGAAAGGTGATATTTTTGATATATTTATGTTAAGGAGTGAAGGTTATGGATGGATATGAGAAGAGGTATTTGGGAATTTTATTGAAGTAAATGAAAATGAAGAACGGCAACTTTCGTTTTGATTCTTAAAGCTAATTACGTCGATGGCCGTAATAAGTTAAGGATCGCTGATTGACCAATTACGAATTCAGAATGTAGTGATCGTTCTGGAAGGAACTCCAGTTCTGCGGAGGTGACTTTCGAGAAGAAGGACAAAGAAGAAGAAAATAAAAAAAAGGTATGTGGATGGCAATGGGAGATCGTCTGCATCCGAGAGGGTGGTGTGTATAGAGTAGGACTGCTCTCTCGTGTGCAAAGGAGAATATCTTGGGCGTGGAATATTTATAATGCGGAAGTATTCGCAATTACGTTTGTGTGAGTCGATGATGGGTGAAATTGGCGCGCATACGCGGCTACGGCACTCACTGTGTGCACAATTAAAACGCGGTGAGCGATTTCGTGTCATAAATGTTAAGGTCGCTCCAGCACGAAACGGCAACAGGGAACAACCGTTTCTTCTTGCTGCTGCTGCTGCTGCTGTTGCTGTTGTTCTTGTTCTTGTACTTCTTCATATTACTTAGTAACATAGTTCTTGCTGTTGCCGCGGCGCTCTCGCCAATTGCATCCACATTCATTTACCAACAATATACCAACGCAATTTAACATAACTATTATATATATAAAACAACAACAATATAAAAAAAAAAGAGAAGTTACAAGAAGTTATGAGAGTGTACGTATCGCCTTCCCAGTTCGCCGCGAGCGCACCGAGATTGTCGCTCTTTCGCTTCGATCCTCGTCTCTTGTGAAAAGTGTATCACCTTGGCGATGTCGTAACCAGCGCTAAGACCGCGCCCAATCACCTGCAACTCACCGACGCCCAAAGAACGCGAGACGCCACTCGACGGACTAAGAACAACAACAACGACGAAAAAAATTGTATAAAAGAGAAGCGAACGAAGCAAAAAGCAAAAAAAAATAAATACGTATAAATAAATACATCTATAATTAAATGAAACGACTGGCAACAATCGCATTACGAACTACTTAAAATCTAAAAGCAATTAAAATTATGTAAATAGAATATATATATATTTATAAACATACATAAGCGAAACGTGATTATGCTAGAAGTTGCGTAACATTCGCACACGATGATTCTCAGCTTATAAAATCAAAGAATTTTTCAATTTCACCAGGAGTTCCACAATGTATTGTACTAGGTCCTAATACAAAAACAATTCCCATGACAACCAATTATTCACCAATTCATAGTTAAACGAATTAACTTGAATGAATTGTCCTATTCGACTTCATTAAATGTATTTATTCAATACCCTTACTAAACCTAGACAAACCTAACTGATCAGTTTACCAGTATGATAAAAAGTAATATTTTGTCATATTTAGTAAGGTTGAGATAAAATAAACTAATGTTACATAACCGAACTTTTAATTCTGACAGTAATGACCAATAGGTAACCTAACCAAACTGAATTAGCATAAATCAATAACCTAACTTATTATTTTGACAGTTACATTTAAACATTAAACCTAGACAAACTTAACTGATCAGTTTACCAGTATGATAAAAAGTAATATTTTGACATATTTAGTAAGGTTGAGATAAAATAAACTAATGTGACATAACCAACATTTTTATTCTGACACTAATGACGGATAGGTAACCTAACCAAACTGAATTAACATAAATCAATAACCTAACTTATTATTTTGACAGTTACAATTAAACATTAAATCTAAACAAACTTAACTGATCAGTTTACCAGTATGAAAAAGTAATATTTTGACATATTTAGTAAGGTTGAGATAAAATAAAGTAATGTGACATAACCAACATTTTTATTCTGATACTAATGACGGATAGGTAACCTAACCAAACTGAATTAGCATAAACCAATAACCTAACTTATTATTTTGACAGTTACATTTAAACATTAAACCTAAACAAACTTAACTGATCAGTTTACCAGTATGATAAAAAGTAATATTTTGTCATATTTAGTAAGGTTGAGATAAAATAAACTAATGTTACATAACCGAACTTTTTATTCTGACAGTAATGACAGATAAGTAACCTAACCAAACTGAATTAACGTAAATCAATAACCTAATTTATTATTTTGACAGTTACAATTAAACATTAAACCTAGACAAACTTATTATATTCTGATATTTCAGATACAAAAATAGTAAGTATTCAAAAATTCTACATATTGATATTAGCTTTCACATCCTTAATTATCTAGTATAATTTTTGATCCAAGTTTATGTTATTCAATTAGTTATAAAGAATATGTTATAAAGTTTCTTATTATAAGCGATTCTTCAATATAAGAAATTCCTCCTGCAATATCAATGTATACTTCCATCACAACATCTACACTCTACGTTAGGTCGTATTATTAATATGTAATTTATAACTATTATCAGCCAACCTTACATATTTGCTCCTTAATTTTTTTACTAGTAAATTAGTTATAACAATTTTTGGTAATTATACTTGGAAAGTAATTTCCTATTTAAAGTACGTATTTGAAAACTTTTCAGATTATAGGGAAATCATTACTTGATTGAGAACTGCCATCTTTTTAAAATCATATTTATATCATTACAACTTTAAGCTTAAAAAAATTGGATTCAAACTTAAAATATAAAAATCCAACGGGATTGATCATTTCGGTTAAGTGTTGAGGCTTCAATTGAAGGCAATAAAAGTGGGTTTGAAAAAAAGCAATTTTATTTTAAATTGAAGTATAATTAATGAATCACGTATAATGATAGTTTTAGTGCAATCATATACAGTGCAGAGTACTCCTCGAACGAGTCCAAATTGGATGAATGGGGAGTAGTGTTCACCATTTCGATGAATTACCTAAGATTGGAGTCATCGCATAAATTCGATGAATACTCAAAAACATCGTTAAGATATCACGATTTTGACATTTTCATACGTACAGTTTCTTTCGATTCTTCGAAAACGAGTTTACTTTTTTTCTCCCGTCTTATTCGTGCATTACAATTAGATGATAAAAGACTTTTGCACTCAGCGATGCGTCGTCTTCAATTGCTGCAATTAATTAAACATTTGCATTCAAATAATACGAATTACATGGAAATTTTAACCAATTTGTTTTCTTAATGGTTTTAAAAATAAATTAATTACATAAATTTGCTTGCAAATTTAAAAAAAAATAAAATTGGTGTTTTCTCTTGGAATCGTTGCAAAATATAAACGTTTCGTGATGTTTTCGAAGAAGCAACGGAAGTGTCAATATATTAAAAATGTAAATAATACGTCTTTGTGAATATGTTGCAAGATGTTATGATCACATCTTTTTTTATTATTATTTTTTTTTAAGAGGAAGTCCAAAATATCGCAATGTCTCACAGGCATCCAACTTCCTTCGCTCATTTTTTTTTTGTCTGTATAGTTATAAAGTGTGCAGCTCACAAATATATAAAAAAAAAAAAATGTAAGCAATAAACGCGGACCTTGAAACGGTTCTGCATAAAATTTCCTTGCACTCTCTCGCATTAGTTCGTTTCGTTCGCATGTGTGACATTTCCAACAATTAGAACATATTCGAAAAGGAAATGAAATTAGCCTACTTGCTCCTTCGCTCATTTATTTTATTTTTTCCTCCTCCATCTCGTCCGCTCTTGTTCAACTCCATCCTCCCGTAATAACTCAACTTCACGTTTAATCCATGTGAAAATGCTTATTCGGAAACCGCTCCAAGTCGGATATTCAAATTTATTCATAGATCAATCTCTTTCGCAAGTTCACTATTGCAGGTTTTACTCTGAGAAGAAATTTCTTTATGTTACACTGACCTATATTCATCCATTTGGATTATAGTCTTAATAAAATAAACTACGACAATAATTTTACAAATTTTTTATTCATTTACTGTTTTCTTCGCTGTTTCCATTTAATCAAATTTTATTATTATCGGATTATAATATTATTGAATTATTTAAGCTAATTAATTGGATTCTGTTTCAAACACAGCTTTAGTTTCTTTAATAATAATACGCCATCTATTGATAAAATCTGAACTAAAATTCACCAAATATAATATAAATTATTTCCAATTAAATTATCCTCATTCAGTTAATATTTATGTTTAATAAAGTTACGCCATCTATTGAGAAAATTCTGAATTAATATTTCAACTTGTATAAAGATTATAGTAATATTTATAAATGTAACACTTTATAGTTGTAGTAAAGCTTGCTAATGCAGTGATAAATAAGTGGATATAATAAAAATTACATTAATTCCACTGGATGTTGGGGACATGAAAATTAATGAGGTATCGATAATTTCCTTAAGATGCGCTGCAGCGTTCGTTAGCAAAAGCTTGGGTTCTATTAGGAAGCATCTTATGGTGTCTCACTTTTTTCTATATAATTGGAAAATAATTAATAGCGTTACATTCCCAAGTAAATACGTATAAATCAACAGTTAAGCGAACACAATCAATCAATCGGTTGGAAAACGAAAATAACGAACAAAGTAATAATCACGTTGCAAAACGAATCGAAACATATATAATACCGTCCGATTTATTCTATTGCGCCATTCATAGCATGATAATACCATCAATGATTCAAACGCAATGGAAACATAAATAAAGCACACACTCTTCTCTCCTATTACATTACAGTTTTTCAGTCCGCAACTTTATTGGCCGCAGTTTCCTTTTCCTGCCGATTAAAACCCATAGACTCACAGCTAATTAAACGCCGCTGAATGAAATAAATAATCTTGACCTCCATTTCTTTTCTTTTATATAATTTATTATTGAATAACATCCGAATTTTAGACATTTCCGTTTTGCTCATCGCTTTTTTTCTTTCTTTACGTAATTTTTAAATATTTGTAATTTTTGCCGTATCGAAAATTCAATTAATTAAAATTAATCGAAACGTCATCGCGTATACAAATTTTTAGTTTAGAGCAGATTTGAATATATCAAGGTTAGTGCGAGGATGATGGAAAAAAAAATGTATAAAGCAACAACAACTGTTTATACAGAATACACCTTGTTCTTTGCGTCGCTGATTTATTTCTGCTAACATCGAAGCAATTTGTTTTAAGATGTATTATTTTATATTTTTTTTGTTACCTAATGTTATTTAATGCAACGTCTTGCAATTCGTATTTCTTTCTAGGCTACACCAACGCAAATTGCACAGTGTTGTCTTTTAGTTTTAAATTACAATTATTCGAAAATATTTACTAATTTCTATAGACTTTCACTAAATTTAACTAATTTAATTGAAGTACTTCTTTATTTTCGAACTGTTTAATTGACTCTTAAAGTCTATGACTCAACAATGATGTATAGAAAAGTGTATAGTTGTTAGTAGCTGAAGAACTATATTACATGCAATTTGTTATGCGATGAATGGCCGCGTCTGTGCGTCGTCCACTGTACGTTCCGAGCTTTTGTGAGTCAAGTAACAGATATATTTATTTAAAACAAACTATCATTGTTAGCGTTTGCCACAGAGAGAAGAATGGGATCGTGGCTTTCGTTCATCGCCAGAAATCCGAGTCCGAATTTATTATATCCGATGACTCGAGGAAAAGCTTGGATTTACGCGAAGAGCGGATGGTGGCACATTCACGAATTCTTTCGCAGTTTGCCGACATATTGTTAACGTGCATATTTTCCGAGAACACATAAAATTACACGTCCGGACAACTTTTCTCGCTCGCCATTTGCTCTCAGCTCTTTGGCTGTTCGAGATATCATATCTCGATAGCTAAATCTTCAGCTACGGTTAAATGTACCGAAATTCGACAAGGTCGTTTGTTAACTCTCTCGCATCTACGGAAATAACGATCCGTTAATTTGACATTCACATTTAACTAACATTCTGAAGTTATATATGAGTAAAGTATAGAAAGTTAAGAATAATAAGAGTCTTACCACAAATAAATAACAATAAAGCAGAAAAAAACTAAAATTTCGAAGAAAATAAAATGCGTTCATCGTCTATATTACCGTTGGTCTCCTGTAAATTTCCAATTTTTCGACTCGTAAATATAATTTTTTTATATATTTATTTCATTATATTTAAATACAAAAAATATTTGTTAACAAATCAAAATTATTTTTTTCTTTTTCAATGATATTTGAAAACCAATTTTGAACAAAAAAAAACGGTTTCAAATTTCTTCACATACTAATATATTATTTATATTAGCAGTTCTAAATAATTTATAATACAATTTGTTCAAAATATTAATTTTAATTATATATCAAATTTATTTTTCTTAAATATTTTAATGAATAATAAAATATTTTAATTTATAGTTAAAGGACACAAAATATGTTTGTATTTTTTCATATTTTTTTTAATAAAAACCTTAAATTTTTAGAAAAAAAATTGGGTTCGTCGGTTATTTGAGAATTGAAGTTTCCTGCAAATTTCAAATAAATGTATCTGTAAATAGTCTATTTGTACCTCTAAGTGATAGATATGATATTATTTGTAAAAAATATTTATTTCTTGTATATATGAAATAATATTTGGTTTCTGTATTGAATATTTGAAGTGAAAATTTTGGATTTTTCATATAAAAATCTATATTTAATTTATTAGAAAACATATCTATATTTTTCAATAAAAAAGTATTCAAAAACATAAAATTTTGAAAATAGGTTTGTCGCTTGCTTTAGCATTGCAGTCTCTTGAAAATTTTTAAGTTTTTTGATTTTTAAATGATTTATATATTAATGTTAATAATAATTAGTAAAAATATTGATTTTATTTATATCTGAAAATAATATTTTTATTAATAACAAAATTAATTAGAATTTTAATACAAACAAAATCTATAGTTAATTTGTTACAAAACATATATTTTCCAATAAAATCTGTAAAAGCAACACATTATGATGAATACAAAAAATAGGGTTCGTCGTGTATAATAGCGTTGAAGTCTCTTAGAAATTTCAAATTCCTTGACTTGTAAATAGTGTATTTATAATGTAATATCGTTTATTCACAATTGATTCGAACGAATTTATATACGATGGTAATAAATATAAGTTTCTCTGTCTCCGCGAGAGGATAGGAAATAAATAAATAATAATAGACACAAAGAAATATCTTCGAAACGTCAACAAGGACTACGAGATGGATGTGTAATTATATAGTCCGCAAATGTAGTCATTGTCATCCCACATTATGACATTTAAAAACAAAAACATATTTTTTCGCATTACATTCGCATTGTTACACAATCACAGTGTATAATTTTTTTTAAGCAATGCGCTTTATTTTATTCATCTAATTTTTTATTATGGAATTGCATATGTAATAGATCATCCGATAAGTTCAAGATTCTAAAAAAAAATATATTTTTTTTTTGTTGTTGGTTTTGGTGTTTAAAGTGTGTTAATACAAGCTCTGAAGAATTAATTAGAAAACGTAAAGACGCGGCGGCGTGTTAAAGAAATGACGAATTTTGAAATTGCTTTAGTTTTTACGTGATTGTACTGCAATTTCAAAAAAAAAATGCGTTCGTCGCTTATCAGAGCGTTGAAGTCTCTTGTGACCTTCATACGGCTCAATTTGTAAATGGTGTGCGTACTTTGGTAAAAAAATAGACCGAATGACTTAGATTTCGTTTAATGTAATTCAACGAAATATTTATATACCCACGTAATAATCTTCATTTTATTTATTTTTTTCTGCATAATAAAATTGTTTATACAAGTAGACTTAGCGGAGCGTAACATTAGAGGTGTTTAATAGACGCGTTTCGTCGACGAATATAAATTTAATACCACTGAAAATTATTGCGACATTAAATTATTGGCAAAAATTAACTATATTTAGATGCATTTCAAATAATATTATAAAATAAGAATTTACTACTTTTTTATATGAAAATTTTTATGTAATTTCTAAGAAAAACTAATTAAAATTATGTCTCATTTTTTAATTCAACTATAATATGCTGATTGATTGATTTCGTTCTGGATTTATGCAATATTTTTAATTAATTTTCTTGCATCCGCGACGAAATCCTGATTTCAATTTATTTTATTTTTTTAACTGTATAAACAATATTATTATTTTGGAACGGAAATTCCCGGTCAGTTTGAGTTTCTTGGAAAATTTCACAGGTTCAATAATGAACGAATATTTCGGTGATTCTTGTATGTAATTCGAGTCGACTGAGACGGTTTCAGCTGGGTAACGTTAGAACGGTGACGTATTAGTTTCAAACTATTCATCTGTCACTGCTGCAGTACAGTTTCTACAACGTAATATATACATATTTCAAAGTTTTCACTTTAATATTCAAATTTAAACTGTTACATTTATGCACTCTTCTAGTTTATTATTTATATTATTCTTTATAATTTGTATATAGTTGACTAAGTTTAGGTTAGATTAAGTTAAATTTTAGTATGTTAATGAAATTAATTAGGTTTTAGGTTATTGATTTTCAAGTTTGCTATTTGTGACGTTTGATAATTATCATTACGCCATCTTTGGGTGTATCATCGAATCTGTATGAATTGAACATTTTCATAAATGAAATGATATTGATAATAATTGTAGGAAGTCAATGTTGTGTGTTGCATAACTGATTGGTTGTTACGAACGAATCATTTCGGTTATCTGAAGTAAAATGTGGTTGGCGGTAGCGATGTATTTGATGGAGGAATGCAATCGGGTGCATTGTGTTACGAAACGTATGTAAGAGTAGGAAATGTAGGTATTCGGAAGATCGGCGTTAGTGATATTTGATAGGAGATAGGTCTGCGGCGAATGGTGAGTCCAGTTTTTATTTTTTTAGTGGTGTTACGTGGCTTCTCGATGGAAGAGAGATTCGGCGCTGACCGTTGCGCAAAAGGGAAAGAAGAAAGAAAGAAGTGGTGTTTGGTAGTGGAGTGGTGGAGTTGAGCTAAGCTAAGAGATGACCCGAGGGGGTTTTATCAAAACGCGATTGTGGCTCTGGCCATATATCAGAATCGTGCCGAGTGACTAAGAATGTTTAGTAATTTAGTATTTCTGAAGGCGACTCGTGCCGCCTGAATGATTCATATCGCACCGCGGAGAGCGCGAGCTCGCACCGCGAAAGTGTGGAAACCCTTACCAGAAATTTTGAGCATTTTTTTTGAGCGGATCCGAAGGTGATTTATCGAGCGGAATGTGCAGCTGCAGCAGCAGCACACGATGACATTCGTCATAGTAATGAGAGCCCCAATCATCGGCCCGAACAGACGATCTCCTTTAGGTAGAAACAAGGACGATCAGTTTCTTTTTATTTATATATATATATAATGTTTTGTTGCCTCAAGATACCTCCAGATGCAGCGCGAGCAAGGATCTTCCCCCATTTCTTGGGATCGGAATATTTCGGATTGCGTCCAGTCTGCGCGACGATAAACCCATTCATCATCATCATCATCATCATTTTTTTATTCTGGTCGGAGCGGCCACCCAATTAAGCCTCGATTTATCCGCGAATGAATGCTAGGCGAAATTGATGAATTTCCGAATCGAAGACAATCAAAGACGGAGCGCGCGCGTTTGGCCTTCTACGTCTGCCTGGGTGTGGCCCCCTCTCGGTGTTTGTACCACATGCAGACACAAGAGATGGAAGAAGCGAAAATAGGCGAACAAAAACTGTTATTAACTCGTGACGACCAAAGTTGCATCAGTAGCTGTAACGCCGAGGCGCACGTTCTTGCAGCTATTCAATCAATTATTATTTCCAAAGATAAAGATGATTTTTACCGGACGCTTCAAAAAAGGCCAAATGCTTCTGAGAAAATCAGAAAGGGTAAAGTTCGTTGCTACTCATTGTCCTTTTCGTCCTTTCCTTCTCACATCCTCGCTCTTTGTCCTCTCTTCCGACGTGTAATGAGAAGCACAAAGACCACACACACACACGTGCCTCGACCATAAGACTAAATAAGAAATTTCACCATATACAAGCATTAGACAATTTCTTTAATTACATTTTCGATTTGGCGAGCAGAAATAAAATACGCAGCGACAGAACAAACGGCGAGGACTGCACACGTAATGTATTCCATCCCGTTCGACCATCTCTTATCATTTCCGTCGCTCCAATTAACCGCGATCGTTTCCATTCCCATTTCACCTCTTCAAGCTTACTTTCCCTTCTGCCTAAGACTGCACAACAACAACTGAAACAACAACAACAACAGCAGCAGCAGCAACAACAAGAACAACAAGAACAGCAACACATGACTGCGTGTGCTCCTTCCTTTGTGCCTCAAATGCGCATCTCATCACATAAATCCGAGCCGCAGTTAACGTCGCATTTATGCCGGATTACATTTGATGGGCCCCCGGATAAGGGGACCCCTAATAAAAGAAAAGTGTATCGCAACGGACGGATGTGGATGTGCACGAGCCTAATATTACCAAAACAGATCCGTACTAAATACTTACTAAATGTAACGGTGAAATGAACCTCTTCTCCACTCCTCCATCTTCCCGAGATGCCTATCTATCGAGATTCGCTCCTCCACCTCCTCCACACTTAAATGAGAACGACGAAGACCAGATGCGAAACACAACCAATTCCGTTCCATACATCAAGGGTTGACAATCCATTAACCTTAAACGGCTGCAAACTAAACTAAAACACTACCTAACATCTCCGCAAAGACATTCTGCGTTAATGAGAAACCAAACATTTTGCATCTGCTTCCCAACTCTTCAAATCATTTCAATTATTTAAAATACACTAATAACAAAATTTAATCTGTATGAAACGTTAGCAAAATTAAATTTTTAAATTGAACTAAAATTGTTATTTTATTTGCTATCAAATATATTTTAATACTTTTAACATCGATAAGAATCGTTCAGTATTTCTAAACTTCTTTGGTGTTCAGGATTTCAACGCAAAACTGCGAATTAAATTGAAAACTATAATAAAAGAAACGACGATATCGAGAAGATTGTACATATAGAATTCAGGTACGGATATGGGCGGAAAATCGTAAAATAAACTTGATCTTTTCGAGATTCGGTACCACACGGACAATGTAAATGTTCGGACTCGGATGACGCACATTGCGCAACCCGTGGGCCGAAGAAGATTGCCTCTCTTACAGAAATACGGATGACAACGTATTTACGCTAAATTACACTTAATCTCAGTCGCATAGACGACATTTTACCCGAAACTTTTACCGCGCTATCATTACATAAACTCATTGCGCAAAGATCATCTTTGCTCTGGTTTCTAGCGGATCCTGCTGCCGCTGATCTTTAGGAAGCTTGCGTAGTAATATTTACCTTTTATATAATATCTTTACTTAAGATCTTTACTGCTGTAAAATTATGGTACAGCTTATCTTATAAGGATGAATCGGAAAGTTTTCAGAATGAAGCAGAAAATAGACAAAATTATTTTTAAATTGATACATCAACAGTTTACACAGTTTTAATTTGATATTTCGTAATACGCCATCTTTTGCAGTATTCTAGAAACTATATTTTTTTTCTTGAAACTTTCAGGAATCTATCGAGCAAAGACTATTGCAGGTGTTAACTTGCGAACAAATGAATTGCGATGTAATAAAGTTTAAATGCAGATAATTAAGTTCGTAGCGGTTAAATCATTTAATCGCTAATAGAGCGCATTGTTGGGAAATGAAGTGCGTGAAAGATGTTGAATGAAAGGCGATCCGTTTGAATGGAGTGTGTAGAGAATAGCCTTTGTGGCCGTTAATAAATAACGTCCGTATTTGGTGGAAAATGTTTGTGAATTGATTGATAATTTGTGTGCGGAGCCCATCCTCCGCATTAAATGTTTTGACTAATTGCGTGGTTTATTTAATGCGGCTCGTGGGCACCGCGAAGAAGATGAAGACCTCCGGTCGATTTGTCTTCGCCGCCCACACTAATTAAAACAAAGGATCGCGGATAAATCAAGCGATCGGCGGGTGCCTCATTATTCATTAAGCCGGATGAATTATTTACAGGAATCCTTTACATAACAATGAGCTCGAGCGAGCGGCGTCGCGTCTCTTATTCTGTAATTGAAACTACGCGAGAATTAACATTTCTTATTTCGGTCTTTTCTCGCTTATTTTTTTATTTTTATTTTATTTTTTTACGTTTCTCGGTTGGTGGAAAAGGACGGGACTTTATGGCGGTGCTAATTGTGCGTTAATTAAATTAAAAGGGCATTCGCGCGTTGTGAAACTTATTTTATTGCTGCTTTCTCCGACCGCAGAGGAAGAGAGAACCGAGTGAAAAATGTGGCGATGATGTGATGCGTGTAATGCGTCTTCGGTGTAACATGAAGAAAAGATCTCGTCTTCTATGGTAACAGCAAAATCTGCGTGGCTTAAACAGATGAAGATGATGATGATCGTCGCGCCACCCACGCACTAAACTGTCTTAGAGGGTTTCGATCCCACACGGCTTAATCAGCCGACAATAATTCGAAGCCCCGACGAGAAATTATTATTCGCATATTGAGTTTAAACGTCTGCCATCAATATCGTATTTACTATGTAAGAAAAAAAAATCCATTCTAACTATATAACCAAATTTTGAATTTTCCTGAAAAATCTTCAAGAAATTTTTGGATAAAATAAAAACATTCATAATAAAAGCATTTTAAAGCATACAGATCCATCTGTTATTAAAACTTTGAAAACTCGTCAAACAGTTTATTATATTATATAACGAATTGCGCAACGCTTACATACATCTGATTGTGCAATATAATGTAATTATGTAATTTTATTGAAAATTTTGCAAAAATCGCCCAAAAGTATATTTTACAATTTGTATTGAATTATGTAATTATCTTGAAGAAGTTGAATTTTTGTTGAAAAGCTGAGACTAATAAGATAAAAACATCTTAAACTAAGTAAATAAATGCACAAACGAAGTACTGTTTTAATGATTTACAAAAAGAGAACGGTTTGTTAGCGAAACGATTGTTAGCTGGGCAGTTTCAGCATATGAACTGTAAGACTCGTTAGGATTTGACTTGAAAAAAATATATATGTGACCTCCTCTGTACAACCGGAATGATTTAATACTGGTTCTTCTCGTCGTGTTTCCGTTATTCTAAACGGGCTAATGTTGTTTGCAAATTGACGAAATTTATTAAAACCATGCGGCACATCAATCGCGCGTAATCCAGTTCTTTGTATTTGAATCTGCTGCACCAGAAGCGCAGCTTTAAACCTCTTTTCCAACCGGTGGAGGTAGTCGGAAATCTCACGACGATTTAACAAAGTATAAATTAGCCGTTTAGATAAAAGCCGTTTCGGAATGAATCCCGCTGAGCAGCATCTTCGAAAAGGATTGATGTAAAACATCGGGGTTGAACGATTGTTCGTTTTTCGTCGCTGTTTCGTAATGGCTTTTGTTTCGCGGAACGTCGGCTCTGTGTGCAGAAATGCTGATCGTTCATTAAGCACGAATTTAATGGATGTCCTTAAAAACCTGTCGCTGAAGATCGGCGAGGGTAGATCTGTGCGCAAGGAGGAGAAATAATATTTGAGACGGAATCTTCGGTTTTGCGAATAGATGGATGGATGGAAAAATGTAAATGGGATGGAAGGAATCTCCGCATGCGGCCTCAAGATTCGCGTTATCTGGAACAGTAGCTTATGGTAAAGTGGACTATCTTGTTCTTTAAAGACCCAGAGATGATCCCAGATTAGAGTAGAGCAGAGTAGAAAGAAGAGAGGTTTGTTCTCGAGCGAGCGCGCATTAAGCAACATTCCTGTGTCGGACGACGACGACGGACCTCTTCTTGGGCAATCCCCGGGCTCGTGCCGCTGCGCCGCGGCCCAATTGGCTAATGATAACAATTTGCCAAAGCGATTTTTGCGCAAGACGACGATTCTCGGGCCCCAAAAGAGAAAGTACCCGATGTAAGAGTATCACTAAGAGATTCTGATCTAACCGCGCGCGCGATCGGAATCTCGAAACCGCCGATGGTCGAGCCGATTTAAGAATTGGTCCCGACGTTTAATTGGCAGGCGTGGAGGTGCATGCAGTCCTGGTGGTCAGTCCTTGCTTCGCACACTTGCTTTGCATAATAAGTGATCGATTCATCCAACCATCCATCCACATGGTCGATCTTCCTCTTCCACTCGCTCCCATCTCATCGTCCATCTCTTCGTACACCCATACCCATTCTGGTCTCGTTCACGAGCATCACGTTTTTAGCCCGCACGCGCGAACCTAACTAAACACAATAAAAAGAATGCAAAAGAAACGAACAGAACACGAGATTACGAGAGGGGAAAACAATGTCCAAAACGCTTAAGCTTATTTTTTTTTTTTTGCTTTTCTGGCTCTACGTTGAGTGAGTGCGCGATTCCGATTGCGGCATCGCTTCTATTCCCGATACCAGTGATTGATGCTAACCTATTAGACTCACTTTGTTATTACCCTGAGCCTCGACCTGACTAATTGGGCTTTTCGTTTAAGGAAATTTTCGTTTCCCCTCGAGCCCAGCCTCACAAGGAAACTACCTACATCACTACCTATTACTTAACCAATTCATAAAATACAGCACTGACTTTGCAAAGCAATTATCGATTTAATCAAACTTCATTTCCTTCTAATCGCAAAATCATTCATCCTCAACAAACTTTTTTTTTTCTACCTATAATCCTTTTTACCATCATTCATAAATTAAAAATTTTCTTCAAGTTTAAAACGTTTCTTTTTTCTAAATCACAAATGATACAACTATACCAATACATACGTTTTAAAGAATAAACATTTCACTTTAATTTGATTATTCAACTATATATTTGTTTCTCATACTTTTCGAGAGATATAAGCAAAAATGTAAAGAGACTGCATAACATAACTTATTCATCATAATTCCAATTGAAATTATTTTCGATTAATTTCAAATTTATCGATGTAGATAGTAGATACACGCTGAATCATATGACGTAATAAAAGTATTTCTTTAATCTTTTATCGCTATTCGCATAATATTATTTTCCAATTTATTTGTTGTGTTTACATTGGTGTGAAATGCGGAATTTGTTACAATATAAGCAAAACACAACTGTGTCTAATCTGACATTTTGTTTGGAATATACTGTGAATGTATGTCTCAATTTAACATTTGTATAATTCTCTATGCATTCTAAGAAGTTTGCATCGCAATACGGTTTTGATCAATGGCAGTCTACAACTATGTAAAAATAAATTTAGAAAAAATGTTAATATTTTTATTGAAATAAAAATTAATTAATTTTGTTACTGATTTATTAATTTGATTTTTTAATATGATGGAAATAAAAATGCGTTTTAGTCAATAAATATGTTATTTTTAAAAATATTTGTGTGTGTTTGTGTTTGTATATTAATATAAAAAGTATGAGGGTGTGTAAAAAAATAAATTATGTCCAAGGAACGGCTTCCAATATCCATTTTTGAGTATCGGTGTTCGTGCATTTGGCGATGACCAATCCATCCTCGTACTTCTTGGATGGTGCCACGTCCAAGCACAGGTTGTTGCTCACGTGAATGAACTCCTTCGTCTGCAAGAGATGGAGGTTAGTTGGATGCGTCGCATGCAAAATGCGTCGTATACGGTCCTACCTTCTCGTTGTACTTCCATTTCTGCCTGTTAGCCCAATTGCAAGCCATTATCCTCACGGTTTTGACTCCATTCGTCTCCTTTTCCGGCGCATCCAAGCAAATTGAATCGTCCGTAACGACGAACCCTTCTTTGGTCATCACAAACATTTCGATTATCATATCGTGCTTCAGGCATTCGTTCAGCTTCGCTATTCCCGTTGGCTGGTTACTGTTCAGCTTCCCCAGAGGCTTAATGAGACACAGATCCTCCTCCAAGTTCTTTATGCGGCCGAAGAACCTATCCTTCTTCGGGAAGAAGTGCTGCGTCCACACGTTATCCAGATACCATTCAAAGTTCTTGCACTGCAACCTTTTGCGCAGCTCCAATCTACTGGAGACGTTCTGATCGGCCCGAACGTTTCTCGCGTTCTCGTTGAACTTGAAATAAAATTCGGCCCACTCGTCCATCCAGACCAGAGCGACTCTCGCAAGATTCGTGTAGAGGGTCTTCGTGATGCCACCGGGGAAGGTGTACGGCGAAGATTTCCTGAACAGATGACCAACATGAGAACAAGGGACAATTTCGATTTTCCCTCCGCACTGCCAAATTCTAAATGAAAGCTCGAGATTTTCTCCACCCCAAATGCGCATCTCCTCATCGTAACTGCCGATCTCTTGGAAATATTCTCTATCAACTGCGAACAACCCACCAGCCATTGTAGGAGTGAAAAACGGTTCGGTCGTATCCATTTTACGTTTCTTCAGCTCCCTACCGCCGAGCGTGTACCATCGAAACTGAAGATTCCAGTTGAGCGCGCCCCAATGCAGCTCGAAACTCTTAACGTAAGCAAACGTATCATCGTTTATTATATCTATGACCGGACAAACTACAGTTTTCCTGTCCTGCTTAATTCTCGCCAACAAACTTTCCAACCATCCTCTGGTGCACTCGCAATGAGCGTCTAAAAACACCAAGACTTCACCAACCGATTGCGCAGCGCCCTGAAGCCTAGCCTTCACCAAACCAACTCTTTTAGAATTTCGAATCACCTTAGTCGTAACCGGAAGCGATTTAACGTACTTATCCAAAGGCGTTTTTAAAAATTCTGAAACGAAATTGATTTAGCAACAAATTTTCATCAATTCTCAATAATTTGAACCTCTTTCGCTCGCATCGTCCACCAAAATAATTTCCTTGAGCAATTCGGGCGGTGAACGATTGATCACGCTCCAAACGGTCCTGAAGAGCGTGGACCAAGCCTCGTTGTGGAACACGATGATCACCGAACTGCTCGAATAGGTAAGGTAATCTTCGAACAAGTATCTGCACCTAAAAAAAAATAATTTATTTCGGGTTGCAAAATTTTTTTGTTCAAACGAAATCGAATACTTTTTCCTCCTGACATCTGGTAGACTCCTGTTAAGAGGAATCCTGTCGCTCGCCAACAGATTGAATCGATTGATCTGAAACAGCTGCTGCATCTTCAGCAGATCTTTGGGTTGGATGACCACCGGTCGTCCGTCCTTCCCTGCGCCCCGGACCGGATCAAAATCGTTGGCGTTGATCATGTCTCTTGAGGCGTTGGGAAGCTTCTTCACGGATGGACCGATGTAATGTCCCACGACCACCTTTATCCCGTTTCTATCCACATACTCTTCCTGATGATGAGTGCGACTTCTTCAGAAAAAAAAATCAACTTTCAAACCAATTGATTTGTATGCGATATCAACGTACCTAAAGCCGATCTTCTGCGGGGATACATTCAGATCTAAGTATATCTTCGTCGTTAACACGATGAGCAGAAGGGCTAAGGGCAGTATCAGCAATGGCCATAGTTTTCTGCATTTCCTTATGGGACCGGCTAACATGGCCCAGAGAACACTTCTCTTGCAATGAATTAAAGCAACAACAATAACCCGACGACCTTCCGGTGCGATAAGCGATTAATCCACATTTTCAAATTGCGTTCTCTGGTTCTTCAGGCAGCCATCTCTGAAGCGGTAGTCAAATCACGTCGATTTCAATGCGCGCAGAGAGAGTGCGAAGAAAGAGAAACCGGTGGAGATGCAAATGATTTCTTTTGATGATGGGAGGAGGATTAAGGGCGGCACTTCCTCTCGTTTCTTTTGGGGGGTGCTAATTGGTCGCGCAAATACGCTTTACTCACTGCTTGATCTTTGCTTTTTTGTTGAATTGCTGATCTCTACAATGACACATCACTGCTACTGCTGCTTCGACGGACACGCGCGTGTCTGGAAGAACGATATGCAACAAGTGGTGGTAACCGATGGTCGACCGTGAACTTAAAAGTGAACGGAAACCACGGATTCTTGGTGCCATCGAAGTCTCGATGGAGATGGTGCACTCATGGATGCCTACGTTAAAGCATACTTCTTAAACCAATTTCATCGATCACATAACACATCTCCAAATGAAATTCGACAACCTATTAACACGAAATCATATACACGAAGAAGAACTCCAACATTCGCATCGTCAAACTGTTTACTGAAATAACTAATAATAATTCAGAGATCAGCGCTCGCACGCACATTCATACACTGATCTTCGAATTCCCTAGATAAGATTGCGATAACCTCTTCAGCAAATTCCACTAAAACTTCTCAATGCAGATTCATACGGATAATTAAAAAAAAAACATTTTAATTATGTACAGTTAATTTCATAAATTTCATTTTTAATAATTTTATTAAAAACTAGATCAAACAAATCCAGTTACTAATAACACTTTATCGTTGCTACGAAACCGATAACAGTTGTTCAGAATGGCTTTTGGTTGTTAAGACACTGTTATTATTTTGTTGATATAACAATTGCTAAAGACACATTTTTATTATAATTTTTAATTAATATAAGTTTGACAGTTGCTACGAACGCCTTTTTGTTGTTAAGAACGTGATTTTATTATGGCAGTAATCGAAGACGCATTTTGTTACTTATGACTTTGTTATTATGTCAGTTGATTTAGGTTTAAGTATGACAGTTGCTAAGGACGCCTTCTGTTGTTAAAGACTCCTTTCTACAGTTATCAAAGACGTCATTAAGGCAGTTTTGTCACTATGACAGTTGCTATATAGACTCGAAAAAATTAACAATTTGTTTTTTAATCAAAATGAAAAAAATTAACAGAAACTGATTTTTTTTAAATTTATTTTATTAGCGTCAAACAATATTGCGAAAAACGCATAAATTTTGTTAAAAATAAATAAACAGCGAATATTATGAATTATTGTTCCTATTTCCAAACTGATTGCTTTGCTTTGCGCAAAAGATGTTTACGCTGATCGGGAAAAAAATACGCAATGCACTTAAACCGAAACACGTGGACTAATAAACAAATCGAGAGGCGATGCGAACGATCAAACGGAAAGATTATGCAAGATGATTCTACTAATAATATTTTTATTTCACGTATACAAACATAAAGTAGTTCGGTCATTCGCCCTGTTCAATGTATGCATTAAAGTCTACTTTGTGAGTAAAATACGACACAATCTATTTTCTTGGCATCAAAACTTTTGATTGTTTTTTCAAATTTGATTGACAGAAAAATGACTAGAAAAATATATCTATGTAATTATAACCGACCTCATTGCTTTGTAAACTCATCAAATGTATTATTTGAAGTCTATAAAACTTAACAAATAAATATTTTTGAAGTTTTCATTATTTAACAAAGTGCAATGAAGGTTAAATAATCATACATGAAGATTGAGAAAAAAATAAATAATAATTTACGTAAGTCCAAAAATATATTTCGAAAATTACTTTTTGACTTGATTTTGTAAAAAAAAAAGTATGTCTATTTATTTTACAAAATCTTTCTAAATTGTTGAAGACTTTTCTTAATTTTATGTTTCATTATACAAATCGAAATTTATTTACCAAAATCCATTTTCTCTCCTAAGTGATGATGATTTTCGCAAAAACTATTTTCTTTCCAAATTGATTAAGAAAATCTTAATAGAACTGAAAAGATTTTTCTTAATTTACATTTCCATAATTTTTCTTTCACAGAATCCTTTTATTACGTTAATAGATGAAGATTTTTTCTTAATATTCTTGATTAAGTTTTTTTTTAGCAATACGCCTAATTTTAATTATTTTTATTTCTTTCCAATTTTTCAAAAATCATTTACATTTCTTTTCAATTTCTTTGAATTTATTTACCAAAATCCAAATTCTACTTTATTACAAAAACTGATTTACGCCTCATTTTCAAACTTTAATTACACAAAATTTATTTACCAATTTCCGTTTAAATACAATATTTATTTATTTTTTCTCCTTTACTTTGTTTTTTACTTAACTTGATGAACATTTTTTTTGATGATTTTTTTAAGTAAAATTTACGATTTCTCATTCCAAATTAACAACGCTTCAATTTTTTTAATTTCTGGTAAATAGATGAAGATTTTACTGTTGATTATTAATAGAAAATAGTAAAATGAAAACACAAATTGTAATTAATTTTTTTTTATTAAACTCTTTATTTATATAAATATTATCCTAGAGTCCCCAGGATTGTAGCTATAACATACATACATATAGACAGACAGACCATTTGTACACTTTATTACAACTGGAAGTAACTTAATGCGTAAAAAATATGATATTTATATCAATATGCATCGAATGTAGTACTACATATTTAATAAACGTTCGGGAAGGGCTGGGAAGAGTATTTCGTCGGGTCAGTACAATTCCACCACCCGTGATGATTACATTTTCTTTTATTATTTTTTTTTCAACGATATGACACGGTGTTCGATTTGTTTCGTATTGGTGTGTTTATATGCGAAAGTGTGTGTATAATATAAAATAGAAAACAAAGCCTTAAATAATAACGAAAGGCATTGATTAATTATTGTTAATTAATTAATTAAATTAATTATTATTATTACACGAAACGAACCTTACAATCGGAAAGGTTATTATTCGCTAAATATAATATGTATACATATATAATAATTATAATTATTTGTTGATAATAATCTGGCAGTAGAAATAGTTTTGGTCTTCTTACGAACTAATATCGGTAATACATTTATTTAATTATTTTTTTCCTCGTTACAAATAGGATTACAATTCTTTCACTACTGTTACTCGCTATACAAAATACAAGAGAAAAAAAATATGATTATTCAATGATGATTCAGTGTACATATCATCATCATCATCTTGAATGGTTGATTTACATAACGAACGAACGAAAAAAAAAAATATATATATAATATGTATATAGTAAAACTTACAACTAGGACGAAAAAATAGTAATTATAATAATATGAATAACAAATTGTTTAATTAATTACTTCATTACTAGCAGCGATACAGTTTCTTCAATGATTTTTCTTTGCGTCTCTCTCTCTCTCTCCCCTCGCTATTTATTTATGTGTATTCTTTTCATTGTATTTCTCGTTTGGTCCATAAAATCATATTTATTTACAATTCGAATTTCGCGTCTGCTTGATATTATTTATATGGTTATAATACAGAATCAAGTACCGCGCGCGAATTGCGCGGACTTCTTGGCTTTGACTAAAACTCGATGGGATGGTAATCACGTTTTCAGGTAATTCAAGAGAATTAATAAACAACAAAATAATAATAATAATAAAAATAAAATTACATAGAACAAAAAAAAATAAAATAAAATAAACACCCTTAGTTACTTAGCATAAAAAATAATATGTATATATTTTGTTTAAACAAATGAACAAAAAAAAAAACAAATATCATTGTGGGATGGGAAGAAATGAAAGCATTTCATCGTAACAAAAGCGCGCGCAAAAAAAAAAAACAAACAAAACAAAATTGCTAAAAAAAAATTATCCATTACAACATCATGATTTATTTTCTCAATTATATTTTTACTTATTAATCACAGTCCTCGCACTCGACGATAATAGTAATAATTATGGCAGCTCCAATTTTAGCTGGTTGATCGTAATTAGAACAAAAAAAAAACGATAAAATCATAATATTTTTATATATATATATATATATATAGTTGAATACAGTAGTAGTAGTTTGATATATTATTAATATTTAAAAAAAAAAGTTGTATGAAGTATATGATTCTTGGCACTCGTAAAACCAAGGCACTGTGCAGACAGAATATTATCAAAGAATCATCAGACCTTCGGGGGGAATATACCCTGCGTCGGGCGTCAGCAGTCATCTTCGGCCCAGGAATGGATCACAATTGTTTATTTATTTATTAATTTATTTTCTTTCTCTCGTGAACTCTTATTTTCTTCGCTTTTAAATAACACATACACACTTATAACGTAGCACAGCCGTAGTTTATATAATAATTAATTATACATACATTTATATATTTATTTTTTTTGTGTGTTACATAATATATATATATATTTGTATATATAATAAGAAACAAAAAAAATAATTAATTACATCGCAGTCATCGAGAGAACCGTCCGGACAATTGATTATTATTATTTGTATTGTTACCATGGTTTTTGTTTTGTTTTTTTTTCTTCTAGATTTAAAGAACAAAAGATAATAAAAATAAAAATATTTACAAATTTTCAGCAGTCTCTTATTATTATTGGTTTATTTATTTATTAAAATAAAAACTCTTTTTTTTTTGTTGCGAAAGTGATGATGATTTTCGTTTTTAAAATTATTATTAGAGTAGAATAACGTAAAGATAATAATAATAAAAAAAAAAAGGATTTGATTATATAGAGGCAACAAGTTATATAATATAATGTTATAGTCCCTATCACAATTAATTTAATTATATTATTACTATTATTTATTTACTTTTTTTATATATCAGTCTATTTATTTAATGATTATTTCCTTCGTCTTTTCTAAAATTCCTCATTTATGTTTAATTTTTTTTTGTATCTAAATGCATCACTTATTGTCCCGATTTAACAAAGACTATAACATTGCTAATATGTACAGATTGGTGTGGTTCGTTCAACAATTAATTTGTTTAATAATGATTAATTAATTATTATATATGGTTTTTTTTTTGGGTGATTTTTCGTGTTTTTTTTTTCTTCTCTACTAATAATATCTAGGGGGTACATCAGGTGTATATCACATGTGGGGTCACTTGGGAGTGCGGAAGTACCTCAGTACGAAGTAGCCCAGCAGTCTGAAGACCAGGAAGAAGGCCATCAGAACGCAAGTGTTGATCCACAGGGGCATGTGCGGACCCTGCGCCTCGAGGATCGCCGTGGGCGGGATGACGGCGGACTCCGAGCACTCGTCGAATTTGCTCTGATGCGAACACCTGGTTTGGGTTTTCAAGATAATATCGTTTTTAGTAAATTGAAGAGGTTTTTCTTTGTTGAAGGTGTTGGTGTGACTTACATTATGGGAAGACCTTTGCTGAACTCGATGATCTGCATGTTCTGGTAGGCGTAATGGACCATCGAAAGATACCTCATCCAGGTGAGCCACGCTGGTATGTTCGTCGCCAAATACCCTCCGAACAGTTGCGTGGACAGCGTGTAGAGAGCGCTGATGGTGATGCTCAGCTGCATGTCCATGCAGGCGGCGCCTATGAAGAAGCCGACGCTCTGCGCGACGATGGTGTTGAGGAGGAGGAAGGCCAGCAGCGTGAAGAACACGACGGGAGAATGGAATCCCAACATGGGATAGGAAATTAGATGGTATATGGCCGGGAGGGTGACCGTCAGCGGTAACTCCCCGGCCATCTTAGCAAGATAGTAAGCACTCAGTCTGTAAGCACCGGATCGGCGCTCCTTATTGATGACATCCCTCTCCGGAGGAAACGAACTGAGCGCTCCGAAATGCGCGAAGAGCATCCAGTACGTCGTCGAGAAGAACATCCAACCCTGTATATCGTGTAGAGCCTCCTCGCGTCTCTCCAGCTGGAACCAGAGGAGTCCGGCCAGCATCCCCAGTCCGATCGTCTGCACCCAATTCAGTTTGGACAGCATCCTCGGACGCGCCTCCTGAAAGTTCCTCTGCGAGAGCACCTTGAACTGCGTCCAGAAGCTCGTCGGCCACGCGAAGTAGCATTCCGTGTCGCTGGTCTCGCTACTCGAAGAGGACGCGTGCGAGTTCGTGTCCAACCACAGTCTTCTCAAATCCGCTTCGTGTGGCGTCAGATCCTCCGGATTCGTCACTTCTATCGTAACTAAACAACATTACACTTCATTTCCATCGTCGATCTACTCGCAAACACTTACTTTCTATGTGCGGCGAATACGTGACGTCCAGCTTCTCCGGGATGTACATGAACTCCTGCAGCTCCGCAGGATACTCTTTGGAGACGCGCACCGCCGCCGCTGCAGCGATTATCTTCTGCTGCACCTCTTCCGATCTCTTCACTTGTTCCACTAATCATAATAGAAAAAAAAATAATTTCCTCACTCCCAATTATCAATCAAAAAACGTACGTATAAAATCGGCCGGATTATAATGCGGCATGATGTGAAGGCCTATGTTCGAAAAGAAATCCACCACTCGACACGTGTCCCCTTGATATGCCGTTTGTCCACCGCACAGAAGCAATAGCTTATCGCACAAATGGAAGATTTGACTCGAAGGCTGGTGTAGGGTTACCACCACGGCTTTTCCTTCCGTCATCGCGTACCTTTTCAGTGTTGTCATCAGATTGTAAGCTGCGTGCGAATCTAAACCGGACGTCGGTTCCTTTAAAATCAAATTAACATTTTACTTCTTCGCTCAAACAATCACACAAACTAAGAGAAAAGAAAAAAGGCATTGAAAACTTTTAAAAATTCAAATTCAATTGGATCCTCAAGAAAAATGAAAATGTATTTTACTTACAATCTTAATACTTTATAATTTGGATAAAGCAAGGAAAATAATCAAGGATTAGAAAAGGATTGATTTAAAAGCACTAATCAATCCTTCAATTTCGTTAATTTTCTGAAATAATAAATTTAATTTTTGACGCGCAGCATACCGCTCCTGCGAAGAGATCAAAAGTGGATTTGAAAATTTTAAATATTTCAAATTTCTAAATTTTTTAACTGCAAAAAAATCATTGTTATTTTATGATGCAACAATTTCAAATTTATTTTTTTGTTGTTCCAAATATATATGATGACAGAAGACAAAGAAAATTAACGGAATTAGAACAATAATTAGTAACGGATATCGTAATTTATGAGCGAAATAATATTAATAGTTGTAATTGGATTTGCATAATTAATTCGAAGAAATATGGATTAGATTACTGTATGAGTAATTTTGATGTTTGAATGTGTTTTTAAGGAATTGGATTGAGGTTGCTGATTATTGGAAATTGATTTGTGGATTATATTGATTTAATGTTTAAAGTGAAATCAATTTTGAACTTAGTTTTGAACACCTTGTTAATGATTGTTAGAATATGGTAGAAAAAGTTTTTAGCTTACGTCGAGGAGCATTAATGAGGGGTTTGTGAGCAGTTCGCAGGCGATGTTAGCTCTTTTCTTCTCGCCTCCGCTGAGGCCTCGTTTGAGGTAGTCGCCGATGATGGTGTCTTGGCAAGAGCGCAGCTCGAGGACGTCGATGATGTGGTCCACGTACTGCATCTTCTGGGTGTGGGCCATGGTGTCGGGAAGTCGAAGACGAGCCGTGTACTCGAGGGTCTGGCGCAGGGTGAGATCCGGGAAGAAGATGTCCTGCTGGAGGACGTAGCAGATTTTCCGCTTCCAGCGTTTGCAGAGGGCTTCCCGATTCAAGGAGATTTCCCCGGAATCGAGCTGCAGCCGTCCGCTCAGGCAATTCAGGAGCGTCGTCTTTCCGCAGCCGGATGGACCCATGACGGCCATAACCTGCCCCGGTCTCACCACACCATCGATGTCTCGAAGAATCTGCCGTCCGCCGACGGTTACCGTCAGCCCCCTGAAAGCCAAACTGACGGGCATCGGCCTGCTGTCGGAAATAATACATGGTAAATGCGCCGCTGCTGAATCCAACCTAAATCAAGAACGAGACGAAGATTAGAAAGATGGTACAGTTTGTTTTTGTTGTTGTTAAATTTCTATTTGCTTTCTGCGTTCGCTTTTTGCGTTGCAGAATGCTTAATGATAGATGGATGGATGGATGGACAACAACGAGCTGCAATTGTAAACAATGCAATAAAAGTGAAGGAGGAAAAGGAGTCGCCGGCGCGCGTCGGCCTAGTATCCTCGCGCATCTATGCACTCTCTATGTGCAGCAGCAGCAGCAGCAGCAGCACCCACAGATCGATGTCGAGTGGACGACTTCTGACCCCCCCATTCGCGACCCCATTTGACCCCGGAGTTTAACGCACCTCAAACATCACCTCCAAACACACCTAAATCCTAAAGACGACCACTTTCCACCGCAACCAAAATATCCTTACTCTACACATCCTCCTCTACAAACGACGGGCCGCCGCCGGCCTCACAACGCACTCGGTTAATCTTCATCCAAAAACGCTGTATCGAATGACACATATATTAACCATTAACCAAGACGATAAGAAAATATCATTTAAAAATAAACTTCCAGTGCGTGCGTGTGTGCGTGTGTATTTGGGGTCAACGTACTGCAGAGGTACAGTTGAATGTATTTACCACACATGCACAGACAATGATTTTAATTATACATAATCGCCACAGAAACAGAAATTGAATAATTCATCGGCGCTGAAGGCGCGCACTCGCACATCATCATCATCGCCATCAATCGAATCAATCGTTCGTTACTTCGCCAATGAGATTTCATTTGGCAGCTATTACCGCACCCGAACATTTAAGGGCAATTAACGAAAATGCAATTACATCCAATTCTCGCTCTTTTGGCGAATCAATGGAGAGCGTAATTTTTTTATTTACTTTTTTCTTTGCGTTCGGAGTTACTGACTGAGAGAGAATTCCTACGGGTTGGAGGACCGACATCTGACCCATCATCAATTGGCTTCCCCAAACGCCAGAGCCGTTGACCCGATACACACACACACACATATGTATATATATTTATGGTCCCGAAAGCAGAAGCCGAAAAACGAAATTCGCGTAATTGATGATGACATGATAGATATAGTTCGTTGACCGAACCAATACCAAATCGATTGCCTTTTCCATCAAAATTCATTAAATAAAGATATTATCATTATTTTCTGATAGATTAGAATGAATATTTATTTCATTCAGTAGAAAATCAACCATTGATTGACCTATTTCATTCAAAAGTATAACTTCATAAATTACAAATCTCAGCTAAGAAAAAAACAAAGGCGTTTGCATTGGTCGAAAAGTTTATGAGTTGGGAATCCCCATAAAATAATTATCGATAATCTCAAAGAAATTAGTAAACCAATTATGAATCAATTTTGTATCGTTTGAACAAAGAAACCTAATAAACTAATATAAAATCTAATTAACTAAATTTAGAAATTGATTTTATAGTTTTTAAGAAATGTAAGGAAAAAATAACGTAACGCTGAAATTAGTGTGTGAACGTAAACGGATATGGATAATGTTGAAAGAAGGAAGTGCGTGTATGTGCGATATCAATTGGCTTCCCCAAAAAAAAAAAATTATAAAAGTTTGGAGCCGTTGACCCGGGGATTCGAAAAACGAAATTCGCTCAATTGGTGATGAGGCTAGTTCGTTGACCGAACCAATAACAAATCGATTGGCTGGCGGATGGGGGTGGCGATCAATCGACGCCTCTATCATACCACCACGATCATTTAAAGCTCTTCATTTACAGCAGCAAAAACCGGCGGAGATTATTAGAAAAGCGTTTGGAATTTGCGCGTGCAAGTTCACGGCTGCTTTGCGCGATTAAAATTAATCGAGTATTACCAGCATGTGGCGCACTTAATACTCGGGTGGAACTCTCTATATTTATAAAGGCACTATTTATAAGCGCGAGTTATTCTCAGGTAGGAGAGTGGATGAATCTGCTGCTGCTGCTGCTGCCATCGCCGGTCACTTTTCCTTTAGCGCGAATAAAAAAAAAATGTTTGTACGAAGAGAAAGAGAGAAAGAAAACTAAAGCGAAAAACGTCTTCTTCGCGCGTCGCGAAGAATGAACTGCGCGAAGAGGAGAGGAGAAGTAGTGAAGAGTAGAAGAGGAGAGAGAGTCTTCCTCTTGTTCGTCGTCTCGCTTCGTCCTCGGCAGCGTAGGTTTTTGAACAACGGAACTATTTTTTGTGTGTCCCAGTATTCTTGGTAACCCAGTGACCCAACCCGGGGTCGACGAACCGGCAACAGCAGCAGCAGCAGCACCATCAGCCGCTCAGCACACTCACGCATTCGGCCATCACTCATTGTCCCTCCTCTCTCTTTCTGCCTTCCACCGACGAATAAAAAAAAAAGAATAAGTAATAAAAGGAAAGAAAGAATCGAAGAGGGAACAACACAGTACACTCGCCGCGTTACGCAACAGCTAATTCTCGCACCTTTCCGGCCTATTAGATAATCCTCGCTACGTTCGGTGCATTCCTTTTGCTGCTCGCGGTGGATCCTCGATGGCCCGAAGAAGTAGCACGCAAACCAGTACAGACGCTCGTCCAACTGGACGGACACCGTCGTCTCCCATAACATTTAAATACCATGCAATAAATACTCCGAGATTTGATCTTTTGGTAGAACCGAACATGTTTAAAAAGAACTATCTCCAACTGCGAGCACTCCTCAATGTACACACATCTTTCTCTAACTTGGGTTGTTAAAATAACTTAACTACATCTTCAACTACATTTAATTTCTTTCAAAATAAAATTTATTTTTAAGTAAATTTATATTCAAAATAAAATAATAAATTTGAAATTTTATCTACCCTATAATGATACAAATAATCAGTACGCTCTTTAGGAGATTATCGCACCAGAAGATATGTTAATCAACAATTATAATTGAATCACTTAGATTTATTATTAGGGAGCCTGATGAGGAAAAAACATGTTTGTTCCACAATCGGGGCTTCGTTCTTAATCTACGAAAGTTTATCCGGAATTTCCTCCCATTCGAATGTGTGCTTCATAAATATTTCTTTAATCGCGCTTTCGACGGATACGAAAAACTCAATTCGTGGATTCGTAGAAATAAATGTAATATTCACTGTCATTTCACACATTTTTCTACAATATTAAGTAATTTCTTTTGAAAATATGTAAATAGAAAGAAATAAAAAATGTGATATTTTTAAAGTAATTTAAATGCTAATAAAACTTCGAGGCCAAGAGTTTAAAAGTAGCAAATTTGTTGTTTTATATTTCGTATTTTTTTTTTATTGAGTTAGTCCAATTGCGCAGGGTAAATGAACCCTGAGTCGAAATCAATCCATTCATCGATTAAATAAGCCGAATATTCGATGATCTCTTTATTGAGCGCGGTTTTTACTATTAGGTCCAACGATTTTGGATCACGGACGTTCTCATCTAGAGGTTGTTGACATACAATTGAAAACGTTGCAAAATATTACAAATTGAGACTTTTTTTTGTGTATATTCGAGTATTTTATTACTTAATATAGTTGAATAAGAGGAAATTGGTAAGTAAATAAAGAATAGAAGTGGCTCAATTTATGATTTTATAATTTTCGAGTATGAGTACGTGCGAGATATTGATTGTGGTGTCTTCTCGTGGGTAGTTTGTAGCCGTGAAATTTTGGCAGAGCTGTGAAAAACAACGGGAATCTAGTGCGAGATTTTTGACCCGGGAAGAGGAGAGGTCTATTTCGAAGCTCTTAGCGTCGCGATTAAAAATACCGGAATCATCTTTCGGAATCGATGAGCCCAGGCCTTTAATTTCGGTCGGAGGAGATGGTACAACTATTGATGTTGTTGTTGTTGATGATGATGAAGGTTGCAGTATAGAATGGATGGATGCATTGGTGTCGTTGTCGTTGTTGTTGGATTGTTGTAGTGTGTGTGTGTTTGCGGTGGGAATTAGTAGTGCGCGATCGTTGCGCACGGACGGCTTCAGTTACTTTCGCCAGGATGAAATAAACAAACATTGTAACCGAAATATGTAGATAATTGCGGCTGCCTCGCGCGAGCCGGGTCGTTCAACCCGCCATCACTAGGTCACACTCGCATCTAGGTCACGCGTCTATTACTCACCGCATGCCTATATATTCAATACTGAGTGCATCGATCACATATACACACAAAACAGAAGAGCGCACCCACACACAGACACGGACACACAACATATCCTAGAGAAACAAACCGTTAGAAATCTGCCCACCCAGGACCACCACAACATCCATTCCGTTCACCGAGAATCTGGAGCGCTTCCAGAGTTTCCTAAAGAACATAAATGAAACAATGCTCAACGACCAATTAATCAAATTGATTTTGACATTTCCCGGATGGATATTGAGAGAGAAGAAAACATTAACAGATTTCTTGTTGAGCCGAAAGAAAAAATCTGAAATAATTTAAAGTAAAAACAATATTTTTTGGGGGGGAAAACGTCGAACGCGCAGCGATGTGCGCAACGCGCGTCCGCCATTTTACTAACGACGCAACGAGCTTCCAAAAAGCAAGATGGCCGCTCTTTTGTTTACACACGCATCGACCTGGCGCGCGGCGCGTTGTGACCCTTCCGGAGGCCGCATTTGGAAAGTTTCCGAGGCGAATTTCCGAGTGCTCTCCTCCTCCTCCTCCTACTTCACCTCTTTCTCCTGCTGCATGCACTACGCCCGGGCTACGACGACGTCCGCACGCCCGACGTTGCGCAACCGGTTGTTGCCCCAAAAAAAAGAAATCGCCGGAACAACAAAAACGCAGCGAAAACAAAACGAAAATCGGATCCGGCCGCAGACCAAACAAACCGTCATCACCCCTCCGAAGAAAACCCATTGTTGTTCGACGCAACTCCTTTTATTTTTTACATTTTTTTTTTCGCTCCACCTCCTCATCCACATATTTGCTTTATTATTTTTTTCAGTTCTCGCTCTCCATTTCTCGAACACCCGAACCGAAATAGTTTATTTATAAAACAAGCCGTTTCAATTTCAACATTGGCCGGCCCGGAGTTCGTTGACTCCAAAACAATCTAAATTCGTAACGAAAACTTGTGCAACTCATTAAATAAGAAACGATGTCGAAGATGGCAGAATGCGACACGCGCGCATTCACACACAAACACAGAAAAAATCATAATCTATTGAATTTCTTCGCATTTTGCGCAACGTTTTCCTTCCTGACGTTCCTTTTCTATTTCATTTTTCTCTTGTTCATGTTTTTTTTTTTTGTTCATTTTGTTGCAACACCGAATGCAGGAAACGCGGGTAATGAGCGAAAAATCCTTGCAAGCCGCTCGCGCTCCTAATCTCTTTGTCTCCACTTACCAATGAAAATGATAATAATAATAATGAAAACAGCAATTAACTTCTCTCTTTCTCAATGAGCAACCTGAGAACCGACTGGAAAATTACCTGCGGACAAAAAGAAAAAACACAATCAGATAAGTTGATCAAGAAACGTTGCGTTTTGTTTGCAAATTAAATCCCATTACTTCAGATTGATTCATTGCCGCATTCGTAATTTGCACTGTATTTCTTTTAAACAGACTAATAAGCATAGTCGTCGAGGACATTACTTGAGAATATATAAAGTTAATCTTTATCTACATACACGTTTCCAACTGATTGTCGTATTATGACATCTGTCATGTATTAATTATACTGTCTATAAACATATAATTAATTCATGACATGTGAAATTGAAACGTCAAATATATTAATGTTTCATAATTATTTTACATAATGATGAAATTCAAAAATTAAATCAAATATAATTGAAATTTGAAAATTGAAATTTCAGGTTTGCGAAATAAATGGTGGATGCGACTGGTACTCGCGAAATGTCAAATTTCGTTTTTCGGGTTATTTTTTAAATTTTGTGAAGTAATTCGAAGCGAAAAACGATGTATTCGTCGATGCAGATCTTCGTCATCCGAATGCAGTTCCCGTTCCGTACGTGACATTTAATATTTGAAGGTCAAATAGGTTTCGCACTTCGGATTTTCTCTCTCTTTGTGTGCCGCTTGCAGTCTGGAATTCGTGGTTAGATTAAAAATATAAAGTCCGGAATGTCTTTTGTCGATGGGATCTTTGTGCGGTGAGAGAGATACGTGTATTATTTCTCTCTATGCATGTATGTGTGTGTAAATGTCACGGATCGCGCGGTAACTTTCGCGTCAGTTCAATAACCTCCGGCCCACTTTGAGCCACTCAGTCAGTCGTCTCTTTGCGGGCAACGGTACCACGAAGGACTCCTCTACCAAACGATACACACAGCAACCCTGGTTAGGTTAGGTCGCGTCCAAGACATTTTTGACACTTGACAGCCTTGAGGAGGCTCCTCTTTGTAGGTTAGGTCGCAGCGTAACCTGCGGAAGAATAAGAAGAAAAGAGGAAAAAGCGCTCGACCGTCGGTCAGAGTTTTAACACTACCAACCAGAAAAAAATCACCGTTAATTCCTGCCCAATCCAAATACAGTTTTAATGATTTCTCTAAAAAGATGCAGAGAGAGGAGAGAGAGAGAGACCTGGTCGCCATCACGTATCGAAAGCCGATCGCTCTAAGCCTCTATTCCTCTTTCTTTTTTTGTTCGTTGCTTCTTCTACTTTTTCTCTTCGTTCGGTTATTATTATTATTATTATCATTATATATTAATCCTCAAATTCGCTTCGGCAGGCCTACACGAATCCGCCGGGGTCAACGACCTCCTCCACCACCACCTCTCATCCCGAATTTCGATCGCAGGTGGCACGTGCGTTGCCAACCGTGAAACTGCACCCCCCTAAAACCGTATTACTCTACGCTACGCGCACCATACAAAAACCCAAAGAACCGCATCCCGTTACATTTCCTCTATCCACGAGATATATTTGAATATCTCGGTAATCTACGAAAGCCAAATGGAATGTATAACAGAAAAACAGGTTCTCTCCTCTCCAGACAACTGGAGAAATTCCTCCACTATCGGCTACGAAAGACGAAACGTTCATGATGATGTTGTTGATGGAAGAAGAGCCGTCGTCTCGAGTTTCGGCCTTTTTCTCACGGCACACTCACCCCGAAATCAATATAACGTGTGTTGAGGTGTAGAAGAGGTATAAAACGGTACTTTTCGTCTTCTCCTTCTTCCTCCTCCTCCTCCTCCACCATGTGTTCGGTTTCGGGGAAAAGAAAGTTGCGCATTGTCCAGCGAAACCGTTCGGAAACTCCACGAAATTTCGAAGTCACTAATAAGGTTTAGCGCTCCGGGAGTTTCTCTGCATGTGTAAAAGAATATACAAGAAGTGTTATATCTGTTTGTTTTTTGTTTGTTGTTGTATCTCTCTTGTAACTAGAGTCGGGTTTAGAGGGTGGGAGGCATGGAGAAAGTCCGTGTGTGAGTGCGAGACTCTTTGGTGCATTGACCCTTTTCAGCGGCAGAGACGGTCTCAGGCCTAACGCCGCCGCCACCGCCGCCACCTCCATCCATCCATCCGCATCCCAACCATCATCAACAACAACAATGATCATCCTCTAAATGGGACACCCGGCGCGCTTTCATGTCCCACTTGCACGCACGCATTCATTACTTTCATATTTTCAAAACGATTTCCTCGACATCATTTTCTGTACCGAAAGAAATTGATGGGAGAGTGTAATTTCGATTTAATACGATCAATTACCACACGAATCTCTAAACATCTCCTACCGTTTCCGAATCGTTAAATTTAATGCGTACACGTTATTGGGCAATTACCGACGACTTCTCTTTTCTTTTCTTCAACTTCCCGAAATTCTTACCCCACATTAACAATGACATACACACACATCTCATTATGCAATTCGCTACTTCCCATTCATAACTTAGCACACACTTTTTTTTATTATTAAAACTATTTAGAAAGCATTCTTTCCTTCCAATTATCTAGTAAAGTTATACCAATACCAAACGGTTATTAGGAACAAATTATTTCGTATTATACGCTCCAAAACTATGTAATCAACTATCATTACGAAGCAACGTAATTACCCATTTTTTTCTTCTCAAATAACACCTTAAAATATATACATTTCTTTATTCTCAATAATTACTTAAATCTGTTAAGAAAATTATCATTATGAAAATTAATTCGAAAATCTTTCAAAACTTCTTCGCTTGTCAACAGCTGTCGCGACCCAAAAGTTCGATTAAAACAAAACAAGTAATTTCATATTTGTTCAATTAACTCAAATTTATAATAATTATTTATGAAAGTAGTTGAAAAAAAAAATGCCAATGGGTGTTGTTACGAAAACAGTCCAATTCGGTAATACTAACCGAATGTGCATGCATCAAACACTCGAAATCCAAGCAAGTTCATCGACCCCATTTTCTTCTCTCCTTTTTAACGATTTTTTGTTCGAATCGTCTATTCTCTTTAAGAAAGAACGTTCCTCCGGCATTCCATCACAATTCCATTCATCTAAATCGTTTTCCCATTAACAAATTAATTAACTAATCAACTACAATCAATAAACGATACAAAATAATTATAATTTCATTAAGAAATTCAATTAACGAACAAAACAAAAACTTTAATTCATTTAAAATCAATTGATCTATTTGCTGTTATAAATAAAATTTATTTTTTTAAAAATTTTCTCAAACCACTTCTAAACACTATTTTTATATCGAAACTCTTCGTGTTACATAACGCATTTCAGAATATAAAACTCCCGTTGCTTTTACATTAAGGAAAAAGTCTAGTATGGAAATTTTAGATGAAGAAAAAAAAACTATTTATAAAATGCCTGTTTCTTTTTTTTTTTTGGTGAGATTCCTCGACCATTTTATATGTTGTAAGAAACTTACTTTTAATATGGTAACGAAAAACCATTTTAAAAATCTTAATTCAAACAACATTTAATGTAACAAAAATTGTATAAATAAATGATGTAATTCTGATTAAATGTTGATGTTGTAAATAATTTACACGATATTTGTTTGCTTATTTATATGTTTCGCGGTGTATCGTATATTTCAGCTGTGATTAATGCGTGGATGATATAAATTTTGAAGAAACGTAATTTGAATTCGCGTCGTTGCATGCCAACAAAATGCCTCGTTTATAGCACAAGTGTATTCTCGGAGATCGAAATGAAATAACAATATTTTACGCTTTGCGAAAACCGAAAATCCGAATGAATGACATTCGCGCGAGACGTTGATGAATGACAGTTTCGCTGTTGTTATTGCGGAAGTATTTCCGTTGCGCGTTGTATTTTTACCTTTTTAAATGTCTCATCGGAACTGGTTTCTCGAGTGGGATGATAGGGAAGTCCTCACTGGATTCGCTCAGTGGTTCATGGTACTTTTTCTTTTGGGGGCACGGATTGGGTGCAGCGGCACCAGGAAAAGCGAAGAAAACCCGTTCTCTTTTCCTCCTGCACTTGTGATTCGCACTTTTTATGCTGGTGGTGTCTTTGCAATGAGGGAGTCGCAGCAATCGATTAGAAGCATGATTCTTCACGCACACGTTATTATTGCCCATCGAATAGAATATATATATGTGTGTGAGTATACACACACACACACATAAACAGACACACGCACAGACACGCGACCCGTTTAAGTGGGCCTAGTAAATCCGACTGGGCTTCTCTGCGGTCGCTGTGCTATAAGTGATGTAAGACAAATACTTCGGAAGGTCAGTTTTTATTTCACGTGCTAGAGTGTGTGCGGTTCTGTGTGTATGCGTGTGGAGAGAGGAAAGGAGAGGAAAGGAGACGACACACACAAGAGACATACGCACACACCACAACGACGATGCACCGCCGCGATCTCCTCCAGTCTCCGCGAAGAAGAGAACTTCTAGTGATAACTTTGCCCTTGCCCTCACCCAATTTATCAGTTAAAGAACGAAAACTGAACTGCTGAAGCAGCGTTTAAAACCAGACTCATCTCGCGTCTAATTAACGAGAACCGATTCACTTCTTCTCGCTAATCCTAATTGGAACACTTTCGAGCGGTTTCCATTCGCTTCTGGTTGACCAGAAGGAAAACCGAGATCGCTTCGCTCTCATCTACAAATATCTCGAGCATTCGAGTCGACGGAAAAAAAAAAGAACGATTTCAAACTCGTTTGATAACCCGAATCATTTCCATCCGGGAATACCAAAAATCTTATCGTCTGCATTTCAATAGAAAACACATTCTATAATTAGATATACCATAAATTTAATTAACTAAGATTATTTGAACGCACGAAAAATTACTTTATTTCCTTAAAAAAATAATAAATTCTAATTTTATCGTAAAACAATTAATCAGAAATTTTATGTAAAATCTGTATGCATTTTTTAATTATTTTCTTGTAGATTAGAAACTTTATTTCTTAATTATTTTCTGGACATTTTTAATATTTCTTTTGATGGAAATTCTATTTTTTAATTAATAAATATGAAAATTATATATAATATTGAAGATTCTATAAATATAAATATTTTTTTTGCGGTTCATGAAGAGAATTGAATAAAATTGATGATTCAGAGTTTAGTGAACGAAAAATTAACATGCAGAGCTTGTAATTGCGGGATGCGAATTAGGCTACGAGAGCGAAACTGGACTGCGTCAATTAAGAACGATTAGGAAGTGATTTCGAGCCTCCTGCAGTTCTTCGAATCACTACTGCCACCACTTCTTGAAACCAAACACACACACAAAAAACACTTCAAACTAAATAAAAATTATATATAAATGATGACGAAGGGACATTGACCGCAAACTCTCTAACGTATGCAGAACGATTTCCGTTCGTGCTGCTTGCTGCATGCAGTTTCCCACTCGCTCCTAAATCTAACTAATAATAATAATAACGCGCCGAAAAATGCGTCCCGTCGGCAACGCTTCGACCTACATCGAGAGAGGAGGAGTACGATCGAACACAAGGAAATTACATTGAACGATATTATTATTATTATTTCTTTTTTAACACACAATGGCATAATCGAGTCTTTGTTCGATTCAAAGCTGTAGCTGAATATTCGTTAAATGAATTCGAGAGTTGAGTAATCAAAAATATATAATAGTTTACGTGGTTAGGTGACTAGATTCGAAGACATTCCGTTGAGAGTTTTTTTTTTGTTTCGCTTTTCGATGGCCTGCTTCGATCGATTTGTTATTAAAATGAGGATTTCGATGCAAATGATGTAAATTTAGATGTCGTTTGAGATCAAGAGTTTAAGGTTGGCCAAGGTTGCTGGAATCTAAAACAGCTTTTAATTGGATGAGGTAACAGCTTTGAAATTAATTTATGGCTTGGGCAAAAAAAAAATTTTTTTTTTCCTTCTTCTCATCATCATTATTATTATTTAGTGGTGAGACGAGTTTCCGTTATTGCGTTAAATTAAAGCTAAACGATGTCGTCGGGCTCGAGGATAATTTTTTTCTTCCGTCGAGTGTATTACGAGATCGTGCGAAATAATTTTAATGGGTCGATCACGGCAACTTTATATAGATAGAAGAGAAGAGAGTGGAATGGAAGCGCATGGATCGTGTGCGTGCCTTTGCTAGCCGGGTTAGTAGTGGGCATATCATAGATCATAGACGCGCTTCCATACCGTTACATTATAGGTGTGTCTAGCGGATCTACTAGACTAGGCTAGACCACTAGCACTAGCTGTATCTGTTGTAAGTGAGTACATACAGCCGGGACAACAATCCGCACAGTCATTCACGTACATACACACACACACACACCAACTCTCATCCACACAAACTCAGAAGCAGCAGCAAACTCTTCTTCGCCTAGCGCAACGCAGCTTATTTAGCTCAGCAATTAACGCTTCCGAAGAGCTTCCTCATTGACCATCAACAAAATAAATAACAACAAACACTAAATTAATATAAACACAAACACAAAAAAAAAAAATCTAAATAGAAATAGATGACTAAGATTTTCCATCCATTGAGAAGAGATCCATGAAGACTTTCTCTCTTCGCGTAAAAATCGCTCTCCGGATGCGCGCACGTCGCACGTCATCATTCCCAGGCGCGCGCTCTCGAAGATGCGTAAAAGTAAAATAATAACGATGATAATGGAAAAGAAATGCAGAAGGGAAATGCTGAAGAATGCACGGCCTCTCATTCTCTTCTCTCTCTCTCTCTCTCACTCCATCTTCAGCGCATCGAAATCCGGGTCAAGGTTGGTATTTGCACTGTCACCATAGAAACCAGCGATGAAACGATCTTTTGACACATGTCAAACGTCGCTGCCAACTTCGTATGGAAATATCCCCAAAAATTCTAGAATAATTGCTCGCACTCGCTCGAGCTGTGTGTTATGTGTTGCGAGGAGAAATTATTTTTAATTTCGAACGTTGCTCCTGCAGCAAACTATAATCCCGTATGTGTTGTATATTTCGCGGGTCGTTGAACCCGCGTTTTTGAAACTAGGTTAGATTTCGGACGCCAGGCGCAACCCGAAACATATGTTATGACTTCGAAAACGGACACTCGTAAACACGCCAGCTATTTTGTTTCCAACTCGCACTCCGCAACTATACAGGGAACACTTCATTTTACAACATCATTGCAAATCTATTTAATTATAAAGAACACGCTATTAACAAACGAATTCCAACATCTTCAAGCAACTTTCTCGCTTTATTTACTTAAATCATTCTTTAACAACCGAATATACCTGACTCATTAACACTTCATATACAGGGTAACTTCATTTTACATTTATTTTATTTCTAATATCATCAAGAAACAAACTATGAAGTCAATAAACCTGACTCGATATTTGCATTATCAACGCAAAACAATTCATAATTTACTAAGAAATAATTGTTGCGGTTTATTATATATTTACGTCGCTGATATATCTTAGAAACGATGTTTTATTCATTCATAAAGCGCACATTTATTATTGTTAGAGGCAACGAGAATGCGGGAATTCCTTAAATGTAATAAAAATATGTTGTCAAGAACGCCAGTTACGACCCTGCATTGCGTTCAGGGGTTCTTGAACCGCGTGCGTCATTGCTGTTTAGGGAGGATTAGTCGCTTTAATAAATTCGCATTAAATAAGCGCAGATGGTTTCGCGAAAGTCATCAATTTAAAAATTATCTTAACTATTTTAAATGTAGATATTAATCGTCTTTTATAGTCAGATGTTATAGTTAAACAGTTTCGTAAATATTTGAAATCACTTCGCTCCAGCACTCATTTTATCTGGCATAATTAAATGGCAATAATGCCAGAAGGTTTATGAACTATATAACCCGATCCGCATTAAAATCATCCGGCAAGTTTTATTATCATCCTGTCACAGACAGATGGAGCACATTTAAATAGTACGTGCAATAAACTTTAAATGACAACCACGTTGTTTCCCATAATTCATCGTGAGTTCAACATTTCAAAGAACTCAACTGAAACTCAATACTAACATCTGTCAATTAAAAACTAACTTATCATTCTTAAATAGTTTATTTAACAATTTTCGCATAACATAACAGAAATAATATAATATAATAATAAAAAGTAACAATTATTTATTTGGAAAGCAACTTAATGTTGAACAATAACTTAACTTTAATTACGAAGATAATTAATGATTTTATTGAAGATAATTGTTTGATTGGAAGTTTTTAAGTTGATTCTGAGGTTCTTGACATCGGGTTATTTTGTAGTTTTCTATTAAATTTCTCTTTGTGACAATTGGTGGAATGTAATGGAGGAAGGAGAGCTATTACTAACATCGTGTCCATACATTAATCTGGGCAGAGCCGCTCCCATTTGGCGCATTAATCCATTTAGCGAAATTTTTCTTGGCGCCCAAAGTGTGGCACGCGCTATTGATTACAAGTGGGTGGATCTCTCTTAGCAAGAACCGGATTAGCCGCAAGGGGTGTCTTACAAATCTATACCAACATTTCTCTTTCCTGACAAAAATTGCATCCAAAAATTGGTTCCGTTGCAGCCAGTAGCGAGATGACAATAGGAACGTTAAGGTCATCGAGATTATTGGATTGAAGGAAGAGTGAGAGGAGGATAATCTGGGTTAAGGACTGCAGATTTTTCGCCAAATGTTATCACGCGAAATCGGCCATCGGGAGAGGAGAGGCTTTTCTGGTTCAGATAAGAGCTCCGATTGCGGCACGTGCTCGTAATAGCAAATTGATATAACAATTAGCACTGCTGCGTGCGAGTCGCGAATGCTGAATGATAGCTGCTCAAGTCTACTACCATAGGCTGCAAGCAAAGCCACTAAAGTACGTATAGATCGTGTACGTATGCATGCGTCGAGCAATGTATTATAATATAAATGTTTTCAATGTCATCGAAGGAAGTGTCGAGCGACGTCCGTCCGTCCAGCTGACATTTCTTAACGGACTCGACCTTGTCAATCTAATTTATATGTCGGATGAAAGATAAGGACGCACCGATTCCTCTATCGTCCGTGCAAGATAAAGATGAAAGCTTCCACATTTCCATCATCATCATCATCCATCCCCTTCTTAAGCTCTTCACATGTGTATGCGTGTGTTTTTCCATTTTGTCGGTAATTTTGTATGCTCATTCTCTTCGAGGTCGTATGCAAAAGTTCGGGTTTCGACACCGAGCACAAATTCCTCCGCCGACATCATCGGTCGCGCGCCTTTCGTGTCGCAACCAACATTATCTAAACGATCTAATTCTAATCAGATCCAATCGATTCATTAATTCAATTCCCTACGCTGCAATTCATTACAAAAAACACTCATATTTTTTATCCTTCTCCTAAAACTCTTAATTTATCATGACACAATATTACCCTCATTTTCTTCAACATAAATTTTCATTTACTATTTTTTTAAATGAAGAATTCTATTAAATATTTCTAATACACACTTTTTTTTTTCACTCACTCAAATTATTAAGAAAACATTAAAAATAAATTGAGATTATTTTTAATTCGAATATGATAATTTTTTAAAATGTTTCATTCATATGCAAGAAGAGAAATAAAGAATAATAAGTGCATTGTGATGGAAAAAAAATCATAATCGTCTTCATTGTTACGAAACGGATCTTATTATAACACCGAGCTGAATGATAACCTTCTGCTGATTGTACAATAGCCGTTTTCCAAACGAATCCTCACTGCAATCTACATTTCTTTTATCAATTCAAGATTTAGTAGTAAACGCAACTTTCAATGAAGCCCATTTCATTAATAATAAAATCATTGTTTCGCAAAGAAAAAAATAAATATTTTAATTAAATTGCAATTTAGTATTAATTCTAAGAGATTAGACAAAATTGTTTTAAGTAGAAAATAAATAAACCTCGTCCTGATTACACGCTTAACGTTCCCTTCTAATTGCTTTCACCTCACCCATCCTTTTACCTCATTCACCCTTTCTTCTGCTGACCCATTCATCTCTTACCTTAAATACTTTCCAAGCGCTCCACTTTTGTGCGCATTTAAAAAGCCACTGTTAAATAGAGCAACGACTATATGCTTTATTTAATTACAAATTCAAAAACTTTCCCAACGTAATCGTAATAATTTATCTTTTAATTATGTAACTCGAAACGCATTTTCAAAGAGATTCTTTTTTGTTGTTGATGATAATGATGATGGCTTTGAAAGAGCGGATCCAGGAAGGCTTTTTAAACAATTACGTAACTTTAAGTGAGCGCGCAGCGACAGATACAAATGGTCCTGCGCCGATGTAGATTGCTCGTAATTTGTGTTGTTAAAAAGAAATGTTATTTGTTATTCCGGTTTGTGCGTGCCTAGGGTTACATTGAAATTAATGATCAAAGGCAAAGCATAATTTCATCCACCGAAATTGAGACGCACCGTTTTATGAATGTGGATTAAGGTCACCCGAAATTGTCTTGTTGTTTGTCTTCATCATAAATATTGTTGCGAATTTCCTAATTCGATTATTTAGTTTAAATAAATAAAATTGATGTATTTTTGAGTAATGTTTGTAATGAGAATAATATTAAATAATTGGATATTTCTATTTTTGATGGATGTGGTCTTTGCATAATGATATTGAAATGGTTTAGACTTTCAAATCGTTTTTAGTACTAAATTTTATTAGTATGGATAAGAATTCATGGAATGTCATGTTGGAGAGAGGATGAAAGAGGAGTCGTGGATGATGAGAGTGGAAAGAGAGTCAGTTGCAAATGGGTAAAGTTGATTTATGGATCGAGAAATGATTTATTTTTGAGATTAGAGCGGAGGTAGAAAGAATGTGGATTTTAGGAAGTCGCAACAGAGGCCGTGGTTGCTCGCTGCTGTTGCTGCGGAGATTGGCATTGTGCGAGAGGATCGTGTGCGTGTGTGGGTAGGTTTTGATGGCTTGCGCAAATTTGCATTCAAATTGAATCTAATGCTGGAGCGGCCGCGAGGAGCTGTGGAAGCGGCGGCGGCGGCGGCTGCGGCAACTGTCGGGAATGATTTGCGAGCGGTGCAGACGGAGGTTGTTGCACCCTCGTCTTCTCGTAGTACGTAGAGTGTTGCTGCTGTTGCTGCTGCTGCTGATTCCCAACCAACAGCTCTCTAAACATCGCCGCATGACTAGAAGAGAGACGAGAGAATTTCCTATCCTTTCGGGAAATCCTCGACTCTTCTGAGGTGGCGTGACGGTAAAGCAAGGGGGGAAGAAGAGATAAAGTCTGCGCCTCATCCTGATTACGATTCCGCGTGAGTGCCGGGGCTAGGTGGAAATATGCCTCCTCTGTGTGACGAGCGTTCGCGCCCGTTCGCGCAATGCTTGCTATCTATGCTATATCTCTTCCATCCATATATTTGCTTGTGCCTTGTGCGAATATGTGGCGCACGAAGAGAGGAAGAAGGAGGCAGAATAACACGAGAGAGAGTGGTTGAAATGACAATGGGAAACGATCGGTTCTTGAACCCCCGGCTCCGAGAGTTGCGTACGGTGAATTGCAAATGCGTTGGGATAGGTCATGCGAACGAATAAATAAAAAATAAAATAAAAATAAGAAGTAAAGAAGACGATGAAGAGTGGAGAAAAAGAAGCGGAGGATTGCGAGGAGAGGGCAGGAGAAAACTACGTGTCTCCGTCATTAAAGGATCGCTCACCCTGCATATTTGAAATAACAGGAAATTGCACTCTCGCGAAAGAGAAGCGAACGGCCGCCGCCGCCGCTGCTTGCGTTGTCACAGCAACGGTCACCGCCTCTCCGAAGATCCGTGCCGTTGCCGTCGGTCTCGACGAGAAAGAAGAAGCAAGAGGAGGAAGATCGTCGGGGAACCCGGACCGAAAAACTTTCAGCTGAACAACGTCCGTTGAAACTCTCTCGTTCCACTGACACCATTCGCACACATCATCGAATGCATTTTCCTTCTAGCATCCGATGGATTTATTTTCATCTCCCCGAGACGAGAAAATCTCCTTTCTATCGAGAAATCCAAGAGCACCGCACGCGAGAGTGCATTTTCACTCTTCCGCCGGGCGCCAAAACTGGACCGAGCGTGCGCTAATTGCCATCCAACCCGACGGAAGCGACCTCCTTTTTATGCAACAGACAAACCGGAAAATGAAATAAAAAGCAAGAAACAACAAAAAAAAACAGATGAAATAATCAAATCTGCACAGAAGCCACTCTGATCGAGCAACAAAAGGACGAATTGAACAATGAGCGAATCAGATTAAAATGTAAGAGAGAAGACCAGAAGAAAGCAAAAAAAAAGGTTACTCTAACCTTTACGGAATGATATTCGCTCTCCTCAAGGCCAACGCATTACGCAGGAAGCCCCCAAACTCGCGACCTCCAACCGCTCCACGCACACACAAATTGCATTTAAAAGAATTAATCAACATTGTTTACCGACAACCGACGTGCCCCAAATTTCATTGCCTTACAAACTATTACATTCATTTGCTCAATAAAATAAGTTAAATCAAACGTCTTAAATATTAAGTACAAATTAACTTAACAAAGATTTCAAATATTTTCCAACAAAATTGGATTACCATTAATTATAATTGACAACATTTTAGAAAAATATTTATTACTATTCAGTTCACAAAGTGAAATTATTAAAATAGAAATTCAAGAATAAAGACGATTTAAATTATCAAATTTGTGATATAATTTACCTGAGCGAGTACAACATATTTTGAAGCCGGCATGGTTCGGTTTCCGATTCTGTTTTCCTACCGAGGATTGGTTTTGATAAGTACCTGAAAAATGCAAAAAAAAAAAAAATTAATTACAAATTCATTAAAATTTAACAAATTACAACAAAAAAAGATTCAATTAAAATTAGTTTAAGAAATTAGATAATTGAGATGAAAAAGTTTTAAATGATAGATGTCGCTAATGATGGAGAGAACTTCATTATCCTTAACTTTGAAAAGAAACGAAATAGTTAAGTGAAGCATAAACACCGGCGTTTTACGTGGAAGATCAAGTAACAAATATACTGATATAATCATTACGGTTCGCTCGTCGTTTTTTATTTGTCTTCTTTCTTCTGTAAGTTGTTGTAGCTGCTCGAGTCTCGCGTCGAGAGAAAGTTGCCATTATCATTATTATTATGTGTCTTACTACTTTTTCCCGGCGTTCGTTCACGAAATGATCGTAAAAATGTTACATTTAATTGAACTGGCTTTTATACTTATACGCTACGTATAAGATATAGTTATACGTTTGTGTTTCTCCGTCGATCCATTTTACTACCCTTCCCTGTGTTTAACCGACTGAAATTAGTCACGAAACGTTCGATTTAATTGCGCCGCCAGAGCCGGCTCATTACGTAGCGAGAGCGTCCCACCGCATTCGTGTCGATGATTTAACAACTACCCTTTAATGAACTCGCGACCACTTCAAAATTACTAATTGATATTTCCATCCGGATCGAAAACCAGAAAGTCGACTTAACTTTTCATCTATCGCCTATAACCAGCGCGCTATATAGTGGCAGCGTTAGTAGATATATTTATATGTAGTAGGTACGACCATTTGGCTCGGTGCTTCCACAAATTTATTTAAATAACGTTTCTGGAAAGAGCATTAACGATGCGAACGCCGCATGCAAACGGATAATGCTAAGAAGTAAAATATTACCTAGCTCTGTTTACTTTACTCGCACGCTCATAATCGTAAAAATACAAGAGCAACCAACAACTGCAAACCGAAAAAATAAAGAAAACGAGAGAGAGAGAGCAAAACAAAAAAACTACACCTCCGACATCATACTTAAGCGTATTACGAACGGAAATCGAATGGCCGTTCGGAGCCTACGCTCGCGTTCGTAGATGGCGCTGCGATATTCGCAACAATTCAAACAAATAAATTAGACGAACAAATGCGAAACTTCAAAGCGCATTAAGATTGGAGCGAACTAGTTGTTGATTAAAGTTTACATGAAAGATCAACAACAAGCACTCAAGCGATTGGAAGGAAAATGCTTCATCACAAATTGCCCGATACTTGCAAATATTAAGATTAATCTATATTTAGTGATACTATTTAATAAGACAACGAAACATTAAACTAAAAGTGGTGCCATCTAGATGCGTTCTTGTAATTTCAAATTTTGTAAAAACAATCAACGCTGCATTTATGACCCACTTACTGTCATCACGTAATTTGAAAAATATATAAAGAAGAAGCGTCGACACGTCCTAAACGGTTCCTACGAATTTTCTCTAAATTGTTTGTTTTGCTACGTGATGAGCTTTTTATTTTTCTTTCCTGATGCAATCACGTTGTAACCTCTATTTTCAGTTTACGTGTATACATATATATTTCTTTTTGTTTTTTGACAATTATGCGCTTCGACCTATTTTTTTCTAACTGTAATATGCACATGTCACGTAACCGACACAAAAAAAAATTACAAAGGTATAGATAGAAAACCTTTGCATTAGTTAGGCGAAGGACATGCACAAAATAACAAGTGATGACCGCGCTCATTCATGCCCATATTAGGACGCACATTAGGAGATCACTATCGAAACTGTATTTTATTCCCCGAAATTTTCTTAACTCCCACTTATTCCCTTCTTTTCAGCTTAAATAAAACTACGATCAGACCAAGACTTTGTTTAGTCTTGGTTAGTCCATCATAGAGTAAGTAACAGTCTATTACAAACTATTAATAGTAAGTTTCTTCCAGTAAACTATTTTAAATTCTAAATATTAACAGTTAGATCACAGTAAAAATAGCAATAATTTATGGTAAGTTATTAATAAATAAAAAATTAAAATAAATTTGTTAACTAAAGAAAAATGGGTTAAGTTGTATTTGATAGAAGTTATCTATAGATTAATTATAATGACTGAAAAAAAAGTAGTTGACAAATATTTTATATCGTTTGAAAGTTAATCAATTTGTATTGAGGAAAATATTGTGCAGTCCAAACTGGATAGTTTGGTGAAGATTTATTGGAATAATTAAATTTAATGCGTAAGTGGAAAACTTTCTAATAGATAATGTTGCATTAATCGTAGTAATATATTGGTTTTGATATTATTGGTATAATGAAAAGCTGTGTTATTTCGATAGTGTTTATTGTTAAGTTATTGGGTCAGTAATTTTGTTGCGCAGAAAGAATGGCAGCTGGTCAGCAATAATCGGGATGGAATGATCTCTGGGAAGAGAAGGATTTTGAGAAGGAAAGGTAATTGCACGTGCTTGGGTGTGTGGGATTGAAGGAGAGTGTATTCGTGCGTATTGCGCGTTTTTCGCTCGTGAAATCTCATCATCATCTCTTCGCAGCAACGTAACAAAACACCGGGGGGCTGAATTGGAAGAAGGCGAAGAAATGGCACACAGAGAGAGGCAGGAGGAGAAAAGCAGGAGCAGGCCGCACCAGGAGAGACGCGCGACGGCTTCTTGACACCGGATCGCTGCCTCGTTTTATCAGTTTACTCGGAAAGCTGGCTGTTCGCGTTCTTCTCCTGTTGTTTGTTTCTTCCATCATATTATATTCATTACTCTTCTCCTTTTTTTATTTCAGTTGTTGTTGCTGCTGCTGCCTTTATTATTCTTGCGGCCTGCAAGGCGTATGTTACAGCGATAACATTCCATCCTCCAATTTCCACGGAACGAACGGACGGACGGATGGAGGGTTGGACTTTTCGATCTTCCCAAGGGGTAATTAATCGGCCGTAACGACGATTCTCTCGCTATTTCACCTTTTTTTTTATCTGGCAACGAGAAAGAGGAGAGGAGAGGCCTCTCGAGTACGTGCGCATACAGATAGACACATAAAGTGCGCATAATATCCGCAAATAATATATTATACCAGAGAAAGCTGGTTATTTCACAAGGCGCAGCAGCAGCAGCAGCAGCAGGAAAAATGTTTGAACGAACGACGAGGCATGTGTTGCTCGGTTGGTTTAAGAGGTGTATATATATATATATTCAGCTAAATCAATTTCCTCCTCCACCCTAAAAAACCTTTCTTCTTTTCGGCTAATGCTGTCTGCAATTTCGTTTTTTGTTGTTGTTGTTGTTGCAATTTCGGAATGCAATTCGCAGGCAGCCAAAACGGTTAATAATAGCGGAGCGAGCGAGAGAGAAGTCTCTTAATGCGTCTGGGGAGGTTCTCCGGTCAGAAGATGCCAGAAGGAGAAGAAGTTGGTTATTGTTTTGAGTGTACTTTGTATGTGTGCTGGAGGTATATACCTGAGTTGCGGCGACCTTGAGATGCATTCAGCAGCGGAGTACCGCTAAAAGCAGCAACTCGCGCACTCACACGAACGAAAGTAAAATCGTTTCTTTCTTCTTCTCTTCTCTGCAATTTTTTTTTTTGTTTGTTGCAAAAGGATTCTCTCCACTAGGTACAACACGATGGTCGAGCTCTCGAGCGTTTATTCGTGTGTGTTCACATATATATAATATGTGTGTGCGCGCAAGCGTGTGTGTATGTGAGTGCACGCCGAGTGCCGACAACAGGACAGGACGTGATGTCTGTCCAACAGGAAATCGCAGACTATTACTAAATAGATACCGAGAAACAGGATATTTATATAATCCGCAAACCGCATCTCCATTATTCACGGGGTTGCGCCTCCTCATCGCGCGCCCATTTTCATTTCCATCTTCATCCATCCCCAACCGAGAAAAAGATTTGATACTTTTCGACTTCGAGGATCCTCTTTTCGTCAGTCAGAGGATCCTGGTGTGTTGTTCTGGTATTCGATGGATGGATGCATGTGTGTGCGCGCGCTTTGGCCTCGTTTTTCGGTTTACTTATTGCGGAATGGAATGTTTACGTTCGCGCAGAGCAAGCTGCTCGGCTCTTGGGTCTTGGTGCTTCAAGCCTCTGGTAGTTTGGTGCTTGCTCGCTTCTCCCTTTCTCACTCTCTTCTTGCCCCCCAAACCCGAACAGATGTCCTGTTTTTTTGTACTGATTTCCCCCTTCTGCAACTCTCTCACTCACTCCTATCCTCACCACGCTCTTTCATTCTTCTTACTCTCCATCTTCCTTCGACTCCCTCAACAAATCGATCCATTTATATTCAACACGCTGTACCTTATTAAAAACATATTTTAATCCGATGCTGCAATTTCATAACGACAAGAACTCTTCTCCCGAAACACACTTTAAAAACTTACATAAAAGATGAAATTATCAACGGATTTTCAAATAATTAAGTCCAATTGAAATATCAAATTCTCATTTGAAAATCTCACGTTCTCTTAAGTAAAAAAAATCACCGTTACGTGCTTAAAATTAATCATTTAATAATTGCTGATACAAAATATGATTAATCTTAAAGGAATTTCAAATTTTTAAATCTGATGCGTATGACAAATTTCTGCAGAGTCAAAAATTGAAATAACAACTAATGACCGTTCACGTCTATTTCCTCCTCCACTTTACTGCAGCAGCATTGAAACAACACGAATAATATGCTGAGCCTCCACCGAGCGGGACAAAGAAGCGCTAAATATTTCGTGATTTATCGTCATCGTTTGCAGAGCCCCGGTCATAATTTACTCAAGATTAACAATGAACCGAAGCTATTTTTCTTCGCGGCAAAATAAAATAAAAATCGGTGAAAACAAACAGATGTACCGAAAATATTTTGCATGTCCCATGTTGACAAAGAAGAAAAAAAGAAAAGAAAACATGGCAACTTTTAACAATTTGTTCGTTGAAGAAGCAGCAGCAGAAGCAACATTCCTTCTTCGATACATCATGAGCGAATGATCTCTTCTCATGATGAAGCAAATGCAAATAGTATCAGCAGGACTCATGCAGGGATACACGCAGTTCCATACTATTTATAAACACAAATAGAAATGTTGTAGACTACTTTTGAGCGGATCGATTTCTCCTTGCTGTTTATGTAAAGCAGGCGTGACTTTGCGGCCCGCGGGCCGCGTATCGCCCCTATACTAACCGACACCATTATAATAATCCTCATAAAATAATTATTTTTAAAAAAAGCAATGTGCAAGTGATTAATCGCGCAGACTGTGATAATAACATAAAAAATAATTATTTAGGTTAATTAATGAAATAAATGCTATATTCTCAGCTTTCAAAATTAGTTAGAAATAATATTAACTGCAATAACCAAAAATTACAAACTTTTCGAATTGATCATAAATGATGTAAATAAAAGAATAATTATTTATATATTTCGTGCTATAACATGAATCAATCACTGACAAAGCAATAAACTTTCTACACAGAAAACTAATTATCGCTTACAGCGTTTAGCAGAAAAAATAGTTCATCTTCAAATCTACAGTAATAATAATTAATAAGATTTCATGAGATTGTAATTGATTATGAAAAGAAAAATGCGCACTCCTTTCGAATTAGCGAGAATTTCAAAAGTGCGGTGAGTGCGAGAAAGTGGCATTTTTCCACTGCCTCTGCAAAAGATAACACTCGCAGCATAGTCGACACATGGTCGTCTATTTTCCGAAAAAGGAAATTCCTCTAAATATTCAAACAAATTGCACAGCGGAAACTGTTACGACTTCTCCATCTCATTCGCACCTCTTCCTTCTTCAAACGCTACCAGATACGAAAGGCTGAATCACAGATTAACGCTAAATCATATACTTAATTGGGATGGATATCATTTCGCGAAATTCGTTGCAAGACATGTGATAATATCGTCTGCTTCATAGCTTATTTGTTTGTTTGATTTTCCTTGCTCCAGTTTATGCGCGGGTTTTAAGTTCCAGCATATATTCCCCATCAATCTTTATTTAGTTTGCGATGTTGACGTTGCTAAAATCGCATGTATATTGCCCTATTTGCGTGTTTGTCTAACTACACTGAAATCGTTCTTTAGATTCTCGAAATACTGAAAATTTGGTAGTAAGAGTTCAAAATAATTGGAAAAAATAACTAACTGCAGTGGTTTTCCAAATTATCGAATATTAGGTATAATAATTGCGGGTGGTTTTCAGGATTCTTAAATTTTGACGATTTTGAAAAAAAAACTAAATGAATCTTAAAAAAGAAATTACTGAAGTGAAATAACAGAAAATAAAGTTGAGAAGAGTTAGAGATGTAAGCAGTTCGAAGAAGAAATTGGATTATAATAATTTCTACAAATTTGCGTGTTTTTAACTGAATTTTAACTGAAGTAAGAAATAACTAAGTGAAATTGTTTTTAAGTTTGTTGTGTTTTAGGGAAATGGTGAGCTAAGATAAATTGGAAAACGTTTTAACTGAAGATCTTATAAATATGTTACCAAAGTCAACAACTTAATGTGTAAACTAGAGGAAAAATTGGATTATTATTTTTCTATTTCTAACTAGGTTGAGATGATTTTCTGGATCCTTGAATTATTTTTGTAGTAAATGAAAATAAATTGATTTTAAAGGGTTGAGAAAAGATGGAAATTGGAATATAATTTTCCTTTTTGCGTTTAAGTCTAATTAGTAAGTAAATAAATTGCAAATAATTTTAAGTAAAGGTGATGAAGTTGTAAGTTCGAGGAAGAAATTGAAATGTAATTTGGTGGCAGTGCCCTCGGAGGGAATATGAAATGAGTTATGGTGCTGTTATTTATAGTCGCGCTGGTGGTGTAGGCCTTTTCGGTTTTAGTGGAATACGAGAGAGTTTTAGGCGAAAAACGCCAACGGACGAGAGGATTCGCGAGTTGCGTGATTACATCACGGAGGGTCCTATAAATAGGCAGCGCCGTTGCGGGTCTCGCCTCATCTCCCTCTTCCTCTCGCGTAATACATGCATATAGACTCTTTGTCTTTAAATTATCATGTGCCGTGCATTTAATAGACTTCAGCAACTGGAATTACCGAAGTTTCGGTACTTCATCGAAGCGACGGACCGGGCGGGAGCTTTCGCTGAAGCGCTACGGCATCTATAAAGATTTTAAACTTCCAACCGAAGAGTTTGAAAGTTTGATACGGATTGCATGAGTCTGTATGTTGCACGGATCAGCATGTGTGCGAGTGCGCGAAGCAGTGGGTTAACCATTGCCGGGTTACGAAGTATAAGTTGAATGGAGAGACGGTGCAGACCCACCGACACTCTCACTATATATCCTCTCTTTTCACTTTCAGCGGTCACTGACCCAAACGGGGCCGCCGCCACGTCCCCCCAACCTCACCGCAATTCCCCACGTCCTCCGCAGACACCGCCAGCCAAATATAACGGCAGCTTTTATATATATATATATGTACATATACGTACACACGCATACATCCATAGTCTTAAGCATGTATGCGTGTTGCATGCAATCGCGGGCATGCGCGAATCTCCTCTTCACCACTTTATTGCACTCTGGAAGATTTCCACTGTGGTACAAAACCGGCAGAACGATGGTGCGGATTCGACCGGCTGGGTCTGGAGGGAAAAGGGGGTGCAGAAACACGTAATATCTGCCGAAACGGCCTGAACGTGCAAAACAAAAGACGTCGCGACGCCGGTCCGAGTTGCCACGAAAAATCAGTAAAAAGAAGAACTTAATCCTCCACCGCTCAATATTTCCATTGATTTAAAAATTTCTAGTCCATTAATTTGTCTAAATATTTTCAAAAGCTAAAACAGTTCAATAGTAAAATTATTATCGATTTAAAAAAATGGATTAGTTTACAGAATCTTAAATTTATTTACATAATCATTACTTGTGTTACGATTCCCAAGATGAAAAATAAAACCAGATGAAAATCGTGTCGTGAAAAATATATACAGATTACAGTAGTCAATATTAGTTTAAAAATACGGGTTAAAACTAGTATAAGAAAACACATTTCATCAGTTAATGTTAAGATAACAGTGAGATTTCACCGTTTTCTTAAATGGATCAAGTTCAATATCTACAATAATCGAAAGATTCGATTATAGTTATAACAATTTTTTAATTGTATTACAAAAAATGGAACAAACTCATTATCTAATTAGTATGATTGATATTTTTTTTTATCTCTAAATAAATTAATTGACGTATTAAATTGAAAGAAGAAAGAAATTTGTAGTTTAATTAAACATTTAGTTCAAATAAGCCCACGTCAGTCAATGAAATATGATTGACATTCAGAATAGAGGTAAATACTTTTAACAATAGTTTAAGCAAATGCTCTTATTTACGTGCAAAGAAAAAAAAACGGAGCGTAAATAATGATAAAAAAAACAGTTATGTAAGTATGCATTTTATGTTTGCTATGATTGATTTCCCTTCGAAGAGAGAAAAAAATATATATGAAAATACACAATAAAACTTCAGATCTTTGTCAACAAAAAATACGTTACGAGTTTATTTAAACGTAGTTTATCTAAATAATGTGTTTGTGTTCGATGATGTAACGATAAAATTGAATTGACACATTTCGTGAAATGGATCAAGTTCAATACACGCAAACACCTAGATTTTAACATTCTTTTTATCTCATTCAGAAAAAAAAATATTGAGAAAATTGGAACAAAAATAAATTTCTAATTACTGTAACTTTAAAAATTTAGAATTATTTGTAATTATTTTAAATTTATTTTTTCAAAATTTAAATTTAAATTTGTATTTAAATATTTCTTTTATTTTAATTTGTCGAAAAAAAAAAAGTAAAATCGCTTTGGCTCATTGAATTATTGTGTAACGTATAATATATAATAAATAGGTATTTATAAATGTATGCATTCTAAAATTAACAGTTATTAACTGGCTTTACATTGATTAGCAATAAAATTAAGGATGGAATATTTCATCCTGCAGCAGCAGCAGCTTGAAACGGAACATATTCGCAGGAATGTTAATGCGACAGGACAATGTAGCAGGCGTATCTGCACCTCAGTTATTTGTTGTTGTTGTTGTTTGCTATATAATATTTTATTTATTTTTTTTGCTTGTGCTCGTCGACTTTTGTATAATTTATTATTTGAAATTCTCGTGTGTGACACATAATCAAACATGGATAAATGTAACGAATCCAGACGGATTTGCACATGCCACTAATCGGCCGAGCAACTCGACTCGACACCTTTCTACGCGACCGAGTAACTAGGCCGTACGTACCGAGCAAATATATCCCTTAACTTTGAAATAACACGTAGAAAAGTGCCTGCCAGCCTTCGAACGCCGCCGCCGCCGCCGCAGCTATAACGCAATCAATCAGCAAACTGCACAAATGCAGATTGAACTATATAATCAACTCGCAGCTAACCGGCAATTTAAAATGGATCTCGTTATAACTGAAACTTATTAGCAGTATCCGTATCTATCAATTTTTAGATTAGCATTATATGATTATATAGAGAGTGTTAATTTTAGCGAAACACTTTGTACAACACATTACTCACGATTCAACACATTTTTTCAATTTCATAATTACCATTCCATATATTCCAATCCCATTAAACATGTCTAACTATTCTGAAATGTCAAATATCAAATAATGAGGGACGCCATCTATAGTTGTCCACATTAATTAATTATTTTTTTTACTATATTTAACAAAGAAAATTACAATTAATCAGGGAATTAAATATCTTAAAATTATTTCCATCTTTATTTATTTCCCATTTTTAATTAATTCAGTCACAAAACTTGTTCTGTTCATATAGGATTTGCTAAAGTATTTAATTTCTGTAACCATGGAAACAAATAGCTATTATGATCTATGAAATATCAAATAATTTAAACACGTCATCTATCGGTGTCCATGCAAATTATATAGATAAATTGTTAATACAGATATTATTTAACAATGGAAATGATCAAAATAACTGATGTTGACGATGTCTGCATGAAAATGTGTCATGAGCAATTGAGTTAGTCTGGTTCAAGTCTCAAAGTTTATTGCACCGACACACGAAAAACCCGTATAGAGAAGAACAAAAAAAAAATGTGTGTGTATTATGTTCCGAAAGCTGGAACTGAAACTCAGAGAAGAGAAAAGAAGAAAGCGTCGCGACGTTGGTGGGACCACCCTCAGCTGCGCAACGTGATTAATGCATTCTTTTAAGTGCGTGTATAAATAACAGATTAAGATTTCCAGACGTTTGCTTCATATATTTCAATTATCACCCCAAGCCGACAAGAAACTCATAACATTTCTCATAACCGTTCGATCTCAAACATTCTTAAGAAAACAAAATTATCTATTATATAAGAATTGTTTACTAAACAAAATTAATTAGTTTTTTTTTTTCCTTAAAAAAGTGAAATCAAGACTAATCATAAGTTAACAATTATCATATAATAATAGTTTCAAATTCATAGAATTAAATATTTGTTAAAAAATTAATTAAAAATAATTCAAACTAATAAAAACGTTGATGAAATTTGTAATTTTAGATATTGCCGTTTGTCCTAAATTAATTTGTTTTTTTTTTTGAATGATGATTAAGTAATAAATTTAAAGTTCAGAAATTAATAGTAGAAATTATTGCTGTTTTAAGAAGTCATTAAATAAAATGATCGCTTGTTTCATATGTAATTAATTATTTTCAACATTGCAATTTTCCATAAATAATTTTTCGAGAGCAGCAACTGGTTTTTCGTTTTATTTTTTTAAATTAAATTTAATGTCAGTCTCCGACAATAATAATAATAATAATATATCTGCAGAATGCGATTTTAAGCAATTAATAATTTCTGAACTAGACAATAACAACAAGAAAATGATTAAAATTCGTTATATCATTCGATTATCAGTTTTGTGTGCGTTGTGCGTGATCTGAAATATACGAGCGTTAAATTTGTTTGTTTTGTGCGCGATCGCTTTGTATTGTTGGAGTGTTTTGAATTAAATGGTACATCTTGTATGCGCGTTGTTTTCTTATTGTATTCCTTATTAATTCTTTAAAAGTAAAAGGTGATCAGGTATATCAGTTTGGAAAACAAAGAGGCGCAAAGCGCTCTCCTGTGTGTATGTGTATTTATGTTGTGTGGAGTATCGGAGAGTCGTGTTGTGGTGGCTTAATATTCATGATGTTTCAATGGAATTCCGAATCGATGCGGAATGCAATTTGCATGCCGCGCGGACTGCTCGAAAAATCTCTGCCCGCAATGTAAATCAAAAGGTACATTTTTAACCTGCTTTGATCGCTCCATCAAAAACGTTTGGAAAGGGTTTTGCTTTAGAATTTCGCATGCGTTAGAAAAACTCAATGATATAAACAATATGTTATAAGAGCCGGCGCTCTTTCTTTGCATATCTCGATTCGCATGTATTCATCTGTATATAAATATGAAAGGGTAATAAATATTCAACACGTTCTTATTAAGGAGCCTTCTAGAGCAGCAGCGGCGGTGGCGGCGGCAGCAGCATTCAAGTCTACGTAGAATGTCAGATGATGATGCTAATATCTGACACACTTGCACTACCGGGTCAATGCACTTTATCTCTTCGCTTATTTACACACTTATCAGACGCGACTTATTACAATGTTATTGCGAATGGTATTATTTCGTGATTTCTCCGAAACGCAACCATCCCATCCAATAATCAACATCCAACGACGAAATTGTTAAAAACTGTTTCTCGGTTCGCAATTTCGTTATTTATTGCTTTGTTTTTATTTAGGCTGGACCCCCGGGTTTCGCTCCTCATCTTTTAATTTTCAATGAAGAAGTGGGCGGTCATTAACGTCCCCGCCGCTTATTGGACGCTTCCTGGACAAACACATTAACCAACTCAAAGTCAATCAAAGTCATCCGAAAATAATGCAATCTCTCTCCTTCCCCCACGTCCGAAACGCGACGACCGCTTTACTACCAAAAATAACAATACTATTTCGTAACATTACATTCATTCATCTTCAACCAAAACAAGAATATCATCACATTTTTATCATTAATACCATCAAAAAACTTGTAAATTAACTTTTACCTTTAGCAATGAATTAGTAGTATTAAAAAGGTAATCGATCCCTAAAAACTATCAAAAACCAAAACATGAATATCATCTCTCTTGTATCATTAATATCGTTTATAAACTCGGAAAATGAGATTTTTTAAATTTTCGCAAAAGTAATAATTATTTGGTGATGAATTTATAAACTCGGAAAATGAGATTTTTAAAATTTTCGCAAAAGTAATAATTATTTGGTGATGAATTTTGTACTTTATATTCGCCAAGTAATTTTTCAAGTATGTTCAATATCTGATTGCAGAATTGTATTTCGCCAAGTAATTTATAAAGAATTGTACCCTAAAACTATCCAAAAATATACTATTTCATAATATTGCATTCAGAAAATAAATCAAAAAATTTCTAAATTAAATTTCAAAAGTAACGAATTTTTGGTTTGGATCACTTTTTTTAGTAATATGCACCAATTACATTCGCCAAGTAATTTTTTAAAATCTGATTGTTACTTGTCAAATTAATATTACTTTCCAAATAGAATAATGTTACTATTATCTACGCAACATTCGCCAAGTAATTTATCAAAAATTGAGCCCTAAAACTATAAAAAAAAGTACTATTTAATAACATTGCATTCATCAATCTTTAACCAATAGTTTCAGAAAATATTTTATAATAATTTTTTAGTTTGTTTCACTTTTTTTAGTAATATACACTTTACATTCGCGAAGTAATTTTTCAAAATCTGATTGGTACTTGTCAAATTAATATTAGTTTCCAAATAGAATAATGTAACAATTTACTACGCGACATTCGCCAAGTAATTTTTTAAAATCTGATTTTTACATGTCAAATTTATATTAGTTTCCAAATGTACTTGTATTAAAGTAACAATTAACTACGCGACATTCGCCAATTAATTTATCAAGAGCCCTAAAACATCGCATTCATGAATTTTCAAGCAACAGCTTCAATAAGATCAGAAAATGAATTAGAAAGTTTGAAAATATTAAATAGCAAAAGTAATTAATTTTTGGAAATGATCATTTTTCATGTAGTACTATGCGCGCCAAGTAATTTTTCAAGTATATTCAAAATCTGATTGTTACTTGTCAAATTAATATTAGTTTCCAAATAGAATAATGTACTTAAAGTAACAATTAACTACGCGACATTCGCCAAGTAATTTATCAAGAATCGAGCCCTAAAACTATAAAAAACGGTATTATTTAATAATATCGCATTCATCAATCTTCAACCAACAGCTTCAACAAGCACAGAAAATGTAATATAGAAAGTTTGAAATTAGTAAATAGCAAAAGTAATTAATTTTTCAAGTATATACAAAATCTGATTTTTACTTGTCAAATTAATATTTTTACCAAGTTTAAAATCTATGTGTAACTTGTCAAACTAATATTGTTTATTTATTAAACTACATGTTGAATTTTATTATATTTCTGACGCAATGTTTAGAACAAAATATATTATGTATAAATTTAAATTTTATTAAAAAATTTTATTGAAAAATATTTAAGTTGTATTTAGTTTTTTTGTATGACAGTTGCAATTTAACAATCGAACATCGTATCAACAACGCATTACACCACGTTCGTATAACAGTAAAACGTCAAAATGACGTTCGATCCTTTCTATCCATCGAAAGATTTTTGCGTTATTTTTTATGTTGTGCGAGTGTTGTTATTGCGAATAAGGAAATGAATTCATTATAATATTAATAGTGAATTTAAATAACGGCCGCTCACCATTAACATATCTAATATACAAGTTTTTTTTTTCTTGAAGAAGAAGTATGTCAATCAAAAACGATTCAATTATCAGAATACTCAATACATTTTAACAAAAAGTTTTAGTTTATTTAAAATTAATTTAATTAACAATAATTAAACGCGTCAATTTTAAAAAACGTTTAATTTATTAATATATTTTGATTAAAATACTACATTTTATTCAAATGCGCAAATAAAATAAATATTCATTGAATTTCATAATATTAAAAAAAAAAACAACAACAAATACAACAAAAAAACTGTTAAATATTTAGGACAATATTATATTTGACATTTTAAACGTCAAATACCTTGTTTTTACGTCAATTAAACCGATCAGGGATGCAATAAAATATTGTTATAATCGTAATTACATAATAAATATTATTGGTAAAAAAAAATAATATATATTTACATAAATACCAATTCTAGTAATTAATGGAATATTCATTTTTTTTTAACGTTTATTTGACTAATTGTATTATTAGCAATTATTTTTGCAAATTTTAGTAAATAAAATGAAATATTCATGGGTTTATTTTAATTTTAGTCGTATTTAATAGTAAATAGTTTTGTAAGAAATGTTTATTTCAAACGTAAATTGAAGAGTGAAGGAAATGTTGAAAATATTTGTAAAATTATGTTGCTGCAAGCGCATCAAAACTGACGGTCATTAGCTGTGCGCCGGTAATTGCAATTCGCAAACAATGTTGTATATTAGATTACCGGGAATCATTAGCAAGCTCGACATGAAATGAAACAATCTCAGCAGGAAAACGCATGTTTATTTCTGCTGGAAATCGCCTTGTTAGCTTAGATGTTGATGGCGGAAGTGGAAGTCGCTTTCAGCGTCAACAATGGAGCCATTTAGGCAATCTTCCAAAGATAGTTTTGCTCGCAATTGTTGGGTGTAACGAGTGCAGCAATAGCAGCAGCAGCAGCAGCAGCGAATTGCCTAGATAAAGTTCAAGATTTCAGCGAATTTCGCAACTGCCAAAGCGAGCACTTTACATGCAAATGAAGCTTAATTAAAATGCACTTTATGGTGCAATCATTGTTAACAACAATTTTACTTGTCATATTCGTTTAATTAATGGGCGTACGATGTACCGAGAATTGGAAACGATTAAACCATTAGTTTTTCCACTTTGTTTATTTTTTTTTCGTTGTTGAAAATGCAAGATTGTTGACCTATTGAGGTTTTAATTAAAATCTTTTCATGCGGAGAACGCAAGGAAATGAGCACGCACAAAAATCCGATTTTGAATGTTTTGAGGTTTTTTTTTACTTACATGCTGCAGCATGAGATAGTCGGCTTTAATTGGATTCGAAGGAAAGTGAAGTGTTATAGTTCATCTGGGTGCAAGTCGAGGAACTAATTTAAATATTGATATGACCCACACTTTCATTTCGGTAAAGCGAACCGTTGAAATTGGATAATTGACAAGTAACCTAATAACAACAGTCGACTGATTTCTGAGTGTTTCTTTATTATTTTTTCTTTCTTATTCTTTTCTTTCAGAAACGGACGTCTGTGGTGGGGTGGTTTGGTTTGGTGCACACGGACGGACGACGACGACGACGGACTTTTGCTGACTTGGAGGAATGGGGCATTTGAGGCGGCAACGTCGCTCGAATCTCTTTTTGCTCCTTCTCGCTCGCTATTGGTAAGAAGTAAAAGGGAACAAAGGCGTTGGGCGCGATTTTAATGTCAAATCGAGCCCATATATACATCAGCGAACCATGAAACAACGATCGGCGAGAGAGCGAGCAGCTCTTAACGATATTATATTCAAAGAGAGAGAGAGATGAGGAGGTTCGAGGAGAAATTTTATACTTCACACAACCCACTAAGCCAAACCGCACGGCGCCAACTAAACATATCACAAGCTCCACACACACCTTTTATGCCTCTGCAGACGCCAATAAAAGACCGATCCCACGGGAAATAACTTCCTTGGTTTCGCGGTTCGGTGGTATCGTTGACCACGCGGACGAGATCAAACGGTTTTCCTGCGAGCTGCGACAAACAGGGCAATTAACCGGAGCAACAACCACCGTTTTCGCACATTTTCCAAACTCCGGCGTCGAGAGATCAAAAAGATCGCATCGATAAATCGGGTGGTTCCAAGATTATTATTATTATTATTATTGCACTTGAAAGCGCAACACACATCGTTCGCAGATGCTCATTTCAATATTTATAATCGATAATAACTTAAGTTATCAATATTTCTCTCCACATCCACGGCGCTTCATTTAAATAATTAAGCAATTTACAACCTTGCAGAGGAGAAACCGTTAACTTCTCTATTCTTCTATTTACAGAAGAAGAAGAAAAAACACCACCAATCTAACCTCCATTCCTTCATTTTTTATTTCTCACATTTACGTCATTTCACCGAAAAATCCTAAGGTCTTAACCTTGCCCAAGGTCAACGTAATCAATATTTAACAGAAGCGAAAAAAAAAACCTTCCACAAGGTAATCAATTTCATTTACCCCAAAGACAAAAAAAAAGAACAATTCTCCTATCTTGATCCCAAAATTAAATCTTTGGTTTCTCTACCATAACGAAAAAAAAAACTAACAACAGCACGATTCCTTGTTAACCTTTCAAAATATCCTCTTTTTGATTTGACCTTTCCGTCAAGCTTTCAGACATGCAGTTTACTTACAGATGTAATTTACACCAATCCCTTTCCTCAGTAATTTCGTATTTAATCCATCTTCTAAAAATGATAAAATATAAAATTACTTTTTCTAATTATTTACAAGCTATATATAGTTTTATAATTTTCTGTAAATTAAAAAAAAATGTTCAACATTGTTATACTTTTTTTGGGGCGTTGGCTCAACAATGTGGACTGGATTACATTAAAAAAAAAATGGGTGGGCAGCCTTCGGATTCATCAATGACCCAGTAATTAGTGCGTTCCTCGAATTAACAATTATCATTTATAACAATCAACATTTTCGTTTACGTAAAAAGAAAGATATTTTGAGAAAAGTAAAGTTTTTTTTTGTGTTGAGCAAGCGTAGTGTAGTTATGTGATTAAGAAGTGAAGTTATTACGCCAAATAAAGTCAATCGAATGAAGAAAGAAAGAGAAAATAAAAACATAAAGTAAAGAGAGGTGAGCCATTAGGAAGTAATTGGAGAATGCAAAAATCATAAATTATACACGCATTAAAATATCTTTCTGCATTCCGAGGGATCAAAAAGTGCTTGAGCGATAAATCAGGATAATTGCGTAACCTTGAGGTGGTGTACCTTCAAACGTTAGCGCGCTGCTGCTGCTGCTGCAGATCACCGGAGCTTTCTTTGTGGAAATTTTGGTTCTTTCTCTTTCCGATCCATCCAAACTTTCGTTCCTCCGCGGTGCCACGGTGCACGTGTATAATTTGCTATAATGCATTGTGTAATTAAGTAATAAACTTGTTTACTGGTGTACGCTGTAGCCAATGCAGCACCAGCAGCTAGCAGCAAAAAGTAATCCATATATAACCCAGTTAAAATGAATTACATACACATTATTTATTTGTGTGTGTCACGTAGTTTGGTCCAAGACTTTTATCATTGGGCGCCGAACCAAGGTGATACGAGCATAGCAGCAGCAGCAGCAAGAAACGTACGCTGCGTTACGTGTTGGTCGTTAGCTGCTTCGGTTTGGAGAACGGCAAACCTGGATGACATAAATAATATCGCGCGCAGCTGTCAGTTCCGTGTCTTCGTTACGAATCCATTAGAATATTTAAGAAATTAAATTAAATCGGACAACAGTCTTGGTGGAACTGCGACATACACGACGCACACACACACTCATACACAGATTTCCCTCCACGTTTATACGGACACACGCATTGCTCACGGGCACACGAACGCACACATATCGCGTACAAGGTAAAATGGCCGTTTTACTATTTTAAATAATTCGTTACGAAACGTGAATTTATTACAGATATATTCAAACAAACCCTACCAGTTTGTATCTCGCTCCACCATCACAACCAAAGATTTCGGTCTTCGCATTTTATTAATTCAAACTGCAACAACAACAACAACACCTCAGATAAATGAGGTTTCTTACAAGGATGCACGCATCTTCTTCTAGGAAGATGAGGATGATGAAGGAGGTTGAAGAACTCGTATCCTCGACGGATCTTTCAAACCGTTATCGACGAACCCTCTTCTCTTCTATCGCGCTCGTTCAGCAGCACACGCATCGCATTCAATTCGAAATGCAAATTTCGCCAGACCACCGCTTCTCGACTATTCCGAGATCGCAATTTCAGATAATCAAGTTCATTAGTTACCATAGCGCACGGAGCGAGCGAGTTCACGGCGTGCAAGACTATCAAAAATCGATTCAATCCAATGCGTTCAATTATCACTTTGCAAATTGTCCGAGAATTTCAAAAAAAAAAAGCGCGCGCGATTCTTGTGAGATTATCAGACTTTGGACGTTGCGCATTAATCGGCCAACAAAAATTTCACATATTTATTTATTTTTTTTGATAGCGACGCAACGCGGAAGGTCGTCTGATGATAGGACCTTGTTTGAAATTCTATAATTAAGTTAGTCATATCGAAGGTGCCACTTTACCTTACGTTAACTCTATTTTATTTATTTTTTAGTAAATTGCATCAATTTTACTCATAATTTCTAAAAACATTAATCTTAAAATTAATGCAACGTTCAATCAACTTTACGTTACGTTAAGTTATGTTTTTAGTAAATTGCATAAAATTCATTATATTGAAAATATAAAAAACAATTGCTGCCCTAAATGCTACGTTAAAGTAATTTTACGTTACGTTAATTGAAATTTTTAAGTAAATTGTATTGCATAAGTAAAAAATAGGTATGAAAAATTGAAAATTTGAAAAAACACTTTTACGTTACGTTACGTCAAGTTTTTGGTGCATTTCTTAGAATCACATCAATTGAAGGATATTAACTAGCAATAAATAAATATATTTTTTTATTATAAAAATCTTCAAAAATATATCATAAAATCTTCAAGTTTTCATTAAGTCAAATTTTGGTGCATTGTCAATCATTTTCTATAATAAAACTATTTCATATTTTGTAACTAAATTTATGAATTCTGAGCTATTGCTAGAGTGTGAATGCGTCTCCGTATATATATTTTTTTTTGTTGTAATTTTGTTTAGCAGATTATGTCTTGTGCTAATGCAATAGTCAAACTGTTCTAAATGCCAACCAAACAAAACTTTACTACTCTACTCTACTCCTGATATATCCAACCGTTTGCAAACCTATGAACTTTCACTTTTAAATTTCAGATTAAAATAGCCACACAATGTGTCCGCGCAAATACCGCAGCCTTCCTCAGTCATTTCTATTACCATTAAAACAATTCGTTTCATTTCCTACAATTATTTATACAATACAACAATACATTCAAAATACTAATTCTAAAATTTGATCAATCAATTACTAAAAAAATACAAATGTTATGTAAAGTTATTTCCTTATGTAAACAACTTAAAATCAACGAAAATTAAGTTTGATTGATCTGGATTGATTGATGTGATAATTCGAAAACGTAACCGAAAAAGGATGTTTGTAATATCAGTAAACGCTATTAAAAATAGTTTTTTTTTTTAAGTTTTGTAGTATGCCCGAAATACATTAGAAGGTCTCCGCAGATGACTTAATGTATTTCAGTATTCTCTCATTTCATTCACTTGACCAATTTATTTTGAAGGTCCTAAGTGACTCAAAAAAATTAAAATCACAAAATTTTCACAATTTTTTTAAATTTTCTGAAAGATTCCTTTAGATAAAATAATTTAGATTTATATCGGTTTTTTGGAAAGTTTATCCGCAATAATTTCGATTTTTTAAGAGATGTTTCAAGGACCTCTCAGATAGGGATCACAATCATTGATTGATATAACAACACTTGAAATATTTTTTATATTTTTAAATTCCAAAATTACGCATTTAATTTTTCGCACTTTTCTCTCATAATTATTTAATATCCTTAAATCAGGAACGAATCGTAAAGTTAACACTTTTTAGATACGTTGTATTTATTTTGGTTGTAATAATATCAAAAAAATAATTTAATTAAAAAGAAAATAATTTACGTCTTCAATTTTTACGTATTTATTTTATCATTTTTTTTTTACTAAAAAATTTAAGAAACGAATCTTATCTATTATGAAGAAATATACAAATATACTCTCGATTTTCCTCGGTCAACACAAAATAACGACAAAATAAATAATCGGAAAATTTCCAATTGGGAAGAAGCAAATAAAAACGACTATAAAGTAAATAAGATTCGATATCGAAACGCACTAAACAATACGTGTTGTGGCTGGAAGATCTTTAATTTCGTTATACAACAGACGAGTGAAAAAAAAAAAAATAATATCTAGGACCTTGGATAATAATCCGAATTATCTTATCTCTGCTTCTCTTTCCGTGGGCCGATTATTAAATATAACTTAAAGGTCGCACGCGAAAAAATAAATCCCCCCTTGTTACTGGGAATGTTAAGTAATGAGTAAAACTTTGAAAAACAATGAAAAATATTGTGTAGATAGTTTAATAAACTTTGCTCGCTCGAGATTATTTCATATTTGTTATGCATTACATTATGTAAATATCGCGTTCCTTTCATTTCTGACACTCGCATACACACAATAGTCGCGTCACAGGAGAGAAGAGCGACACGTTATCTGTTAACTAGAAATGTCTTCTATCATTGAAGAACACTTCCTTCGCACTCCGGCTGTTTCGCCTCACAACAGATCGCTGCTCATCCAGAAACAAAATATTTATTAAATTTTAATTCATCCAAACGATAAGCGTTTATCGTAAATCTGTATATGCTACAGTCTATAACTTTATATTTCGATAACGAATTTAACTACAACTTCTTAAATAACGCCATCCTTTAATTGAATACATCCACTTCTTGCGCAACGGTCCCGTTATCGTAACTCCGCGATAATTGCCGTCCGTAATCCGCACCTAACATAATTACAATCGACGCAATCTCAATATGCAATTAGACAGAATACAGCGTCGCTCTTTGTATTTCGGAAATTTACTCGCTTACTAAATTACATCCATAAAAAAACTCATCAAATTCAAATATTTACTCATTTTAATTCACAAACACTTGAGTATAAAATAACGTTTTTTATAAATTACCATAGCAACTTTCAATAAATCAATAATTTCTGGTTACCATGGATACGAATCATACTTTAAAAAAATACTTACAATACAACTTCTTAAAAATCATTAAACTCCTTAATGTCACTTACACACAAGGATTTTAACCTTAAACTTATTTTTCATATATCAATAATATAAGGTATCCATAGAAACGCTCATATTTATAAAAATGCTTGCCAGGTATCAATGTATTCACAAATACTTGCCAAGTATCGCGTAACCAATAATTAAATAATATTTAACTTGCCAAGTAAAATAATTAACTTTGTAAATATGAATTCAATAAAAAAATAACAAGGAAGTATTTGTTACCGGAGCAACGATTCGATATTACTTAAACGCATAAATAAAAGAATGCGCATCTATAAATGATCTCCGTTTATTATTATAACCGGCCTCAAGTTGCTAACACGTTTTTTTTCTGTTTCTCTCTTTTTTCCCCCAAGAATATTTGAACATCGTCCAAGGTGATATTTCTTCTCGTTTTTTTTTATGCAAATTAAATATAAAGTTATTACCAATTCGGTGATTCACTGCGACTTTATTTTTGATATGTAGTATGAAGAAACATAATCCTGACGCACTACACCTATATAGTAAATCATAGTAAAACATCAACATCAAATTTATAAGATTTTCTTGGGATTTTAAATAATCATTAATATTTTTTTTTAGAAAACTGGCGTCGCGTTTCATGAAAGAAGTACACAGTACACGCCGCTGTTAAAAGCCTATTTAAACTAAGAGTTAGAGATCCGGTCATGATTTACATGAAAAAAAATACAAAGTCGCTAAACGCCATTGCAATCCTTTCGACAGAAAAAAATTACAGTTACGTGGCATAAGCGTATGTGAATTTATGGTGGTTCTAATTAAAAGCCTAACAGTTCCTATGAGAAATGCAAACAGGAAAAAAAAAATGTGTGTAGCATACGAAGGAATTAAAATATTAGAAGAGAATGTGTATTATTTGCTGGAGGATATCGACCTTAACGCAATCATATTAATAATAATTTTTAAGGATAATTTCATTTTTTAATCAATCTATTTATAAGAAGTTTTAAATGTAGTAAAATGATTATTTTTTGGTTTATTGTTAAAGGCACATAGACTGGACGTACTCAGTATTGTTGTTTAAAGACAGGTTATTGACCTGATTTCTTGTTGTCAACAATTCAATGAAAATCACGTATTTTTCATTGAGTCGTCGGAGGAGATTTACGTAAGTTTATCTAATAAACAGTTTACATAATGCCTCTTACTATCGAACGTGTTTCTCACTACCGTCGTTTAATATTAATAACAATGCCTGTATCTCTGTTTAAACAAATATATGAAGTTCACTTTATATGGCAGTAACGTATTTAGTTATTTCATAAACACGTACACTACATTTACTAGAAACTATTATTTATCTGTTTATACATAACATGCATTATTTTTCATAAACAATAACAACTAAAAATATCTCAAACATTTTATTTTATTAAATCGAATAAGAACTGAAAGTTTCTTTTACTATTTTCTATAAAAAAATAGGTGTTGATTTTATTTTATTATGATTTGGATCTGCAGTAGGAATTGCAGTAAACTTTATCAAATAGTTGTCAACACTTTAAGTGATATATTACGCACACAAAAACTTGTTGAAAATCGGTCTTTTGAATTACAATACATTTTTTTTTTATTAAATGTGATTTATTTCACACATTTTATATACCCATAAATTTTATTTATTTCAACACTTGAACAGTAAATGTTTGTTTTATTTCATTCAAAAAAATATCAGTTTCCGCTAAATTTAATATTTTTGTCAATTATATTTAAGTTGAAAATTATCATGGAAGTGTAGTAAATTCTTTAACAGAATCTGGTTTGTATATATAGAATTAGTTGTCCGGGTGATTATAATAAGTTTGGAACTGGTTTAAGTCTAGCAGAAACGAAATAAAAGTAGCAGTAGTAGGTAGGTGTCCCAGTTATTTAATTTCTTTTCGAAAAAAAAATAAACTGAAAAAAAGTGTTATTGAAAATAATTATATTTTAGAAAATTGTGAAAAATTGCACGTAAATATTTATAAAATTTGATTTGATTATAAGTAAATTTGAACATTTCCAATAATTCTTAAAAATTAACAGTTTTAGTGGAACTTTGTATAGTTTATAAATTTACTTGTTAAATTGATTCTATTTGTATTATGAAAAATTGAACTGAAAATTTATAAATTTTATAGGTAAAAAATAAAATTATTTGATTTGTGAAAAAATCTATTTAAATTAAAAACCGTACATTTTGTAGTTTTAGTTGTTGTAATGTTTTGATTTGTAGTGTGTAAAAAGTTGTAGGTGAATTAATTAGGATGTGCGAGTGGTTAGGAGTTGCGAGAGCCCGGGGGATGGGCGAGATCCGTTGCTCCAGTTCGAACCGAAAGGTTTTATTTTCTCGTGGATTGAGTGAGAGAGGAGAGTCAGAGAGTCGTTGTTGTAATAGGTTTTTGTTGGCTATCAGAAAATCAACAAGGGAACGGTGCGCTGCGTGTTTGTGCGAGAGTTAGTGGAGAGATAAAAGTGCGCCTACCTTTGATTAGTCTTGGGCCGTATCATGCTGGGTCTAGTGGAATCCTTATTAGGGAGGCGCAAATAGTCTTGGTCTCCGAGTAGGAACAGGTCCTTGGATATGATCATGGCTGCTAGAGCATGGCACCACCACAAACACTCACACCACTATTCTGCCTACTCTACTACTATTCTTCTTCGGCTCTTTTTTATTTATTTAATTATTATTTCGGTCGTGGATTTCTCGGTAACCGTCTCTTAAATCTTCCCAATTGCTGTTCCCTTACTTCCGAACCATTTGCGGACGGCCCCTGGAGATGGTCGTCCCGGTGCGCTACGCTCTAGGTTTGCGTCTGCGAAGAGATATATTTTCGGATGAATAGATGCTGGGAAGCGGAGGAGAAGAGCACCGAAGAAGAGCGGAGAGAATCTGCTGTAGATCGCGATCGGGAGGAGCGCAGCAGCAACGGCAGCAGCAGCAGAAGCAGCCTCTCTGTCTTGAATGCTCGGTACGCGCGCGTGTGTATATATGTGCCCGCTTGCGTGTGTGTGTGCGCGCGTGTGTATGTATGTACGGGGCTGTGTTTGAATGTGTATGTTGTTAGCGACGAGCCTCAACAACGCGTCAACTAGAACTGAGGCATAACTGAGGCACTTGTTACGAGCGCGATACGCACCTGTCCGGCACCGCACGTGAGCTCCGCGATGGTAACGCAAGCGCGCGTCCAGCGTCCGAACCCCACCGCCGCCTCCACCACCAAAAGACAACAACAACAACAACAAAACTGACTGCAAGATAAAGCATCATTAGACCACAACACTAATTAGAACAATAGAAAAGAATCTTTCACAAAGACAACAACAATATCAAAAAACTAACACGAGATAAAATATCAATAAACAATTACCACAGAAGGAAAAAACCTAAGATTCAGCATCAATTTCTTATGAATTTTGAAAAACTAATAAATGATAAAACTATGATAATTAAATAAATAAATAAATATTCCAAAAAGGAAAAAACCTAAGCTTCGCCTCTAATAACTAAATTGTTAAATGAAAAAAAAAATGGAATGTTTTGGCACCCTCTCTTGTGATTTTTGCTCCGAAACAGCACCCCTTCGTTGGTAACACAATGTCGTCCGACTTGTTTTTCGCGTTGCGAACATTGCTGCTGCCGATGGTTTAATGGTTCTAGGTGCATCGAACCATCCCGACTGGCCCAGCACCATTTGTTTACCTATGCAACTCATTTTTAACCCATGACTCATACCGCCAAACAGGTAACTCACTCAACATGAAAAATCTGCAAATCCATCAAAATGTTTAAATTTATTTTTTTAAGACAAACAATAAATTTTAAAATACAGATATTAAATAACCTTCATATTTTCTAAAATTGTCTCGCGCTTATCTAGGAAAGTAAATATTAGGACATGAGCAGAATTACACAGTCACATCCATTGTCTAAATCCCCCTTAAAAATAAAAAATATTTTCACCCAATGCCAAAGCTATTAAGCTTCAAGGTTTACTAAACCAAATCACTATTATCAAAGCTTTTTTTTGTCAAATCATCCGAAATCAGCAACTAAATTAAGTCGTTCAAGGATATACGTATTTGTATTTTTTGTAATCATCTAACAATAGTAATATTTAATTCCAAATGAAAAAGTAAATTAAATAACTCTAAGTAGATGTAATAAATTAATTGCGAACACTCGAAGATTTATAACTTTAGCGCAAAACTTAGTTCGAGCGCATTCCGTATTTACGAGGTGGCGCTGCTTGTCAATTACCATGTAAAAATTAAAAATTAATACAAATTTAATGTAAAACTATCAATTTTAATAACAACGAAGTTAACTTACCAAATGTTCATTAATCGCAATTTTTCAGTATTCGTTCCAGTTGGATTTTAATTTTTTAAATAAAAAAATATTTTTAAAAAAATATAAAACATAAAATAAATACTCATAATCCATCTAATTATTATTAATAACTATATGACTTATTATTAATCAGAATATACAACCCGGTAAATCTGCTGTGTATATTTGCTTGCCTATAAAAATTTCTAAATTCATTTAAAAAATCGTTGTTTTGGGAAACGGGAGGAAAACCATCATCAGGAGACAAAGTGTTCTAGAAAAATGTACTTTAAACAATACAGTGTAAACTAAAACTGAAAATAATATACAAGATTATTAAAAATAAATATTTACTTAAAGATAATCTACATTCGTGGACTTTGGAGAAGATTTTGTGACAAATATTTGAAGTGATTTAATTATTTGAATTGACAATTTTACATACATGAGGAATTATCTTGAATTTAAGCAAATAAGATTCTTATGGGATGCAGTTAATGAGATTATAGAAATGCTTTAAGAAGATTATCACAAACTATTTATTTAAATCATTATGAAATATTCTTAGAATAGAATCATAATGATTACGGATTTGATTACTCTATTTAATATTTAATAAACTTTTGGGTCAGAGATAATTCAGAAATACTTCATAATTATTTTATAGATTTTTCGTGAAAATATCAATAATAAAAAAAAAGTTTAGTTTGTTGGCGAAATCGAAAATTCGTCATTTCTTTGATATTATTACATAATAAATTGCGTAAGTGAAATTAAAGTGAATATGGTTGCCTACAAAATAAGAAATTCGATCGAGAGAGCAGAAATAAAGCAATTAAAAAAATATTTTTAGCTTAATCAGTTTCTTTTATAAATAAAAATATGAGTAGATACAAGCATTTTTTTTTTTTTCAAATAAAAGTATTTGTTAAAGAATTATTGTTTGGAAACTATTGCTTCGAGAATGGTGTGGGCTTCCTTGTAAAACGGTTCCTCTCTGACTTTCTGAATCCAAGACTCTAAATACGGACGTTTTTCAAAAGGATTGTATCCCGTAATGCCTAAAAAATATAAATATTAAACTATAAAAATCTAACAATTCTTAGTTTGTCAAACTGACGAGTTTGTTCGATTTCACAAGCAGCCCAGATATCAGCAGCGTTTGGAGTTTTACCCGTGATGAATTTATCGTCAGATAACCACAGGCTTTCAAATAAATCCAAATTATCTGACATATTTTGTTTGGAAATGTTCAAATGTCTTTCAGAACTTTGTTGTCCAGTGATTAAAGGCATCAACCACTGAAATTTGAAAATTTAATATATATTTTTTTTAAAATAAGATTTCCGATAAATTACCTTCATTCTGAAATAACCGGTGCAGAATGCACGTATGTTATGATGTTGCCATGAGAGGAATTCGTCGACTTTAGCTTGACTCTTGCTTTCTTTTGGATAGAATTTATCTGAGAGATTCTTTTCAGTCGCCAAGTATTTCAAAATCGCCACACTAAATTCCAAAAAGATAATCAGCGATTTGCAAATGATTTATAATTATATTTTAATACCTTTCCGTTAATTTGAAATCGTTGTCGTGTATGACGGGAAGTTTTTGAAATCTGGAAACATCTTTCGCGAAGGAATCACTCAAATGCACACCTAAAATTATTGCAATTATTCAAAATTATTAAATCTACATGAATTTATTTGTTTAATGCAAATTATTTACCTGTTTTCAATGCGATTGGGCAAGCTTCGTAAGGTATCTTCGAAGCTTGCATGACGATGTACAGAGCCCTGCAGGGCTGCGATAGCAAATCGTAGTAAAATTTCATTGCTACTACCTTACTAAAAAACAATGATATAATTGCAGAACTATTAAGGAATGTTACCGGCTTTGACTATCTTGCACACACTCAATGTACAAAGTCCATATGTTTTTTAATATGCAACTAAATTTACATTTTTGTCAATAGATAAGGGTGCTTATCTAAATGTATGTTATATTTGGGAAAGAATATAAAAGATACAAATGTATTGAAATCAACACTAATAGAAATTAATTACTTATTTAGGTTTTGTAAATTAGTATGAAAATCATGTAATAATTGGTTTATATTTTTGTAAACATAATAAAGTTTTATTTTATTCAATTAATATTTAAAACAAGTAATTTTTGGGAATATTTTGAAAAGTATATAACAACGAAGTTAACAAAAAATCGTTTAGAAATTGATGATTAAGCGATGATGATTCGATGCTTGCAACTCTATATATAGTAATCACGTATTAAAAATATTTTTATTTACTCCAACCAACAGCGAATAAAATATGCAACATAAAGAGATATAACAAAAAAAGTTAATAAGATGCCCTCGAATTAGGAGAACTTTTGCAGAATTCTGAATAATCGTTTATAGGAGTCTAGTCTGCAGGAGATCCCAAGCCCTATCCACCTGCTTCCTTGTGTACTCGACGGGCCACAGACTGCACAGCACGACGTTGGAGTTCTCCACGTAATACGTGTTATGGGCCTGCGCGTTGATCCTGGCTATCGCCTGATCTTCGGTAAGTTTGTTTCTGCTCTTCAATCTCTCGATCGCCTCCTCTTTAGGAACTAGAGTGGTCCACACCTCGTGGCAAAAGTCCTGCCATCCGGCGTTCAGCAGGACCGCGGCTTCGATGACGACGACCTGCTTGTCGGAGACGGAAATCATGTTCTTCACCTCCTCGGCGATCGCAGGCCAGATCAACGAATTCAACTTCTTCATCTGCTCTGGATCGCTGAAGACGATACCACCCAGAATCTGCCTGTTAATTTCTCCGTCCTTGCTCAAAATCCTCGATCCGAATTCGTTGACCAGCAGCTTGTGACACGATCTGCCGGGTTTATATAAGTCGTGAGCTACAATATCGCAGTTTATAACGTGAGCTCCAAGCTCTCCTAATCTCTTCGCTACACCAGACTTTCCACTGCCAATTCCACCTATAAATTGCAAAGCATAATAATAACACTTTTACAAAGTTAAATATTTTACCGGTTAATCCGATTATGTACGGTTTTTGTTCAATTTCTTTCGGTTCCAGCGGCCTCAGCAAAGAACCCAGCAATCTCATTCTACCGGTACTAGAACTAATCTTCGTTTCTTCATTTGCGCAGGGATTCGGTTCGTCGATTAAGTCGATGGAAAGTACCTCCAAAGGGGCCAAACCCTTTTCCGCCCTCACTTCGTTGACCTTGTTGCCTCCCTTCAGAGTCTCTGCACTGACAACCAACAAGTTCATTGTTGGATCACTTTGGGTTGGTCCAAAAGGATCCTTGATTGGTGTAACATCAATAGTTAACTCTGGACAGATGTCCTTCAAGAAGCTCTCCACTCCCTCAACCCTCTCCTCAATTGGTTCAACCAATTCCCACAGGGTTTTAGCTGAAATGATGAACGATAATGTAGAATCAATAAAAAAAAAGGCATATAATAATATTTACATGTCAGCATATTCTCTTCAGTTACGCCCACAGTAATCTTGTCAGTTGCCCTCAATGCAGCTTCCGTTAACAACAACTTGTGAGCTGTGTGCAACCTGTCGAAGGTTCCCCCCAACACTGTATGCTTGTAAGTCTTGTCTGAGCCATCTCCAACAGTAAAGTCTAACTGCTCAAGATGCTCAGAAGGTATAGTAATAACACCACATCCGCTGGTCTTATTGCTGATACGCCCTTTCAAGAAAGCATCCACATCACTCTCATTGTGCTTCTTATCAAATATAACCAAATCAATGGGCCTCTGTGTCTGGATGCTTTTCAGATTGCTATATTTCAGTCCGGACAAGAGAACCCTAACATCTAAATGCTCGCATTCACAAGCAGCCTGAAAGTACAGATTTCAAACTGTGCTACATTATATTATCATATTTTATTTTTAGATTCTCTTCTTTACCTGGCTGTAAATCTTTGAAATGGTTTGGCTAAATTTTGGCCAGGTTGTGAAAATGTTTGGATGGAAAGAACCAAAGGGTTCTCCAAGTGCTGAGAGCAATTGAATGTAGAGGGTGTTCTTCACTTGGCTCCGCACGCTCGACAAGATCTTGTTAAGGTGCGTCGGATTTGAGACGACCAGAAGGCCAGTTTTCGCTAGCATTATTATAATATAATGAAAATAAAAAACTAAAATTAAAAACAACAAACTGAGACGTGTCCCACAATCAATTTAGGGTTACACTGGACTGATGATCAACAGGCAACCAATTTCACATATTATCGTTACAGATTATACTCCAAGGTTGCGCACACTTTCAAAACATTAAAATTATGTAATTGCTGAGGACTTTGGTACAATGATTCCACGCTCTTCAATCAACTAACGAATATAACCATTATCTTCGATTTGTTTTTAAAATGATTCTCATGTTTTTTAACTTTTAATTACATACATTTTTGCATAACAATCTTCTATAATTTTCTCTATTAATATTAAGAAAATAATTAAATTATACATTTCCATGAAAATATTACACAAAAAATATATTATTATATAAAAAAATACTAGACTACATTATTTATCGATTAATTTTGAATTTTTATTGAAAATAACTTTTAGTTAAAATTACTAATTTATTAATGATTAAACAATTGCGTCTCATTAACATCCTTGAATCTGTACCCTTTCTTTAAGACTCTGATAAGTTTCGAGTGTTCAACATCTTCGTTATTGATATCGTCGTAATGCAACTGCTTTGACTCCTCGATTTGCTTCTTAAAAGTTTCAATGGGTTTCATCAATCCTCTTTGGATGTTATAAACCAAATTTTTCCATTTCTTCATTTGCCGATAATTTTCCCTGAACATCCAATCCGGCATACCGTTTGGACCGGTGATGTGCAACGTCTGCAGATTTAGTGCGTATCTCCTGGCTTTCAATATCAGATTTTTAATAGTTTGGATATAATAAATATAAGTGGACTTGTTATCATCGTTGAGCACGTTGATGTGCAGCAAATATTTTACTAGCAGCAGACTCAACAGCTGCAAATAAATAAAACGTGTATCTTGTAGGGACACTTATAATACTTGAGTTTACATTGAAGGAAGCCTCTGGGACTTTCATCAGAAGATGGCTAAGAGCTAACCAATTGAAAACATCATTTGCTAAATCCTCTTTACCATCTTCGAAGTACGTGACCAGAAGCTTTTCGATTCGCAGATAATACATGGTATGAACGACGAGTCTTTCCTTGATGCTCATATTCGAATGATCGTACATGAATATTGGATTTCTTGTGGTGCCCAATGAGAAATCGGAGATGAAAGTCGAGTCGTATTCGTTTATGCTGTTGATTAATGCGTTGATTAATTTGCTTGCTTTTTCATAAAAGCTTTGTTACCATTCGATGAAATTCGTGGAAATGTGAAGAATGTGCTCGTCGGTGGTCAGAGATTCGTTTAAATTGCTTATTACTCTTAAGGTGCTGCCGTTGATTTCATCCATGACATAGTTATTTTCGATACAGAACTTCTTATATAAACTGTACAACGCATCATTATTGAACAAAACGCTCGGACTGACTTCCACGTAGCTAATTTCTTCGCAGCGCGTCGTAGATAATATCGAGGGATTGGAAAAAGAGGCGGTAGCGGCCAGCTTCCTCACGTGCCGAACTATGGCATCGTTCTTCACGCCGCTGTACGGAGGAACGCAATTTTTTGGAAAAGGAACACCCATTTTAATGAAACAAATTGTTCGCGTCAGTATTAGTCTCTTGTCAAAATTCGTGAAATTTTTGTGCTCTGATTTCTAATCGAGTTGAGAAAAATGGGTGGTGGAGTTTCCTCGGAGAAGGCACGGGCCATCAAGAACAGGCAGACCATCATCGAGAAAATGCTGAACATTGCTCAAGTATCGCATTCGGTTTCCAATCCTTCCTTAGATTCCAACGAATCAGATGATACCTCCGAAGATGTTGTGGCCAGTCCGAGCATGCTTTTCGACATGGAGACCAAGAATGAAATATACGAACGGTTTCTTCGGGATACTGGGATCCAAAAGCATACCCTCACCGTGAATATCATCAGAAGTATAACACCGGTGATGGAAATAATGGGAGCGGACGATAACATCCTGTATTACGCAAATAAATACGTTGATTGGTATTAGATTTAGGAATTAATACGAATAATAGTGGTATTCTTGGAGTGTCCTTTGTTCTTAGTTTGCATCGGTACGATGAGAACTTTTTGGACGCGTTCGCTTATTGCGCCGAGCGTAATCCTATGGTCATTTACGAGCATCTGAACAAGTCGATGAACGATCGTCTGATCCTGCACAAGTTGTACCTCCTGAGGATCGAGAGGATCCTGTGCACGTCCTACGAGGATGGGAAGGAAGAGAAGGCTCAAGAGATTTACAATTTGGTGGCCCTGAGCCACCTGATTATGCAAGTGAAGCCGTATTTCTTTGAAGTACGATTTTCTCTTCAAACTTTATTTATATATTTAATCAAAACTGAAATTTAGCAAATGAATCTGAGGCAAATCAAATTCCTTCTCCATCACACGTTAATAACCGAAGATCAATTGGCTCCAATGATCTGCTATTTGGAGGCCAGAGGACACGGTTTAGTCAAGGCTCTTGAAAACCACGAGACCAAGAAGAAAGTCATCAAATTCCGAACGGAAAGCGACTCACCATCACGTGGTACGTTGTTAATGTGCTCAGAAATTCTAAGTATTTTCCATTAGATAATTACAGGCAGCTGAAGAAATGGTTCATAATAATACAGAATTTGCGTAAATCTCTGGCAAAACCGTTGGCCGATCTTGACAAGCAAATCGAGAGTTGCCTCAACGACGAAATGAAGGTCGACGTTGGTGAGGAAGAACCGTGCATGCTGATAAACTTATTGAAGAAAGGTTACAAATATAAAGAATTCGGTAAATCGGAAACGCGCTCGGCCTTCAATAATTTCGGCAAGAAAAGCGCGAGTACGTCCAGAAAGAAGAAAACTGCATCGCCTCTCGAAAAAAAAATATAAGTGCTGTGTTTAGAATCAATCATTTATTTACATACAACTACGTTTACTGATCATCAAAATCATTCTTTAAATATATTTTTAACATTAATATTAATCCCTTGCTGTTTCCTTGCTTCAGCAAAATTAGCAGATAAATTACTGCCAGCGCTTGTATCCTCTGACGCTTCAATAGTTTTCAATTCCCTTTCTTTCTTCAGAACATCCATGGTCTCATCAAACAGAATTTGCGAATCAGCCTCATTTCCATACTGTGCTCCCAATTTGTTGTAGCATTCAATGAATTTCTGGGTTAAGGTTTGTGTCTGGTTGTTCCTAAGATTCACTGTGCCCACACTCTTAAAATGACTGTGAACCTTCCTAAAATCATTGCTTATTAACATTATGCACAATCTAATAAGATCACACAAATAATTACGCCCTGATTATGTCTTCCTCATACAAAATCTCTTTGATTTGGATGTTCGGGGCTGGTCTGTCGTAACGGGGCTCCTCTTTCGGGGGGAAAGCTTCATATATGTCATACCACAAAGGTCTATCGCTCCAAGCCATTGCTCCTGATTGCAGAAGCCCCCTTGTCCTGAATTAAAATTCCAAATTAGTTTTCATGAATTAAATGCAACTCGAAGAATATAAACAAAACCTTGTGTAAATCGTTCCAATCTTTTCCAAACGACTGCTTGCCATTGTATTTGTTTATTTAAAACCCTGCACGAATTACAAACCCTTTTTATAGGTTAGGATGTATATCACAATTGGATAGGCTATATACGTAAGATATATGAGTTGCATAAGCATAATTTGCAGAACCGTATCCAGGATTTTTAAATATTTGATAATTTACCGAAACATTCACATTTTAATGGAATAAGCTATGTTTGTTAATATTATAATAAATTTTGCGTAATAAATCTTTAAATAAAACATACAAATTAAGTAATATTTCTGACTTTCTTGGAATCGATATGAATTTTCTACAAGAAGGAAGTGAATAAAGCAAAAATCAAGTATAATCGTTTTTATTTTTTTTACATACACTTTATTGGAATATGTTCAATATCTCATATTTTTTTTGTTGTATTTTCGTTTTTAAATAATAGATTTTGTATGATTTTTTTCAGTATAGATTTTTTTGTTCCGCATTTAATAACTAACGATGTCCTTATAATTAACGTGAAGACTGTTTCCATGTAACTCTTTTTTTTCCTGTTTTCCTTCTCATTCCTCTCGGTCTGCTTCATATTATATACATGCACATATATCAACGTAGACACGTATAGTATGCACATATATATAATTATACAATCTGGCTAAGGCATCTAAAAATTCTATAAACATTTTTCTTTTCATAATAATTGAAGTTATTACAACCCTTGTGGCTGCGCGGCTCCAAATCGGGCATTAACATACAGAAGACACTCGGTTTTGAGTTAACGCTTGGTTTGAATCCGCACTTACAAAGCAAACAGATAATTAGAAGAAAATAAAATCAAATAAGATACAATACAATGTCGAAAGTAACAGAGAGAGAGTATTTATAATAATTTAAAATTAGGCCAATAATATTGCTAAATGTTGAATATTTTATACAGTTTCTTTAAAAATAATACCAAAATTTGTATAGATAAGAACAGAATTAGATTGGGAGGGATGATGGATGAAGCATATGTAAAAATTGTATAGAATAAAAAAGAACTAGGCACACTAGGTTATAGCAAATTTTTAATTACAAAAATTGTTTCCGTCTTGGATTTGAAAAACTCAGCTCCAAATTAGCTTAATTCGTGGATTTTGTTGTTGTTGCTTTTTTTAGGAGTGAGAGAGAGAGAGAGGGGGGGGGGTTTGGGATTGTTTGGGTTTTTTTCTTTGGTGTTTTGGGCAGGACCAAATTCAGATAACAATTAACATCATTAAAAAATAAAACTTTTAACGCTCTCTGTGTGTGTATACATAATAATATAATATATTTTTGTTGCTTCTTTAATGAATATACATATTTTCTTTGTAATATTTATATTTTCGAGATGGGTCAGTATCAACGTTCCACTGGATTACCTCAACTTCGGATCACGTAAACCCACGAAAGCGAATCGTGAATCCGATTCATGCGTTTTTTCTTTTATATTATTTAAATTCTTCGTCTTTAAGAGTTTTCGTTTAAATTTAAATATATATAGCATTTTTTTAAATCCCTAAGTATTTAGTAGTATTTATACACGAACCGTCTTCATTTTATTTTAGTCATTAGTTTCTACCTAGACATACAACATTTATTTATTTAATGTAGAAATTAGATGTATTAATTTATCCTTAAACATTTGATATGTCGTCGTGTTTGAGACACATTCAGATTTATACAAGCTGTAGATTATTCTGTTTCATCTTCTATAATATCCTCTATACATTTATTTATTATCCTCTCTTGTATATCGAAGCCCTCGACTCTACTAGCTTTACAATAATATTAAATAAACTTGAATCCAGTCCGACGTCGAAACCCGCCGCATTCTCAATGCTATTTATTATTATTATTATTAGTTATAGTTTATTTTTTTTCAGTTTATTTTCAGGCATTCGAAGTACCCTCAATTTATTTATTAGTCGATGAAATAATCCAGTGGAGCATTCCGCCTTATCAATTCCATGTAGGTACTAACAGTTTCATCGTTTCCAGCGGTTAAAACGCAACTGCAGAACGCCTCTTTTTGTTTTGCATGAAACCAAGCCTATATGTACTATTAACCTTGTTTTCTTCCCTCTTTTACGCTGATTTTTATAGGCCACTATAAAATAATAACAAAAAAAAGAAACCTTTTACGGCTCCTCCCGGGGCTCTCGTGCTTCCATCAATCACGCGACACGTAATCATCGAACGCAAATGAAGAGTGCCGCAAGTTTGTTCCGCGAGTGGAGGAGGAGGAAGGTCGTTTCTACATATTTTTCGTTACCGGGATTTTTTCTTTTTAATTGCGCATCTGCCTAATTGGATGAGGGGAATCCCTAGGAAACTTAAGTAACGAGATTAAGCAAAAATGAAAAAGAAAGGAAACCTTGATTTAAGTGGATTTTCTTTGGAGGGTGGTGGTTGGTGGTCGAGGAATTGTCTCGCATGGAAAATCGGGATTGTCAGATGTGATTGTGGCGCGTTGCAGTTGCGTTGAGTAACCGGTGGATTTCAATATATATATATATATACATAAATGGCTTTTAGAAATATGTAGATAGACATGTATATATCATTATGTGTGTTTATGTGTGTTGTATATATATATATTTAGAGTTTTTAGTTTCGCTCGGTTTTTCTTCCTCCTCCTCCTCCTACTGCTCGTCCTTTTTCAGCTCCTCATCATTGGCCCAGCTGCAAGGGACTAAGTACGATTCCGCTGTGCGCTTCCCTTCGTTCACTACTACCACCGCTCGCTTCGTCCTTTCTAGGGTTCCTATCACTATTGTCATCCGCACGTTCGATAACGACACTTAACGAGGTCTCCGTCTGATGGTGAGACGGTCCATCTAATGCACTGAGAAGCGCGGGTTCGCGTGTCCTGGTGTGCTTCGTCTCCTTTGCATGGAAGTCGACCTCGATGACCGTCTCGGATTCGACGCTCGAAACGCTCTGCAGTTCGTAGCCGGCAATGATGTCCAGGTTCTCGAGCTCGATGAGGGAGTCTTCGCGCGACATCCGTCTCCTCCGCTCGTTCATCTCGTAGTAATCCTGATCGGGGATCGTGATGATCGGGATCAGGGTGTGCGAGATGCCGGACGCTTCTCCCGTCTGCATTTCCTCCTCCTCCTTTCTCTTCTGGATGAGACCGACGCGTTCCTCCTGGAAATTACATGAACTCGTGCTGGGCACGGGATTCGGGTGCGAATCGCCGCTAGGATTGCTCGTGACTATGGACACTTTCTTTTTATGCTTGTCGATTGCAGTGGATTGCGAGAGGAGGGACGTCGACGGGGCGACGTTTCCTGTTCTTTTCGTAACGCTTCGGTCGCGGGTCAGGGGGTACCTGCTCGAATTATGGGGACACTCGTTTTTGAGACGCGTCTTCTTTCGTCTGCGAAAACAGTTCGAGGGACACGCGCACAATAGGACACGAATTAGGCAGCAAAGTAGGCCGCAGGCTATCAGCGTCGGTCCGATCAGCCGGAGCTCCAACGTCTTGAAGCCCTTTTCGCCGGTCCCGACGAAGAATATCACACTTCCGATGGCCGTCGTGCCGAGACCCACGTACAGGAGGGCATTCGCCGCCGCACTCTGATGGTACGCATCGAAGAAGTCGTCGTCGTCGCTGCTTCCACCATACGTAGTGTCATGAATCTACAACACGAAACATACATCCATCAGAACCATCATCATCAATTAATCAACATAATCATCTACCTATATTCAAATATGTTAACGTTCATGAATGAAACATTTTGTAAATATTATATATCCAGTAGACTTAAGCAATAGTTAATTTGATGTTTGTGACTGCCTTAATACTTATACAAATGCAGTGTTATTTTTAAATAGATGATTCTGATGAGAAAGTCTTTCAAAGGTTTAATGTAATATTTGTGTGCATTTTGCTGTGTAAAATATGGTAATGTTGTGTAAATTTAAAACAAAACATAAAGAATGAGTGTCTCCGCGATAGGCAGGAATACCATCAAGTGGAAATGGTGGCAGTAACTATAAAAAAAGAGCAAGTAGGAGAGGTTGGCAACAAAATGAATTTATCCGTGCGCAACAAGTTCTATCATCTCTTCGGTCGTTGTTGTTGTTTTTTGCTTTCTCCGTTCCCGCAGCGCCGAGCTCCATTATGAATGTACTCAGGCATACAATTTTTGCGCTTCCTTAATTACTGGAATGAATGGGAGCGGATTTTAATGTAATTAATCAAAAAACCGCCTCGCCAGCACAATGCCAATCCGGTGGAAGGTCCGGCAACGTCGCGAAAAGCGCCATCTGTTACCCGTTCGAAACTCACCCTGTTCCTTTTCATCCATCTGTGGTGGGCTTCGTTCTGTTTGAGGCGGTGTTGCCGCGCTTCTTCCGAGAGAGAGCAGCGTCTCCCTCTTTCCCTCTCCTGCCATGCTGCTCGACCCTGCGAACACTGGAAAAAAGGAAGAAAAGTAACGAAAAAAAAATCATAATAATAAAAAAATGAAATGAAAATGGAAAGAAAACTGTGCATATCAGAATATCTTTCGGGCAGATGAAAAAATGAATAATTGATAATAATAGTTGCGTGAATCCTGGTGAACGCTCCTTCTTTCCCGGGAATCCCCGGCGTTCCGCCAATTCCGTGGAATCGATAATGGCGTGCCGAGTGGCCGACGGCGACGCTTATCCGGTAAATCATGCATATCTTATAATCTTGGGAAACAATCAGGCGTTTCATTTCATCCGGGGGATGCGAATAATATCGGTTTACTTTTTTGTTAAATATTCAACCCCCCAGATAGCATCCAGCCCATTTCCATGGAATGCCCATTACCATCCACGTAATTTCTCAATAACATGTTAATCAACCTACATTTTCCATGACAACCGATAATAAAATAATTCGTAACCAAAGCGATTTGTTGGTTACCATACACGTCACGTGAAAATATCCACATTTATACAAAATTAATGCACTTAATAACTAAACATATTTTTTATTAATTTTATTTACTGAAAAACTGAAATCATTTACTGAAAATTTTTGCGCCAATGAGATTTAGCATATGAGTGAGTCATTGCTGAATTTATTATTGTGTCGTGTGTTACTCACCCGATGTACATCACCGTCAAAACATGACGTAAATCCACCGCCGCGTTACATTTGTCCCCTTTTTTTTATATCCCTCTCTCCATTAATTAATTTGCACACAAAAAAAAACAACGTATAACTTGTCCAATTTTTTTAATGTTTCATGAAATAATTTCGCAACGTCCCAGACATAATTAAACATGAAAATTCCATAAATTTTATGTGAGATAAATTAATTTGTTAAAGTCATTGAATTAATACTCAGAAACTATTAAAAAATGTATTAAGGTTGTCATGGAGATTACAATAGTAAAACGATTTTGTGTTTGGTGACCTTGATTGGAAAGTGCATGCAAATCGGATGTAAATTCATTGCGGTAGATTTGCATTTCGGCAAAAATGATTATTGCACCCCTGTTTTATTAATATTTTCCAACTCCCTTATTATTATTCGTTCGGGTTTCGGGTTTCGCGTGCCTCGCGTTTTTCGCGCCCTATTTGCATTGCAAATGCCCGACGACGACATCCCGTTCATATTCAAATCGCATACTTTTCTCAGAATCCAATATTTCTTCTACTTCATATTCTTTTTGTCGTTGAAGAACAAGAAGTTGTAGTTGTTGTTGCCGTCTCATTCGAATTGCTGCGAGGCTGCAGCAAACTTCCGGGCGTCGCGTGTCCTAGGGCAAAACTGGGTTGCCAGGACAACATTCCCTTGGTAACCCAATTTCGATACCTGTTGAAAGTTGGCGCCTTCGGAAAAATTCCCACTTGGAATTACAGAGATGCTGAATTATTCAAGCAGAAAAGTCATACTGATGATATTTCTCTATTGCTTATTGAGTTGGTGTGCAGACTTTACGGTGTTTTATTGTCGGCCTCACTCACACTCGCAACTCACACATGCAGATAGCAGAGTCATTATCACGTGACATTCCGTGCAGAACGCGATCAATGTCACAGGACATGCAAGACCTCATTTAAATGAAATTGCTGGACCTTAATAGAAAACGTAGCCCGGCGCATCCACACCAAAAAAAAAACATCAACCTAAAACAAGCCTAGAAACGAGGACGCTCCCATTTGTGATTTGCGCTTCGTAAAAGGTAAATATTTTGATTGGCTCGGTCATCGGGGGTAAACAATTTGTACTTTCCTTCCGTGTATACCTTTCGACATTAATAATCCACGATCAACGGACGTGGTGATTCTTTATCTGGACTTCTGGTCACGCGAACCTCGAACGTGTCTCTCGTCATCGTCTATTTAATTGGCGATATTTGACTATACGGAACAACTTTCTGTTTCTTGTAATTTCCTCGTCCGCTCATTATAACCGTATTAGTCGGAGCATATCGATTCGTTCATTTTTACTCTATTCGAGGATAATTTATTGTTCCCGTGAATATTTCAAGCATAAGCAAATTGCCATTACATTGTCTATCATGTCTACTACATGCATTACTCGAAGCTTTTGATGTGTCCATTATATCATTCCATCGCCAAATTATTCACCGCAGAATCATAACTAAAGCTTTGATCAATAACGATTGCTTCAAATTTACAACACTTATTCAACACATAATTTAAAAAATATTTATTTTAAATTTTGTACAAATTTGACAAATAATTACAGAAAATAAATACATATTTTGAATTCATCTCGTTGGAAAGTATAGAGTTTTATCTTCAATTGGGCTATTAATATTTATATCTGTCATGTGTAGTTATAAAGAAAATTATTAAAATGTGAAGACACAATTATAAATCTCATAAAGCACTCATTGGTGTATTAATATTTCAATGTATATTTTGGTTATTGATTAAAATAATAAAATGTGAACTCATCAAAACTGTGGTGATGATAAATAAAATTTTATTTCAATTTTGATCACAAAATTATTTGAAATTTGACTTTTTCTAAAATATTCATCGATTAGCAGATTTTTTAATTTTTTTAATTATTTAAGATTATAAAAGATACAAAACTCTTATTTTTTAGTTCTTTGTATTGTGAGTGATTATTGAAGAAAATATAAAATTTGATTAGACCGAATTTTTTTAAGATAAAGATTATTCTTTCAAATTTAACAATTAATTACTTTATTCAATACAAATATTTATAATTTTATGATTTACGAAAAATTGTAAAATAAAATTATATTATATATTATTATAGTTTATTCACAAATATAATACTAAATCAGTGAATTGACGTAGATTGTATACTTTGCGAACCGAAATTGCATGAAGTTATAATGCAGTGATCAATAGTTGTCGTGTCAGTTTGATGGAGAATGGAATATATTTATGTGGAAAAAAATATAAAGCGTTTCCTTGACCTGAAAAACACCTCAAATTGCTATACGTATAATTAACAGACTCATATACGTTCAAATTTTCATGAAAAAATACTAAAAAAATAATACATTTGTTCAGAAAATATTTTAAATGTATTGAATTTAAATTAATGATCAGAATTATTGTTTAATTTCTAAATTTATATTTTTAAAATTTTGACAGATTATATATAAAAATATACACAGATTTATGATATTGAGTTTTTTTTATGTCATGGATGAAAACGAAGGAAATACTTTGGGCGTATTTTTATGAGCAAACGGAAATTATAGGAAACGTTACAGGAAATTGTCAAAACGTCCTCCTCGTTCGGACATCGGACAATAGCTTGACATATCTGGTAATTTATGAACCGCGATATAAATGGTCCTCAATACAGTTTTCCGCATCCAATTGTCATCTTCCCTCATTCAAATATGCACATAAATCTAAATCTAATTATAGATATAATTAATGACTATTCAGAAATTGTAAATTCATCGACTTAAAATCAATATTCTATTTTTAATATTTAAAATATTACAAGTAATTCATGTGATTATTTTTTCAGTAACTCGAAATGATTATTCCAGCATTTCCAATTTGGATTGTTGCGATGCGCGCTGGAAAATAGTTCAGCGCGAAATTAACTCGCTTTTATGTGCTATCACGTATCCTATAGGCGCTATATGATTAGTTCCGTAATTCCGTGGGATTGTCCTTTGAACTAAATTACATTTCGTTCAGCCGTAGTTTAATAAAGAACTAGTTTGTTTATATCCAATTAAACGCGCTTGTTTGTCATTCCATAATTTATACAATATTTTATTTTATAATTAATTTAATTTTTATTACTTTCATTTTAATATTTTTAAAGTAAAAAATTTGTATCTAAAATTGGAATAAAAAATATATTATTACACAATAGCCGATTTGGAAAGCCTAGAGTTTTATTATTTAACTATAATATTAATATTTACTTGCAGCATTTGTGGTTATTGGGAAAAATAATAATATACACTTCATTATTAATTTTGACAATTAATTTGAATAATTTGTTTAAAAGAAATTGATTTATTTTTTATTAAGTGATAAATTTTCTATTAGTTTAAAAAACATTTTTATAATAATTTTATTTAGTTGCAATTTTTTTTTACCATTATTAGCAATTTTGTTAAACTAGAAGATGTTTTTTTTTTGAAGAAGAAGGATATGTAAGATATGATAATAGTTGTTTAGAGATGAAGGTATGAAGTTAGTTTTTAGTTAGACATACCATGAAGCCGGGCGGATATTGAGGGAACGGGGCAATTTCCCTTGTCGCCACATGACTGGGAAGCTCCGATCTGCCCCTGCGGATGTTCTTCTTGCGAAGACGCTGCTTCTCTCTTATTAGTAGCGCCGCCTGCATACCTGCTGAGGCTGCCGTACTCATCCAGTGGTCACCATCCTGAACACTCTTCACCGCGCACTAATGACCAGCAACTACTAAATGGTAGGCAGCAAACGCCGAACACGTGGCTTCCATCGTCGATGATACAAAAGCAACAGTTACAGACACCAGCGTCCACCTCTTCTCCCATTCCAATGATGATGATGTTTGGTGCTCACTTTACCTCTTCGCTCGTTTTAGCGCGCAGAAACGAACGCAGCAAATCATAACGAAAAGAATAACGTGTTCCTTTTATCAAAATACGTGTAAATACGTTTGTTGTAAAGAGAAAAATATTTTTTGATTCGAAAAGTTCCTTCTAGTAAATATTTTTTGTAGTTATCCTTTCCACTCGCGTAGTTTAGTAGTATATATATATAATATAATGTATAGGCATAGGCAGAAGGTATTCAATAATTTTGTGTTTTCAGTTATTCAATACATCGCAGAAATAGCAAAAGCAGTAAACGTTCGATATAAGAAATATATGTAATATATATATATAATTTTGTATTTTTCCTTTTGGTTAAATCTTGCTCTCGTTAAAGTAAATATATATAGAAGTGATATGTTGATGCTCCAAAATGTAAAAAATGGTCCCACTTTGAATCGAAATCGTTTCGCAGAAGACGGCCGTCATCCTCCGCGGCCGTGCCTCCTCTGAAGCCTCTTCCTCGACGTTGCACCTTGGACGCAAGAAACGAAGATTCGCATTTTATAATATTTCTTTATATTTATTTGGAAATCTGAGGCCAACGAAATTTCAGCAGTTGATCCTATGATGAATGGACGTGTCGTGTTGTATATTGTTCAGAAGCACTGTTTCTAGTCTATACTAAATCTATCCAGGATCGAAGCTGTTTCGCATCTTGTTCTTCACACGAAATGAAACAAAGTAAAAAAATAAAATAATAGAGAAAACGTTGAATTTGAGTGCGTTCAAATAGCAACGTTTTCTGGGTGCGGTTCGAGTACAGATACAGGACTCTCTCCCACCGCCGATCAATCGCGTTTCCGTGACGCCGCGATATGATTTCCGGTAAAACTTTCACCCCGGGACGACGAAATCATCCATTTACAAATAATAAAACATCCCTGGTTTTTTTTATATTATTATTCTCACCCCTTGAGGCGTACCCCAATTCTTTTGTTGTGTTCGGTGCGTGTTATGGAAAAGTTGTCCACTGAAACTTTTCAATTTGTCCTTGCCCGGTGATTTATAAAAGCTCTTTACCGGATGAGCTTTGCCACCCCCCCTCCAGTCTGCAATTTTACCGCACCACCTCCACCAACGCGTTTGTTTTCTTTCACATGTCTCATCCGATCTTCTCACTGGTCATTTCGATTTATGACTGACAAAGATCCTGCAGTAATTGGATAGAAAATTGTTTTTCCTCTCATTTTTTTTTATACAATACAATTCCACAAAAATTGATTACAAGGAGCAATTATATTTATTAGTAAACCAAGCGTTTCTAATTGTATAGCGCGTATTTTATTAATTACTCATAAACACCGATGTTCTTATTAATTAATACATTTTATCAGTTTTTTATGAAGATAAAATAATCAATTTTTCATTACATCTAAAAACAATTAATTATTTCATACTTTTCATTTTATTAAAATCATTTTTCTTTATTGCATTACGTAAAGTGAAAATGTTGCCCTACCTCTTCACGTTAAAGCTATTTTTATCCAATTTTTATGGTCATTATGATTTATGGTAAAAATGATTTTTCTTTTTGAAACTAAAAATTAAAGTGTATTTTCTTTTTCATTATCGTTTCTAATGATGACATCATAAAAGCTATTTTGCATTTCCAACTGAATTACTAATTTAATTAAGTTTCTTCACATTTACAACACGAATTACGTTATTATCTTTTAATCATTGTGATTTATCGCCAAGAAAACAACAAAACATAACAGATAATCAAGTTAATTGAGAAAGTGAGTTTTTTGTTTTAATCAATTAATACATTTAATTTGAAATGTTTGAATGAAATTTGTAAAATTTACGCGCGATTATAAAAAAAAATACTCCAGACATAAAAATAATATATACAGTTTTTTTTGTTTGTGTCTCGTCGCTGGTATTTAGAATAAATTATTTCTTATCTTTACGGCTAGACGGATTCCAGTGTACATCTGTTTTTATTACTACGTTTCATTCATTGTTTGATCGTTATCATTCATATTTTGTGTATATTTCTGCATTCCTTTAGACGCGACGAAAATAGTATATTTTTTTTAAATAATTTATTTTAGTATTCATGAATGAATGTACACATTTTAATTTTAATTGCATAACTTACATTTTTTTAATAATTTTATTTAATTTTATAAAGATTATATAAATTGTTAAAGTAGTAAATATTATTTAAAAATATTTTTGTTTTTTTATATCAATAATAATTAGACGTTAAAAATGAATTTACTCAGTTAACTAATCGCGTTTCCTTCTACATATTTATTGCAGTCATGATCAATTGAGTTCATTACTAATGGTGTTTTCGACGCGAGGCAGTACATAACACAAATTGCGTAATCCGAAATTCAGGGCAGCGCGTATTTTTTTATGAACACGATGATGCATGGGCTGTTATCGATAAGGCGATTGGAGGGAGGAAGCGAAGAGAGGATCAATGGCAGGAAGTCGGGGTTGGAGTCGGGTTATTAGGGATGCTCGCATGATAAGATAAGGTCTGACTGAGGGCGCATACAGCAGAACTGGGTCAGAAGAGAGGCTAGATGTACAATATCCGACGAAGCGGAAAGGTGGTGTATGGAAATACCAGTAATACATAAAATGCAAAAAGCATGCAAGAAAAGGAAACGTATTTGCATCTCCCATCTGTTTCCTTTCCTTCATGCATCTTTATTTATTTTTTATTCCATATCTTGGTTACGTATACACGTTTTTGAATGATGAAATATCATAATAGATTGAGGTCGAAATGCGGTGAGACCGCATACGCGAATTAATTCGGAACGCCGAAGCGTTCATAAATTTTCAGCGGTTTCAGCGCAAATATCGCTGCCGCCCACAGCATCTAGTTTCACATACACGTGTCCGCAATGGAATTGTTTTCATGTCGTCTATTTTTATAGATTTTTTTTTCAGTTAACTATCTGCGTTTTCGTTACAATTGGCGTGGCGTGTAATTTATTATAATTATGCTGATTCTGCTTGGAATATTCCACAACTATATGATTATCTACCAAATTTACAAAAATACATTCATCATAGATAAAATATACGATTTCAAGCAAATAAACTGAAAATTGTAAAATTTGTTATGATTCGCATAATAACCGAAATTTGCCGATCGACGAACTGCGTCACAATAAGTAAACTGTTGCAGTAAACCAATTGCGAACGTCGAAATACGAAAACGGATAGCTACGTCACGGTGAATCAGCTGTTGCAATGTCTGAATAATAATAATAAATGTTTTTCATGTAAAATTAATTAATTTTCGAAGGAATCTTAAGGTTGTGAAATGGATGAATAATATGCATAGATATAGTTTGTATACAAAGATGTTGGGATTTGTTTTTTTTTTGTGTGAAAAAAAGATACCTCTGAAAAGGGATAGTCCAGACTTCCGAAGAGGCTGCGGTCGTATTCGGAGTAGAAAGCGGGGTTGTTCTCCCAGCCCTTGTCTTTGATTTCGAAGTTGCACATGTGGTTGCAGCGATCGAGGACGCCGGTGCCTCCTTCCGGAAACTTCTCCATCTCCTCGACCTGCCGCACGAAGCTGCATCTTCTCTCCAAAGTCTTGTCGCCTTCCTCCGGAGGAACGATCTGCGGCAGGTGATGACTGGCTAGAGTCGGCGACTGCGGCAAGGGCAGATGATTCGGAAGTGTGCTCGGCGTTAGCGGTTGCTTATGCTGATGCTGATGATGAGACGGCTGATGATGATTCTGCACGGGGATGCATATCGATGGGCTCTCGCGGATTCGAGCCTTCGGCTCCTTCAGATGGTAATTGGAGGTGCTGTGACGACGCTCGTGTGCCGGATGATGGGGATGCGGCGGTCGCAGCACGTTGCGTTCGACGCGCGAGAGCTTCGGCACCGTCTCATCGGTGTAATTGTAGAATTGGCCCTTCTGGGGCGGCTTCGGTATCAGGTCGGTGGCCTTGGAGGCCTTCTGGGCGGCCGCCTTCTTGTTCTGGCGTTGTCTTTGGCGCGCCTGCCGGCTGGCCAGAGACGCACCGCCCGCCGCCGCGTACATTTCATCCGATCAATTTACTCAAGAATGTTAACAAAATGCAACTGACGGAAATAACTGAAACGCTTTACCCCGACATGAAACCGACTCACCTCATCACTACCATAAAATCAAACACTGCTACTCTATAATAATTATCATTATTATTTACAGAATCAGATCAGTCCGTTTGTGCGTAAACATTTCCAACATTTAAAATAAATTCAAAAATTATCACCGGTTTTCATTAACTAAAATAAAAATGCATATTTGTACTTGGTATATACGACAACAAATTGATTTTCGTTTGATTTCTTATTTCTGCTCTAGTTTCATTTACTTTTTGATTCAATAACAATTGATAACAACTTCAGCTTCTTTAAGTTCTTGCTGTTAAATGATTGTACTATAATTCGATTCAACGCTTTTCTCAGTAGTTAAAATCAACAAAAATCATATGCACAACAACATCCACAACATTTCTAAATTGTATTTCATAATATTGTCATTTCATTTTATAATTAAGTACGTTACGTTTATTTCTACCATCAGAAGCACCTAGAAATCATAATGTTTCTTTTCGTGTTAACAAAAATATTCCATCCAAAAAAATTAAGACACAAAGAATATATTGCTTTTTATAATCTTTTATCAAATGTTTAAAAATATATTTCTCTTGCTCTGTATTTTATAATATATCATTTATATATAGCTAGAGTTTTCTTTTATCTTGTATTATTTGAACACATCTAATTCAAGTATATCCATCTGGGGTAAAGCGTTTATTTTTTTTTATTATCTTCCCTACGTTCTGTTTTGTTTTCTTTGTTTAATATATTTATTTTTTCTATTCTCCTGCCTTGATCTTCCTCTTCAAAGAAACGAAAATAAACCAAGCGAATGAAATGTTACGGGAGCGTTTCCTCTTCCTCTTCCTCTTCGCCAGAAGAATCATCCAAGTGGTTTTGTTACATGTCTGGTATCTGTGTCTGTGACCTCCGCGAATCAGAAACTCGACAGGTGCAGCAGTAAGGGTCGGATTGCTCCGCCAGAATCCGCTTCGAGCTATGCATCATCCTGTAAACAAAGCCCTAAAAACATAATTAAATTCACGAACAACAACACTACTTTGCAACTATGCGATTAAACACAACAACAAAAAATAAGGATCGAGTTAGGATTTTAAGGAGGGAAAATATCGGGATCGCTGTTCCTTCGGCAAAAGTGAGTTTCGTTCGAATGCAACTCCGTTGCCCTTTGACCCACTGCACTTTGACATTACCTCTGCGCGGGTTCAGTGCGAGCGCACGGGCGGACGTGACCGAGATTCCTGGCCCTTTTCATATATATATTTTTTAAACTCAACATAACATAAACAACTTCTTATTGTCCATGATTAACTCGTTTCTTTTTCAAACAATAACAAATATTAATTTCACAAAATTAATGTAACTACGAAATATGCATGCATATCGTTATGAAAGAGAGAAAAATAATACTAGTGAAACGAACTATTTTCGTATCGATTTTTTCTCACCCTTGTACACACATTCAGCATGTTCGTTCCATTTACTTAAACTGGGTTATTTCCAGTCAATATCTGGTTAAATTACATTCGATTCGCCAGAAGACTTCTTTTTTCTGTAAAGCTATTCTTCCCTTTCCGGGCTTAATTAAACCGATTACACGCAGAGCACGAAGCGCACTAATTTTAAAAGCAATCAAGGTACATTTAGCGGTTTCAAAACAATTAAGATCTCCTTTTACATTTATCTCCGCTTTTATTTCTTTTCAAGTCACGATTTTCTTTTAAAAATACCAATAAAAATCTACAACTTTATAGAACTTTAAAAAATTCTTCATTAGTAAAAATAATATAGTCTTATATTTAATAATTTATATTTGTATTATTATAATTATTCAAAAGTTTTCTAATAAAAACGTAATTAAAATGTACATATTTTGAAAATGAAATTCTATTGTAAACGTGAATAATTTCATTCCAAAAATGAAATTTATAAACATTTATAAAAAAAAATCAAAATGTTTATTTTTTATTCAAATCGATTATTTAATTAAGAAGTAAAATATTCAACAGTGATTATTTTAATTAGGATTTTGTATGTAATGTAATTATATTTCTTACAATTAACAATGATAGTACTAGATTGCAAACCGTAACATATACTATTAATTGGACAATTGTCCTGTTAACATAGATCATAATAGGAGGCACTTAATATGCTATTAGATGGTTCATGGTGTACAGCCTATTGTGCATTTGCATCACAAATAGACTATTTGTAGCAATAATTATTAATGACTAAACATTTTCATATTAATATAATTAATAATTTTATGAATAATCAGAAAATGATCAAAGATTTATAACTCTTATATAAATTAAATTAAATTTTTTTATGATTTTCTATACTAATTTTGTATTGATTTATATTTTTCTTATTAACACAAGTAATTAGTAGTTATTTGAATAATTATAAAATACCTATAAACAAGAAAATTTCTGAAAATTCTTATTAATACAAGTTCTATGAACAATCAAGAATACGTCGTAATTATAAAAAAAAGATTGTTCTGAGATTTCCACTTCATAAAATTATTTCCGCTCCAATATAATTTTATAAATTAATTAGTTATTATAGCTTATTAGCAATTTTTCTTTAATTAATACCAATAATTAGTAGTTTTATAAATAATTACAAAAATATGATGAAATAACGACAATAAATAATTGTTTTGTAATGAATATTCAAAATTGTAAAATAATTACCTGAATCATGTAATAATCAAAATATAATTATAGTTAGATTTTTATTTTTCATATTGTATCGTAATATTGAATGATTAAAGGTTAAAGCGGTTTTAGTTCTGGTGGAAATAATTTCGAATTGAAAGCCGCCGATTGTGTGTGCGGTAATGTTGCAATGTGGAATGGAAACCGCGCATTATATAATGGTGTGTACATGCAGATTCTGCTCTCCCTCGTAAACTCACACACAACTGAAACCACTTAGAGCTGCGTTACCGAATTCCCATTCATTCAATTAACTGAAACCATCGTTCAGGAACAGAAGTTTCTATTCAGCAGCGCTATTATTGCTATTACTGAAACAGCTTCAAATTATACATAATTATTTTTCAGCGAATCGCTGAATTATATATAATAATTACATTTCAATAAACAATCTATTTCAAACAGTTTCATGAAAATTATTATTGATTATATGAATTGTAGATAATTTTATTATAAACCTAAATTTAAATTAAATTATTTTAAATTTTCATTAATATAAAGTATGAAATTTCATGATTATTCATATATTAATTTTAATTCATTGAAGTAAAAAATTCTTAAAATATAAGTTTGGAATGTCAAAATCAACTTTATAAATAAATGGTGGCTGCGCCGGGTTTATTTACAAATAAAACTTAACTATAACTAAAGTTATAAATTATTCATGTTTGTATCCTGAAATATCGATTTAGATGTCGTGCGTTTCAATATTTAAAATATTAAAAGCGTTTATACAAAACGTTTTGTATAATTATAAAAAATATTCAGTTATGTTAAGCTGACGATTCTAATATGCATTATATTTAAATATATTTTAGCGATTATTAATAATTTTATTATTTTCAAGTTAAGGTTAATCAAAATTTCTAAATTTTCATTTTAAATATTATTAATTTACTCAAATTAAAAAAAAAATTATCAAGGATTAAATAAAATTATATTCAATTTGTTAAAGTTTAAAAATATAAATCATATATAGTTGTTGAATGAAATTATCGTAATAATAATAACTGTCATTCATTAATATTTTTACAAGTGTAAAATTTTATTAATTATCTGGATATATTTTGATTTATTATTGATTAATGACAATATAATATTGACTATAATTCATTCATTAAAAGAAACGTTATTTTACGAATTTAGATAATTTAGTACAGAATATATTTGAATCATAGCAAATATTTTCATTAAAAATTTTCATATTTTTAGTATATAAATTTTAATCAAGATTTAAATATTATTTTCAGTAAACAAAAATTGATATATACATGAAATTTATAATAAAATTGCGGAATTTATATTTGATGATGACTGCATTCGGATGTGTTCATTAATTATCGCCGTTCAATATTCATAAATGCGGAACGAGAGGTTACGTAATTTTTGTAAAAAAAAAACTTAATTAATTAAATCTCGCAGAGCAGTAAACAAACTGTCGACGGTGGTGCATGAGGGGTGCGGGTGGCTATTTGTTTGTGCCGTTTTGTAAAAGGGGGCGCGCGATCGATCAAATATTCAGCGGGATTCTGGGGGGGCAGCAGCGACGGCGGCGGTAGCAACGTCCAACCGGGGGGTGGCTTTTCATATATATATATTGGCTTGTTCGAAAAGCCCCTGTCTTCACCCCCAGTATAATTCAATGTTGAAATAAACAACGCACAAAATTGGGGCAGCCCGCCGGGGACCGGAGACATCTTATAACCGAACCCTCCTCATTAATCGAATCCACCTCATCCCTCTCCAACCCAAACAATATGTATACATTTTATACATATATACACACATAATTTCGACTTCAACGCGATTGGATCGTATCAGAATTTGAGCAATTACAAACATCACGCTACAATTGATTTAAATTTCACCAACATAAACACACACCAGAAGGATTTCGTTTCATTCCTTTTTTTTTTATTTATTTGCTTTTCCTGTATGCCTTCCACATTTATTTATTTTTTTCATTTTCTGTATTTGTAGTATGATCCTTTTCGCGTAATAACAGTGGCGTGCAGTAATTGAATCGGCCTTGTGTTTATTTCCGAAATATAAAGAATACGAAAAATATTCACGCAACCAAAAACCGAGCGAAAAAAAAAAAGATTATCCCACCATAATCTAATCAGATTACGGGTGCGGTATGTTCCCTTTATTTCCGTGCTGCACTCTACTAGCTTTTCCACAAACACATACAAATTTATATGGAATATTTCAATGCGACATACCAAAAATAACCGACCATTTTCCGTGCTGCAATTACGGCCGAACGCATTGCTTCCTGCTTACATAATATTTAACGTTTACAAAAAACAATTTACGGACCTTGCAAATTCTTATGCTAATTACCTATATAATAGTGTAATTGGAGACTATTTTCAGAATACTTACAGGAAACATTTATCTCAAAATTTTAATTTTTGAGTACAATTTCATTAATTTATTATAAAAATATATGAACATTATTTAAAAATATCTATTTTCTTTAAAAAAATACTAAATTAATTATTTTAAACTGAAAGTTTAAAGAAATAATTGTAATATTTTAAAGAAATAATTGCGAAAAAAAATCAAAGATATGAAAGGTTTTCATTCACCAAACGACTTTTCTATTTATTTTTAAAAAAGGTTTGTTGATGTTTTGGCTATATTGAATCGAGAAATTTCACTCCCGTGATGCAAACAAGTTTATTCTGTTGGGGGCACTTGAACTAGAAGGCCTTTCATTGTCGCCCTTCGAACATCGCAGCGGCACGATGAAAACAAACTGCGAGGGTCGAATGAAAAACATATTTCAATGCATTATGTATACATTCTATAGGATGAACAGCCCTTAACAATTTTCGTTCTATATTCTGAAAGCCTCAACATTTATAAAAATTTAGTTCAAAACCAATTATCTTTTTAACAAAATTTGTTAAATTAGCAAAAAAAATGATATGATAAACAATTATAAAAAAAAGTATAAATTAATAAATTTTCTATATCATAAAAAAGCGTTACTATTTTATTTGTCATAATTTATCTATTAAGGTTACGTAAATTTCCATTTAATAGTAATAAAGAGTAGATTATATAATTATATTTTAATATAATTCAATCATGAATTTTACAAAGACAAACAAACCAAAATTTCGTCAGTTTTCTTAGGCTTATGATGTATTATAAAATATTCCTAATTGATCTAAGTTCATTCTTTTTTCCGTCAGCGAGTGATAATCTTTATTACGCTGAGCGATGGCAAAACTGGAGGGGCTTTTAGGCTCTCGGCCAGAAAAGGCCTGCATAATTTATTAATAAACATTTCCCGAGCCTGAGCTTATATATTCAGCGAAGTGGGACACGACCCTAAATCCGTTTGAGAAATGCGACGAAAAAGAAAAATAAGAAAATTGTAAGAAGGTTGAAACGTTATCGTGCATCTGACTGCGCAAATGATTTGTGCAAATTGTATTTTTTTATTTTTTTCAGCGGCGAATCAGGAAGGTGTAAGAGAACTGAAATGAATGCCGCATTTGCATACGTAAGAAAATTGACTTTTAATTAGTTCCGACTGCACCCAAGCGCACGAAACTTTCTTACTAGAGAAAATCTCCAACATTTGAAAAGTAACTTTTGGTATAAAATTATAATTTCACAGAAATATTTGAACACTTTCAAATCAACGTAAAGTCTAGTATTTAAACAACTATTTTAATTAATATAAACTAACTATTATTAATCAAAAAAAAATCTTTGAATTTATTTCTAATTTAATAAAGTTGCTAACAAAAAAACTAATTTGAAATTAACGTTTTTATTTAATTTTTTTTTTCAAATAATCCGAACTACTAAAATAATCATATTATATAATAGTTATTAATATTATGTGTAACAATATAGAAATTACACAACAATTGCTCGAAAACCTAACGTGGAATTATATTTATTGCATAATTAATTATGTTTTGTAGCAGAGAATACCTTTTGTCAACTCGTTACAAATATAATGATACTCCAGTAGAAAGGGGACAATCAGAGTAATTAGTCTTAGCACAGCACATATTCACACAAAACATTGCAAGTCTTTGTGGTCGATACAAGATTCAGAGCAAAATAATTATAGCAGATTTTAGTTTGGCAGCTAAATAGGTCTACAAATTAATTATTTCCTAATATACAAAGTAGTAGTAAAAAAATACATTGATTGATTGATATGAAGTTATGAATAAATTATCTGATTTTTAACTTATGATTGTAGTAATATTACACATGAATAAAATGTTTCAATTTACGTTTTAAAACTCAATGAATGAAAGTTGTAACTTACTTATTTTAAATAACAGATGCAAGTAAGTTTACATATTTTCCCAAAATATAAATACATAAAATATTAATAGATGTTACGTAATATTTAATAAAAGTCCAATTAATAAAGTTGCGGAATCATAAAATTAATTATATAATCTTGTTAATCTTGTATGTAAAAATAGGCTATAATATTTAGGTTATGTAATTGGTTTTTATGTGTTGAGTAATTTTTCTGTGAATTAATGGTTTTCTGAGAAAAGGAAGATTATAATCTCGAGTGGAATTATTATAATAATGTGGGGAATGAAAATAATAGTGTATCAAAAAATAAATTCCAGCTGGTCTGTATTGATTTCTTCGAAATAAAATTGCACGAAACGAAAACCTTCGATGTGTGCTGTATGCGTAATGTGTGTCCTTTGCTCTCTTTACGAAGCTTGTTAAAATTTTTATGGGGCGGTAAATTCGCAGTTGAGTATGTAATAAAAAAAATTGTACTATACAACAAGGCGAAGAATTAAACCGTAAGAGATGTAAGAAGTAAGTGAAGAAGAAAAATAAAGAGTAAATAGTAACTGCTTATAATCCTCGGAAACGGCAAGAGGTTACTTGTTGATATCGGGTCCGAAGGGGGGTGAGAGATCCTGTGTGCGCACCCCTAACGCGAAGGCGAGCAACAGCACTGAATTAAATATACGTTTTACTTGTCGGTGTTCGATGGGACCATCGAACTTTTGCCCAAAAAAAAAAACAAATTAATTAAATAATAATTTTATCCAATTCGATTATTTTTATATGAAATATTTTTTTTCGTGTGTGTCGTATTTTGTATGTGGGTGAAAAAAAAACGCGCGGCGGGAGAGTAAAATGCTAAAACTAACGTAGCCGAACGCGACGTCTAACTAACTGGGGGGCGGGTAGTGCGGACCGCCGCCGCCTGGGGGAGCGACGCGCGCGATTGCCGGAAACGGACGAATGGGGGCGAGGGTCGGGTTGCGCCCATTCGCACGTAGCCCGGCACCTCCACCACCACCACCACCCAACATCTCAACCACCGCCGCCGACGTCGGAGCGAGCATCTACAGGTGGGGGCCGAAAATGCCATATTTATTGATATCCGAATCTCATTTGCGGGGTGGTCTGCCCACGCATGCACTGCAATTATAAACACATAAAATCATCGTAAAATTTTGGGACCGCTGCGGCGCGGGACGAAGGGCGGTGGTTGCGGCTTAATTCCATTTAACTAAACCAAATTAAAAGCGTGCACAGCGACGCATCAAATATGCATACGACTCGCATGTACTTTACGAAATCCAGATTAATTATTCATTTTATTAAAGCAAAAACATTTCATTCGATTGAAAACAAACATTTCATACAAAGCATTATATATCAGAGCTACATTATTACAAAAATGTAACTAACTTATTTTTTATTTATTAACAATCATCAAAATATATAATTTTCACTTTAGTAAATATTTGATATTTACAATTATTTTAAAGTTTTTATCGCCAATAATATATTTTTTTTAAAACAATCCTTTTTTAAATTCAAAATATTTGACTTTTTATTTCATTTTTGAACAAAATTCTAAATTCATCTAAATTTTATCTGTCTTTTGATTTATTTCATTTAAAATTTATTCTATTAAAAACAATGAGTTAATTTGATTGCCAATTACATTTGTTAAGTAAATATTTCTGTAAGACGTGTACCAGACTGTATAAACATGAACATTTCAGCAAACTTAAAAATAAATTTGTTATATAAAAATGTTCATAATTACACAAATTTAATATCAAATCAGTCATTTTCAGTATAAATTAAATAATTTGATGTAAAACCATTAAATTTATATTGATACTAAATCTAAACTTGCAAATCCGTTTATAGTATTCGTGAAATGGGAAATCCAATGCAATCATCTTAATTGAAGGCCTTCGTGTAGTTGGGGTGGTTATTATTCCACATAACTCGGTTGGAAGTGCTTCACTATTCTCCGTCCAAAGTTCCAATTCCAATTGGACGAAGTGCCACCTGATTATGCGTTACGGGTAAGTGCTTGAGGGCACTACTATCCAGGAAGATGGATTGGCTATATGCAAGTGCACATAGTTTGCCAAATAACAACGAAAATTATATTCACCAAATCCCAAATTATATAATACGATTATAATAATTTAAAAGCTGCAATAATTTTAGTAATTCTTTTCTTATATATTTTCATATATTATTATGAAAAAATAAATTTCCATTTGGTAATATTCATAATCTTTATAATTTTCTTATTTTAGTATTTTTTTATGTCATATGAAAAATCAAAGAATGTTCCAAAACTCAATCAATAAAATTTAATTATAATTGATTGATTGATGTTTTAATGAGATATAAATGATGTAATAACAAAAATTTAGGTCAAAAAAATATAAAAGAATTTGCTGATGCATTAAAATTTATTGTTCGATCGTTTTATTGTTGATTAAATCAGTTGCAATTAGGGAATTGCAAAATGGAATTAGCCGCACGAGCGATGTTCTGTTCTGCTCTGCGGGACGCTCCATAGGTGAATGCATAATTATTAAATTCAATCCCGTATTGATTATAAATTCTGTACAACAATGACCTCAATCAAAAATAAATTAAATAAAGCATTTAACACAAAAAAAAACACGAAAAATAATATTTAAAGTATACAAAATATGAAATATACACATCAGCACTTTTAATTAATATTTCTTATTTTTTATATAATTTTACTTTATATAACTATATAAAAACTACAAATATCATTGTTATATACTCATAGTTCATTTAGTTTTAGCTTCAATAATTCGATTGATTCCTATAGTCTTAGCTTTAATTAAAATTTAAAATATTATAATTGATATTCGTAGTTAATGAGAAAATCACTGAAATGTAAATATACTGCATTTCGAATCATTCATAATTTGAACCATTCATTCCCTATAGTCTTTTATTCAATATTAATATTTACTATTATATAATATTTATAATAATTGCAGAAACATAAGCTTTAATTAAAATTTTGATCTAATCTCTGATATTAATTAATTTGTAAATCTAATATTACACCAGTTTGACATCAAATTAATATTTCTGCAAAATTATTAAATTCAATCCTGTATTGATTAAAAATTCCATACAACCCCAATGATGCAAATTAAAATAGAATAACTAAAAACTGAACAATTTTCGCTAAAAATACAACACAAAATAATATAAAATATTTATCCGAAATTAATAATTCAATTTATACATAAAACGCGTCAAATTTTTTGTTTGTTGTTTTATTATTTAACACTTTTTTTTATTAAATGCAAACATACGTATTTAGTAACCGCAAATGAACGTAACTTTAACTATTTAACGCGGACAATTACATTTAAAAGTTAGGTGAAAATTAAATTGGCCGGCGCGCTGCAATTTCGTTACGAACTTTCGCATCCAACGAAATGGAAAATTTCCATTTACCTAATGCTATTTCCCGTATTTGTTATCTGCTTTACTCTGCTATAATAAAATTACATACATATAATGCATTTTTTTTCATATAATTTAATATGAAAGAAAGTTTAGATTTAACAAATGTAATAATATGTAATTATTTCACATTATATTATTTATAATGTCTTATTTTAATAACATATAGTTTATAATTAGTGAGAAAATCTGAAATTATTGTTCGCAGATTCTTATTTCTATTTTATATATAAATTTATATTTATTTTAATATCATCAATATTTAATATTTAACTAATTATGTTCACTTAAATATTTGATTAATAAATTGTAATTTCTTGTAAATATTGTTAATAACAAAATGTATAGACTTCTTCGCTGTTTATATTTAGAAATTAGGAAGTGTAATTTTCAAATAAATGATTGATATTTATAAAAGATATTAATAATATTGAGAGGAATTTGTGTGATTATTTGGAGAAAACCAATTGTAATATATGGGTTGTGAGATTTTTTAATTGATTGTAGAATAGAAGGAAATTGATGAATTTTGATGGTTTTGTTCGCAAACAAAAGCCGCAAAATTGTGGGCAAACAAACGGTTTTAGTGGGGTGGTAGCTGAGGGGTTTGGTTGTTAATATAAGGGAGAGCGTTAAGTTCATTATGCTACTATTTATCAGACTGGCGTTTTGATAAATTGAGGGCCCCGCTGGTCTTTGGGACAATTAAGGCGCTAACTGGAACAGTGTGGCACGTATGTTCATGGGCCTGGAAAGTTGGAAAGCCGCGCCCTTAAGGGCCTCGCCGTCGTTTTCTCAGCAACAGGTCCATTAACGCCCGGGACTCGTGAAAATGGGTGGGATTCAACATTATCATTAAGGACGAATTTCGGTTTCTTCTTTTCATTCTTCCACAAAACTTTTTTCTTCTTTATTCTTTTGCGCTCTTTGTGCGTCCTCGTGCAACTTGTTTTCGACGTGTGTCCTTGCAGGTTCCAACACGTAGGCGGCGATTGAATTGATCGAAGAATTCCTCCCGTCGTAGCAGCAGGAGCAGGAGGAGACTTCTCTCACTCTCTCATTCACTCTTGGTAAATATCCAGTTTTGAACGCGTCAAAATGGATGCGGGAATGAAACTTATTTTCTGATGTCTCCATTCAATTTCCCTTCGACATGCCCAGAAGATTTAAATGCGCCGCTAAAAGTTTTTCGAACGAGACGAATTCTCCCGTCGGGAAGTTTCCACTTGTCGCAGGATAAGTCCCGGAAATCTCAAGATCCAAAAAACGAACAAGAAAAAAGAAATGAGTGGAAAACTTTTTCATACCAAATTTTACCCCGCGGACAAATAACTCACAGAAAGCACAAACAAATCTACATACATATATTACAAAGAGTTACTTCTATTTGATTTTAGTTATAAAATAAACAAAAAACAACACCAATTAATTTTATAAGAAAAAAATAAATTTCTATTAAATTCTATCAAGATTTTAATAATAAAACTAATCAATACTTTTTATATTAAAAACCATATTTCATAAATTTATTGCTTTGAAATAGGAATATCTACCGAATTTTATGCGTATCAAAAGCCTCGTCGGATTTAAAATGTATAGAGAAATTGTACAAATTCGCGTCAACTCAATTCAACGCGACATTTTATTGCACATACACATTTTTATACTCCACTTTATAGGCTTTACAACTTGTAACTTATACGACATGAATTTCCAATATAAAAATACACCGGATACATCAAACCAGAACTACATTCAATATTCACGTTATTTTTATTAATTTTTAAACAAATTAACTAATTTGCTTGTATAAAATGTATTTTAATTAATTAAAATAATATAAAATTCAAATAAATGTAATTAATTAAATTGTAGTTAAAAAAATGAATTTATTGATGTTTTGCTTATTGGAAATTGATTTACAAATGTAATTTGAAACAGAAATAAATTAAGAAAGACAACGTTAATGTCTTTTTGTGGTTATAAATTACACTTCGAAGTTAAATTATGGTCTGAGGTAACACCTTTCCGAGGAAAACTATATATCTTCGATATCACTAAACCCGCAGCAAATGGAACACATCATTTAAAACTCCACAAAAGATTTTCCAACCAAAACTTCTTATATTCCATCCATAAACCACATTTTTACTTATATACAAAGAAAAATATAGCATTTTTTATACAAAACTCATAAAAAAATATAAAAGGAAACGATAATGTTAAAATAACAAAATTGTAACACAATAAACTCGGTTTTAATTAAATTATTTACACATTCTCAGTTACCGTAAATATTTTAAAATTTTGACAGTTTAATTACAACATCAGCTAGAAATCTGGAATTAAACTCAAATTAAAACATATATATTTTTCTTTAATTAGAGAATAAATATATTTACTTGTACGATAAAATATGAAGTTATTGCATTTTTTTTAAAGAATTAATCTTATTACATTTAATATTAAACAATAATTAAAAGCAAATGATGACATAATTATTTTTATACAAAAAATATAAATGTACATAAATTATTGTAAAAAAAAAGTGCCAAGGTTAGATTTGTACAATATTTTAACGTGTTTCGTAACTATTGAATTTTATATCACACGTAACACGAATGAAATAAAGCGTAATAGTATCGATTTTCCATTTTATCCTTTCACCACACTACACACACATATATGTACTTTTTTTTATTTCCTATCAGATTCAGATTGAATTGGTAAGCATATTATTTTTATTCTGCAAATCTGTATAAACGAGTCGCGTTTTACATCTCCAGATAGATAAATCCCTTATCGAAACTATAAAATATGTTCATCGTAAATCTTTTATATAACAAACCGCCGTGCATGTACACCTCCTATTGTAACGAACGCTCCATCATTTCTTATCCGAGCGCATCTGGTTTAATGCAAAAATAGCACATTTTTTTTAAATATAAAAATAACCTAGTTTATGCTGAATGCACTAAATACTGATTTTTTTCCGTAAAATTTATTAAATTAAAATTCTATTTTTTTAATGAAAATAAAAATTATTAATAATGAAAATTCTTCAAAATTCAATAAAATTACAATTTACATTTTTTTTTATATTCGTAATATCAAATACCAATTTTTAATTTTAATAAATATAGTTTTCTTTAAGGAATCTCGTATATAAGATGAGTTTTATTTGATTGTTTGGCAAAGGGGGAAAAACGAGGCGAATCGATGCGCCTTACAAAACGCCCTAGGGTTTCATATGATGGAGAAAGATCGAGAGGAAGCACAACTTTGAGAGAAGAACTTGTGAGATGGACGTCGTATATAATTTTAATTAAAAAAGAGTATGTAATAAGGAAAATAAACGAAGAAAATAAAACATCTTCAGCATTTAATTAAACGTAGTTGAAATAACAGAAAAGATGCTGCTGCTGTTTTATATCTCCTAAAATATATTTTTATTGTAATAATTATTTTCAATTTCTAATAGGGAATTGTTAAATATCAAATAATTACATAATGTGTGTTGACGTTATAACTGTATATCATTGCGGACGGATCGGGTTAAGGTAAATGAAAAGCGGTAGTTTACGATTGGATTAAAGTGCGTACACAAGGGCGTAATTAGTTAATGGGTCGTTGAAGGGTCGAAGATAACGGTTTTGTTTCGCATCAATTTTCGCCCTCAAAAATGTTCGACCCCGTTTTTATCACGACATGGCAATATTTCAAGCGGACTTTGCGAATCTGCGGATGGGAAGTACACAAATATATAGTCCGTTCGTGCGATGGAAATTTCATCACCGGCCGCACAAAAACCGGCGGAGGATAAAAATAAACTGGATTTATTTCGACTTAAAAGAAGGATACGCAGACACCCACCATCCACACAAATAGTAAAGGAAGACGAAGTGCTGATGGGAAAAATGTGTTAGTTTTCTGGCGACCAACAGGAAATCACGTTTTATATAGGAACGTCGCAAAATAATCTCTTGAATGAGACTTTTAGCCTTGAACACCCACATTTATCTACTTATTTACGATTTTCCTTTAACGGAATTTAGTTTTAATATTAATGCATTAATAATTTTTAGTTTTTGTGTAATAAGTAATTTTAAAGTAATTATTAAAATTTTATGAAAATGGTGGAGGTGCCGGGTAATTAAATTTCAATCTATAATTTAAATTTTCCAATTATATTAAGTAGATTTATTATTATTCACAATATTTCTTCATTTTGGAACATAATTGAAAATCGCAAATTTGAAAATTTAAAAATATTGTAAAAAAAAAATTATAATCTATAATTTTAGTTTCTACATATTTTTATTTAGTATTATTATATTTATTTAAAAGTTTTAAAGTAATAATTTACATAAAAATTACAAGTTTAGAAAATTAATGAATAATATTTTTTTTATACATTTTACAGTTTTTGGTGGATGCGCCGGGTAATATAATTTCCTTCATTACTGTAAAAGTTTTTATTGCATGATAAAATAAATATATGAATATAATTTAAATATTTCAGTCCTTTTTGAGGACGTCACACCTTGAATACGAGTTTTTTTATATAAATTTTGTTTCAATTATGCATGGAGAAAGAGCTTCACACATCGTCGAGTTTCCAATTAGGAGATGAAAGCGATCTTTTGAAGCACGGCCAGCAATCAAACGGTAATATGTGGTCTGTCTCCTCCGATATAGACAGATGGTTTAGGTACAAAAAGTTTGTTTGAAGCGAGGCAGAATAACTATCCTTCATCCCTTCAGCCGAGCGACATTTTTAATTGAGAAATACCGGGAGCAGCCCTTCGGTATTTCCAATATCGCGCCTCAGAAGACCGATCGATATAAGATGGATGGATGGATAGAACCACACTTCTCCTGAAATTTATTCAGCAAAGATACATTCTACCCCCTTCCAATTCCAACCAATTAATCTCCGCTCGAAATACCGGTAAATATTTATTAGGGTGGAAACAATAGTTAACCGGTTTTCAAAAGTAAAATAAAAACTTTTGATCCTATTCCCCATTTGACGGATGTATCGGATTACCGGTGCCACTTTATTTCGGAGGACTTAAAACCAGTTGCGGGGATTATCGCGAGGATGATGCGAGGATTACATTAAAATTCAATAAAGGATCGTCGTTCTTCCTCCTGGGAGGATACACCAAGAGACATCTGGCGGAGGCGCAGGTATGCGTGGGCGGTCGGCAAAACAGGAAACACTTTACCAATCGATAATATAAATCCAGTGGCGTAACGTTCAAACGAAACACACATTTTTTTATATATTATAATAATATTAATATAATTTATTTATTTTTTCAACCCCTTATTTTCTTTTTCGTTAGTACTAAAATTATAATCAACTCAGCTTCTTCGTGAGTTTTTTTCTTCTTTCATTTTATTGGCGCACGCGAAACCGGCAACCGTAATAACCTTTTTATTTTATTACATGATCAGACATTTATGCAAGGAACGAGAATTCCACGCGAATTATTCATCCGGGCATTATAACCCTCATCATCTCTACAAACCCCTTGCATTTATTTCATATTTTTACATATTTTCTTCTTATTTTCTCCAACCGTTACCAAACAAATAAAAATAATAAAGAAACAAGCAATGCTTACGTTTTACAAACTTTTCAAACGTAATACTTTAAGATTTAGGTGAAAATACACAAAAGCAACATAATTTTATTGATATTTTGCTTAATTTGAATATTAATTATTTTATAGAAAATCTATTGATCAAATAATAAAAATGTACATTTTTAAACAATAAAATAAATATTTTTTGTGACTGATCAAAATCTCAAAATTTATTCCACGCTAAATTACATTGCTAAAACACTTTTCCCCGAAGAGTTACTTTGACACAAGGTGACAGCTGTCAGTTCTCGACTTTTAAGTTCTGCAGCATTTATGTCGCAAAATTATTGACAGCTATCAAATGAATACTATAAATTTTAGATTTTCTAATTAATTTTTACTTAAATATTTTTTTTCAATAATTTAATCATCAAATAATAAATAAATAAATCTACAAATAAAAATTGAATGTATTTTTTTTTGTAAATTATTTAATTTAATTGGAAATAAAAAAAAACGTTTACAGAATGTAATGTATGCGGATATTCTGTGGAGATTAAACTTACATTTCGGTGTTGGCAAATACACGTGGCACATTTGAATATGTAAAATAAAATGTTCACATCTACTCATCTGTACACGTCAAGTTCTGTCGCCAGAAATGTTGACATGACAGCAATTTTTGTAGAGACCGACACATACATATAATTCAGCACTTTCGCATAATTCTCCTGCACTTATTGACTCTTTGCAAAATGCAACTATTTTCTTCACATATTTGGTATTTTAATCTTGCATCAAATATAAAATTGGTCATATTTCATAATAATTATGAAATTTAAATATATTTAGAAATGCATTTTTTATTTTAAAGTAAATATTTTCATTATAAAAAAAATAATTTAAATAATTATATATATAAATTAAATAGTAAAATATTTTGGTTTTTGAGTAAACGAATGAATGAAGTACGGACATTGGATTACCAAGCAAATATTTAATATCGTTCGAAACGACGGATCAGAAGCAGCGAGAGAAAATAAACAGTTTTGTTATTGAATGCATAAATAATTAAGTAGACCCTCGTCCACGGTCGGTATTTTTTTATAATTTGCTTGATTAGATTAAAAATGGATGCGCCGGGCAAATATTTACCGAAAACATTAAGCCCTCCTGGACGGTGGAAATTCTTTGTTTTTTTTTTAATATTATGTAGAAAAAATCTATTACATAAACAAACAAAAAACTGGGGATTTTGTGCGGACAGTATAAATTAAACCACAGTCTATATATATATGTTCAGAGCATAAAATGAATGCGCGACATTCGATGTTTGTTTGATATCGAAATGTCGTGTCCAAAGCCCATCCGGTTTCGTTTGCTTTTGCTACCGCCGAACAGTTTCCTCCCAACAAAACCGTTTTTCCTTCCAACAGAAAACGCAATTACATTTCCCATTGGCACGGATGCTAAATATTCAACGAATTTTCTTTCCTTCGTTACATCAATAAACAAAATTTGTAATATATTTTAAAAGCAAAAACAAAATAATTCAGAATTTTCATATTTATAAAAAATTTAAGAATCTCCACATGGATTTTTCAAAAACAAACTATTAATATTTATATTACTTATTATTATTGTATTATAGAATTACTAAAAAATTGCAAATCACATTTCATCATTTGTAAAGAGTTTGAAAATTGATTTTCCACAACAGCTGATTTATCGTGACGTAGAAAACAGGTGCATTTTCGTAAACAGATAAGGATTTTTTATTAGTTGAGGACCGCAGGTGCAGCTGTTTTTTTGTGACGCAGAAAGCAGGCGTTTGCTCGTGACGTAGAGAACAGATGCGTTTTCGTACACAAATAAGGATTGTTTTATCGTTTGAGAACCGCAGGTGTTTTATTGTGACGTAGAAAACAGGTGTATTTTCATAAATTATTGTTTTATCGATTGAGAACCGCAGGTGCAGGTGTTTCATCGTGACGTAGTAACCAGGTGTTCATTTTGTGTACTGATAAAGATTGTTTTATCGTTTGAGAACCGCAGGTGCAGGTGTTTTATCGTGACGTAGTAACCAGGTGTTCATTTTGTGCACTGATAAAGATTGTTTTATCGTTTGAAAACCGCAGCTGCAAGTGTTTCAACGTGACGTGTGTTTTCAAAATCATATAAGGATTGTTTTGTCGTTTGAGAACCGCAGCTACAGCTGATTCCTAGTAACGCAAAATTACCAAATGCGTTTTTTTTTCATAAAAAATTACAATAAATATATAAATTTTCTCTATCGTCACATAATATTTCCGATCTATTCTAATATCAGTAAATCATCCGAATTTTGAGAGAACATCCTGTAAATAGATAGATGTGAAAAAAACTAAAATTCAATTGAAAAGGATGTAACATATGTAGGTATATGAAATATAATTGATCGATGATGGCATGTTACAAAAATGATATATTATATGATGTTGGGGATTCATTTTTTTTTTGTTCGACGTCCGACAATTTCCCATCGAGCAGTGGCTGTTTGCAGTGCCAACAGCGTGGCTCGATACCAAAAATCGTTCACGTTATCATCTTTCATGTTTCCCTGTTGCTCTTTCCGCTCTCTAAACCATCCAATAAATTATTTACAGGACAACCGAAAGCGATGAGGAGAATATAAAAGTAAAAAAAAAGATACGCAACAACAGAAAGAAGAAGTGTACCGGAGGGAAACGTAACGAAGGGATGACAACGACAAAAAAATACAATACGTAACAATTTCAGTATATAACAGGGATGACTTTTCCGTTGCTAATAATATGTAAATCGTCCTTCTTATAAACATTTTTTTCTCATCTCGTACGTTCTTCAAATAGCAAACGGTAGATTCAGTTAACTGAAAGTTTTATACGCCGTTGCGGCATCCCGTGGGGCTGTTAAACGTTAAAAACAATTCCATCTCGCGCAATTACATTATCAAATTGGAATTTCGCGCGAGAGCGATATATTTTTTATTTCAGGACTGTTTTTGGAAGCTTGAACACAATAATATTTCACGCAAATAAATTACGCCTCGCGCCCTTGCGGATTACAGTTAATTTACAAAAACCTACACAATATTTGATCGATTTTTGAGTGCTGCCAATCACTGCTCAATTGAGTGGATGAACAAAACCTGAATAAAGTTACCCGAAATTCCAACAACTCGATTATGCATCATTTACATGTTTACATTACTTTAGCAAAATTACAATTTTATTATGTGAATTTTTATTCAAATTATTACAAAATATTCTATTTTCATTTAGAAATTAAGAAAATAATTTAAATTTCTACAAAATTTAATTAGTTTAATTTAATTTTGTGTACGATCATCATTGAATTAATTAATAATCAGTAAATATTTTCGTTAATTTCAAAACTGAAAATGATGACAGCAAAATCATCATTAGTTAATGAACGTAATTCGCATGCAAAATGTCAGCGCAGTTAGAAATTTAATTAGCAGCATGCATATGCAGGCATCATGTACATACACGTTATTCTAATCCGTCGCAGTTCCCCATCCACCGATATGAGATTCGAATTTGCGTAACTTCATTGAAATAAAAAAACATTGCATTGTTTTTTTCCTTTAATGGATTTTCATTCTTGTACAAAGCAATGAAAATGCAATTTTTTAAATAAAAGAAAGGAAACTTTTTTTATGACAAATGGAATTTTAATTGTGTTTTTCGTTTTGCTCAAAGAAAAATGATATTTTCACTGCAGCCAGGATTTATTTAGAATATTTGAAATGCGTCGAGAGATTTCAACTAGGGAAGATGTATAATTATTTCCGTTTCGTAACGTTTAATAATAATAAATTACGTTTTATGTTACAACGAATTTTATAATATTTTTTTATAAAATTCCAATCTGATATTTATATAAATTTTATAGAAAATAATTCTATTAATTTTATATCTAAAAATGTTTTACAAAATGTTCAATTATATTTTTACCACTTTAAAAGAATAATTAACAAAATTTTATTTTAATTAATTTCTTTTTTTATTTACTAATTTTAATTAATTAAGTAAATAAAATAATATATTTTTTGAAATTGCAAACTTTTTTTTATCGAAAAAACGTTTTTTCATGGAAATAGCCTTCAATCATTTCGAATCAGAAAATTGGGGAAACTCGCCTTTTTTTACGATTACTAACTTTAACCCCCATTACCCCACTTAGTGAAAACTCCGGGGTAGGAAGAGGATGTATAACCAATAAAATTTTCGTATGTGCTTCACCGCATAAAATTATTTATATGGTAAGCGATAACCTTTTTTCCAAGTTTGATGGTGACTTTCAAATTCCAAATGCAGTCCAGTGCATAATATGAAATGACATTTTGATATAAGCATAAATAAAATAATAACCCACTTTAGTGATATTTCCTCAATTTTTTATATAAATATTGCTGTAAAAAATATATTAACTAATCATTTTATTTTTGGTTTTGATTGATTTGAACTAGTTACGTATGTACACAATTTATATGATTGTATTGATTTTATCTCATCAAATAATAACTATTATTACCTAACATATCAATACTGTTTGTTTTAGTAATGACAATTTTATTGAGTACAGCTATAAATAAATAACAAACAAATCATGTAAATGAATATTACCATTCAAATTATAAAAAAAATCTACAAAAATAACATTAAGTAAAGAAATTTATTAAAAAAATATTAAAATTTTAATAAAAATTTGTTTTTATTTATAAAATAAATTTGTAAAAAATTTCAAAGAAAATATTCTGAAATTCTTAATTACATTAGAAATTTCTATTAAATATTATTCAATATTTTCTTATTGTAATTTGTTTAAAAAATATTCGTAACCGACTAAAAATAGTGTTCGAGCATAAATATACATTTCTCATTTTACTGCAATACTTCGTGCCAAAACAATATTAAAGCATAAACTTAATTAAAGTTAATGTAATTAATTAAAGTAATTCGTTCGGGTCCGGAATTTCGGACCTTTTTGTAGAATGTTTCTGTGTCCTTGCATACCTTCGTTTCAGTATGAATATCTCTAATAAACGAACCTTCTTTTGAAATTTGCATAACTATTTCGAAATTCTACCTGTTTTTGTACTTCAATACAATATAATTTATACAGTATATTTTCTATTGTTTGTCATTTTTATGAATTAATATACAAAATCAATTTACTTAAGTCACAAACTAAGTTGGTTATTCCTAGTGCACATGGGTTGACCTTTAACTTTGTACTGTTTAGGGCCCTAGACTCACATTATTTGGGGGTCGTAGACTAACACTGTTTAGGGTACTACACTGACAATATTTGGGGGTCCTGGGCACAATTTGGGGATTAATACTATTTGGGTCTCTAGACTAACTCTGTTTGGGGCCCTAAATTTTCAATATTTAATTTATAATTAATTTTTAAATTTGTAAAATGTGGTAATTGTTGTAAAAACATCTATTTTAGTTTTCAAAATTGTGTTGATGGATTGGTCGAATTAGGTCTTGAGTACCATCATTAATTTTTAGAGATCAGTTTTAAGGAGGCGGTTGTTTCCGGCCATTAGTTTTTTCTTTCATAGTCGTTTTTGCGGGGTTCGGGATGAAATGGTGAAGAAGGAGCATCTTCGGAACGGTCGTGAATGGGAATAATTAGGCTCGTCGTGTTGTGGGGTGTTAGAGACGAGATTTCGCCGCCGGATAATTTCATCCACGGCTGCCGGAGTGAATGCCGCGACACATGTATACAAACTGGGTTATGTACCAGAGGCATAGACCACAAAACGCATTCAAAATTCTAGCCGGATGGTGGAGGTGGTATGAACCGGGTCCTAAATCCATACCCGCCACCATCTCCCACACACACAGTGGGAATCACCTATGGGTCCATTGTTGCGTGAACTAGATTAGGGAGTTGTGAAAGGCCCGCATACGCCTCGCGCCGGATGGGACTTCTCCCATCCTTCAACCTCATTCTGCACCATCTTCTTCATCCAATACTTGCACGTTTAATTCGCCGATATCTGGTTTGAAGATATAATGACCGTCGTTTCATTTCGGGATCAAGGGGGCTGTAGCCGAGTTAATGTAACGGCGGCGCGATTTATAGGGTTGGCGCGAGCTAAAGAAGAATCCGGAGGAGGATCGATGGATTCGGGGCCGTGCGGGAGTTCCATCATCATTCACTTATCATAATTGGATATTTGAAATAAAGGTTTACAGGATTCGGGGGAAGCCCGCAGGAAAACCTTTCCTGCCACCACCACCAAGATGCCCTTCAACCCAAACTCTTCCATTCTATTTACGCTCGGCTTCGTTAAGATGTCAACTCTGAGTTCGAGTGAAATACTACGGACCCGACATTTTTCCATGTTAGGAAGCAATAAATAGCCCCCCGGCTCCGAAATACCCATAAAACATAAACCCATGCGCATATACATGTGACCCATTACACGCCAGAACAAACGGCTGAAATTCGGAAAACGGGCGGGTTTGCTGCTGGTAGTAAGAAACATTTTCACAAGAAAAATGGAAATCTATAACAAACACACACACGGGATCACAAGAGTTTTACTATATTTGACAGCTCCGAATTGCAGACGCATAAGTCACTGCCCTTCCAACCATTGAAAACAATCTCCAGATCTTTTTTTTTTGATCAAATCAATACTGAGCGAACGTACAACACATGTCACATTCTCCTCACATCGCATTCTTTATTACATCTCAAAAACAAATTTCAAGAAATATGCATGAGAATATAAAGAAAATACTCATACATAACATGACTATAAACAATAACTGTTATAATAAAGAAATAATAAAATCCCATTACTAATTTCATTCTTAAAATAATATTACATTATTTCTATATTTAATTATCAATTTTTCAGTATCAACACTTAAAAATAAACCTTTAATATTAAAAAGAAATGAATGAATGATTGATTTTTTAAATTTTAAATTAATTAGATTCATAATAAAATATTATTTATGTTTAAAAATATTTTGTTATTATTATTTAAAACTTAGTTAATTTATAAAAGTCTACCATTAAACAATAATTAGAATAATCCCCTTGTTAAAGATGAATATGTAATATACAGAAATCTGTTAATAACAGAAACAGTAACGGCGTGAAGAAACTGCACATGCATCAATTAGTGCTGATCCGGGTGTGAATTTTCTCTATTTTTCTTCAGTTAGGTGAACTTTAATTAACGCATAAAAGCCGGAGCACAGAAATTTACTTTGCATCCAGTAATTTCCCAAAGTGGATGCCTGCAGCTGCTTTTCATATACGCAAGCAAATGCAAATGCGACTCGTTCAAAAGCCCATTCTTTCCATCATGTCCTCTCCGCCAACCCTCTCACCCTGAAGCAGAACTTCAACGGTATTAACGAAAACTTTTGCTCGAATTCCGGCCATTCCATGCAGCCTATTAAGTCCCAATGGCATTACCATTAAATTATGCTACTTTCTTTCTTTGATTTGCATTTATAAACACAATTCGCTATTCTCAAAATCGAATAGTATACTAATTTAAATTACTCACAACTCTGAAGACAACATTTTATTACACAATTTCATTTTAATTTATGTTATTTCAATTATTTGAAGAAAATTCAATTCACTAAATCTATTTTTTCGATTAGCATTATAATAATACAATAATAATAAAATTACATAAATATTTCAAAATACGAAATGCGATCTTTTTGTTAGAATTTTATACTTTAAGTGTGTAATTTTAAGTTATATATAAAACAGTAGACATCTCACGTGGGAATTCTTCGATCCGCCATGAATTCTGCACTATTTACGACGGGGACCAAAAACTTTCCGTCCTCCCTTCTCATATTGTATTGACGTTTTATTTGTTCTGGATTAACTTTTTAAATGAATCCCGAAACTTTGCGTTTCCAAAGCAGTCTCGGACGACAGAACTTAGCAGAAGACGACGGAGACAAACACGAACAATTTTCTTCGTTCCCTTTAAAAATTATCATCGCTGTTTCGTAAACTTCAAAATCTTTCAATTTACTACTTCATTTTAATTATGTATTTTTCTCTTTTATAAATTTTAAAACGTTGAATTTTGAAATTGTAAAAATTTTGTAACTGAAATTTTAGTTTTCTAACTTTTCGGTTTGTCGCATAATGGATATGATGAAGTGAAGGCCATAACAAGTAACAGGAGATGTTCTTTTTAGTAGGTCACCTTAATTATATGTAGCCTCTGTATTATGTTGAAACGGGAGTACAAAGAAAAACACGTTTAATTAGATTCGCTCTCCAATCCTGCGGAAATCTGTAGAGTTTGTTGATTTTTTCACTCTCCCTGTATTTTTTTTTCTTCTCTCTATTTGTGCACCTTCAGATTAAAGCTGAGTGAATACAAGCTGTAATTTTCATAAAAATTTTTATCGGATTCCGCACTATAATGAATGTACAGCTTCATTACCTGCGCTCCATCCAAGTTTAATATTAATGGCGGCTGCGACGGGAAATAACTTATCTCGTACCACCCCCAACCGTCAACGCCACCCCGTCCCATTTCAATTTTCATTAAACCCGTCCGCCGACTCAGAAAACGGAATTCTCGAACGGAAACAGCCGCCACCCCTCTAACAACAACACGTACCCTAATTGTACGTTTTCTAATTAATAAACCCAAAAAATCATATGAAAATTTTTCTTCTTTTCATATTATTACAGTAGTCTTGTTATCATTACTTCTGCTTCCGGCAACCCCAAGTTTCGGGTTTCCACGATAAATTGCCCCTTAAATTACGTGTGTATTATATAACCTCGAAGGGGCGGCGAGTCGTTACTTTCAATTACCTCAGTGGAATAAATCGGAGTTTGGGGTTAATTCATACGTATACTAACATATCTTGAGAGTATTTTCAATTCATATTTATATGGAAAATAAAAAGGCTGAGGAAGAAAGAGTTGAAACCGCCGCTTTTCGGTGGTGATAATCGCTTTTCAAAGTGGGCGAGATCAAAGGGTCCTTACAGATTCCCATTCAACGGTGCTTTTCACCCGCAAACAATCGCTCCCCATTATATTCCAAGATCAAAACAAAATTCATAATATATCAAATGCAATTACTAAACGTTCTTAAAAAAAAATTTATATAAATAATTAAACTAAGCATATAAAAATCTATAATTGATGTCTAATACAAATAGGTGATAATTCCCTGCACAAAATATTAATTAATTTTCTAAAAATAAAATATAAGATTTGTAATTAATTGTTGTTATTACTAATATCATAATTCAAGTCTTTTGTAATTTAATTTAAATTTGCTGACGTCTTTTGGCTAATCGAAATGTGTCACTGCTTGTGTCTGTTATATTATAATCCCTTGCCGCAGGTTGTAAATAATACATGGCACAGGTCATGGGGTTACAAAACTTTACCGCAACTCCCTTACTCACCTTGCATCGTCCCCAACGGAATACATATTTATTCCAATTACCACAAACGTAATTGAGACGTTAACATTCAGTTACATAGGTTCAAGTAACTATCCACATAATTTTATAGAAAACAAATATATTTTCATATTACATCAATTTTCTGATTAATAAATTGATAATTCATTATAACAATAATTATTTGTCATGTTAAAAGATATTTTTATTACGTTCAGAAAATTAAAAAATTAATTTTATTACTAATTTTCTAATCATAATATTAAATACTTCTATGAATATGATTAATATTTAAATTAATCTAGTTTTAAAATATGAATTTAAATTTTTAAATTTTATTTAACTTTAACTTCAATTAATTCAGAAAAAATATTATTTATATTCCAGATAATTTAATGACATTTTAATAAAAAAAAATAATAATAATTTCTTATCGTATAGTAATTAATGCAATTTTAAAGAAAAATCTATAAATTTACATTTTTTTTTTAACTTGTACGAAAAATTATAAATTTATTCTGCAACAGATTTAACTAGTTACTATTTTTATTCTATAATACTATTATATAATACTTTTATATTATACTTTTATATAATAATTTCAAAAAATTCCAAAATAATTTAAAGAATTATAAATTGTTTTAAAAATAATTTTCTTGTCTAATATCAAATAATTCTATAATCATATTTAATTCATTACATAATTTAATTTTAAAATATGAAAAGAAATTAATATGTTCATTAGATATTTTTCAAAATAATTTTCAAATAAAATGTGTTTCCAAAATAATTGAAAATTATTACAAAAATATTTTTCTTAATATTTATAATCATATTTTAATCTCTATATAGTCTAGTATTAATATATAAGAAAAAAGTAATAGGTTTATTTGGTGTTTTTTTAATAAATCCAAGAAACTATTATTAATTACTCTATTAATATTTTTATAAAAAAAAATTATATATAAATCGTAGTTTATAATTAGCTACAAAAGTGCGTTCCTAACACCTCAAAATTCAAGCTACAACATATGTTAAAAAAGAATGTCAAATATCTTTTGTAAGGGCAGGAAGTTCAAAGGACGCACTACAGGAATTCCTGAGCGGAGTTCTTCGAGAACCATGCGAAAATACCGGAGAAGAGAAGAGGAGAGTCCAAGGTGTAATCGCTGTTAACAGCGTTTTTGCTCTCTTCGACTACAACACGGTCAATAATTCCACCAGAATGTAGGGAATTTTTGCCCTAGTTCACTGCCAACCCCATACCCATCTTACACATGACTTCAACGAACACATGTTTCACACACTTTTCTTTCTTATATTATATCATCTTGATGGATTAAGATGCCCTGACAAAATAAAAAAAAAAGATATATAGAGAGGAAAAAAAAACGACGCAAGCAAAATATAAAAGGAAAATACACCCAAAACCCCGAGCTTAAATAGAAAACTCCCCCAAACGGTTGGCAAAGATTTAATACACTTTAAAAGACTATTCGTCCAATGTTGCAATCCGTTTAGCGTCAGATATTTTTACATAATTAAATTTCCGTTGATCTTCACTTTACATTATGATAATGTAATGTTATTTAAAATCTACAATTGTTGATTCATCAGCTATTAAAATTTTAATCAAAATAAGAACGTAAATGCAAAAATTAAATCAACTTGTCACAATTAAAGCAGCAGACAGTGCCATTATTACGGAACGAAATTCGTGTCAAGGGTTTCGAAATCTGCTGACTTCGCTCTCCGAAGTGGACCATAAACGATCATAATTGGAAATTCTTGCAAAATCATCCAATTTTGCACAGATTCCTTTCATTATTAATATAAAAAAGAACTTCAATCAAAGTATCAATTAAAACAAGAAAAGTGCACAATATATAATGCATTAAGGTCAAGCTGCTTGGGGAAAAACCGAGGTGCCTTAATGCGACCCTGAATATTCTACCCCACGTGTTAAAGATGATGCTTACATAAATAATTTCTTCTTCGTTCACCCGTTCTTATGCAATATCTATGAGACGACCTCTCAAAGCACTTTAACTTTCAATTAATTTTAACGATTCAATTTTAGTATCCATTTTACACCGCAAATTGCACGAAATCAAATCGAGTTTACCTATTAAAACAAACACAACTATAAATACATTCTCAATCGATAATTAAACTTAAATTTTATAGTTTTAATTAATAAAAAATATTCAATTTATTTTTTTTTATATAGTAAAACCAATAATATTTTGTCTAAAATAATTATCAAACAAAATCTAAACATTAATAATACATATTTGTATCCTGTTTAGAGTTTCAAACACATAATTACCTAAAACCCAACTAATATCGCTGTTTATTTGAGCACGTGCATTAAACAATGCAACTAATTGGTTTCACTTAAACGAACCGATGTTAAACACAGAACTCACGCATTGATTTAATCTAAATAATAGTTTCCACATGTCCGACTAAGCAAAATTAACTTTAAAATCATTAAATCCATTTACCGCCGAATTAACTATTGACCATAAACTAATATTCTCGATTTCTGCAACAAAACTGGAACATCCACAAATAATTCTTACTTATTTTTAATTTACTATTGTTATGTAATTTATATGTTCTTTAATGAGGTAATATTATGGTTACGTTTGATGTGTCAAAAAAAAGTTCTCCTTTAATTAAAAAAAAATTGTAACTTTAAAGGTCAGATTTAATTAAGTTAGGTTTTATTATTAAATATTTTATGTATCAAAAATATTAATACTTATTATATTTGATTATTATTTTTTATATAACTTTTGTAAAATTTTATTGTAATATATAAAATTTTCAATATAAAATAAATTTTATCATATATAAAACTATTTTATTTTATAATTGAATAAACACGTAAATATACTCAATGATTCCGGTTATTTTTAAATACATGAAAACAGTTTTCAGTATTATATTGAAAACTGAAAAAAAAAACAGGATATAGGGCGGAAATCGATTACAAACAAACAAAAACAAGTATGTCATCAAATGGATTCGTATGAAATGTTGATTATAAGTATATGTACAGGAGAGAGATATGGATCTCATTAGTATTTACTTGTTGTTTGCCTCGTAGAGAGTGCGTGGTAGATGTTTTCAAACAAAGTCATCCGAGGGACGGTCAGAAATCGGCTTAATAATCAGCGGTCGGTATGAAATGAGTGAGGAAATTACACGGAAATGAGTAAATGCAATATAATTAATGAAAATTCGCTGTACGAAATATAATGATGTTACTGTGTGTAACAGTCGTCCCGTTAATTGCACGACCTACAAAAGCGCACATTCAGACCATTCATTTATACGCCTACACAGCGCGAGTTATTGTACATGTTTCATGCACGAACAGAGACCCCAGTTTCTTTTTTATCCCTTTTTTGAATCTACTTTCCATTATATTCTTTATTGTAACATTCTACAAAAGAAACAAACGTTCACAGAAAATCACACCAAAAATTATAAAATTTAAGAATTTCTTTTCTTCATTTAATTTAAAATTGTCGCCTTCAACAAATCAAAAATATAAGTTTCTTATACATTTGGGAAAACATTTTGAATTTAGAAAATCGTATTCTCTATTGTAATATTAAAAAATATATTTTTAGTTCAAATCACATTTTAAAATAAATTATTTAAAAAGTAAAAAATCATATTTAAAAAAAAATGTAATTAAAATATTTTTAATTTGAATTTACTTTAATTAAGAACTGAAAATATTTACAATACTTTGTTCAGTAATGATTTAACTAAATATTTAATTTCTTATCCTGAAAATGTAAATAATTTGTGTGTTGGAATACAAATATTGTCATTATTTGTACGATATTCTAAATGGCTATGTAATATTGTAGGAGACACGCAAACCATCGGTTTTAAAGCACTGCAAAACATGCTCGACAAATTCCGTTTGCCTGAGTAAACCATCTAAAGCTGCTATTGAAACAATGGTTAGTTGCCTTATTTGCATTGTCAACATGCATCTATCTCCAATGTACAATTACTGAATTACAATTTCAAGTTTGTCTACTTTTTTAGACAGTAGAAATATGAACTAAAACATATTGAATTCCGTTTTTCTAAACTATTTATGAACTATTTGTCACAAGACGTCAAACATGAACTACTATTAATTAACATGTAGTTTGATAATAGAGATATTGAAACGCCAGCTGCAATTGCAAACAGTGCTGTCTTATGTAAATAATAGTAGATATGCCTGACAGACATTAATGTCTCTCATCGCGCTTAATGAATGTATGAAGCATGTAAGTAAATATTTATATTTACATTAAGTGTTTATTACAGTTGCAATTAGCAATTAATTGAATGTAAAAAAAGGAGAAACTCGTTGATGCAATGATAAACAGTGATTACGTAATATGCCTGAAATCTGGCCGGCGTTTTGCCACGCATCGGAATGCTGAAAACCGCAAGCTGGCAAAACAGCAACGAAGAAAGTAATGTGGTCGGGGTGGACGGTTTCCACCGGTTCCGGATGGGCGGGGGAGGTGAGCTTTTTTTTCTACTTCCTTTTTTATTTTTCGTTGAACGCGAGCGGCATGCAAAATGCCGAAAAGGGTATAAATACGCGCTCGCCTCGAACAGGAAGGAAAAATTGGGGTTGAAAATAGGGGACGAAAAGACAGATCGAGAAAGGAAAGTAGAAGAGAGAGAGTAAGAATAAAAATAAAGAGAGAAGTTACTCACCCACGCAAATCAGAGGCTTTCGTTGGCCGCTGCTTCTGCTACTCCAAATACCACTCGAAAGGTTACCAAGCGGGAAGTGGAAATTAACCTCTGAAACAAAGAAATTCAAGATATAAAAAAAAAGAAGTTAACAACGGTTTTTCATTCAATTTTATTGAAACAAATTTTATCATAAACTTCTAAGCTATAATTGTTAATAAATTACGATATTTTCAAGTGTTTCATAAATATTTTAGTGAAAGTTTTATATGGCTTTTAATTTTTAACAAAATGTTTATTACTACAAAATTTGTTGCTATTAAATTTTACACTAAAAACGTTAATTATGAAAAATTACGCTATTTTCTGATGTTTTCAGTTTTCAGACGTTTTATTGTAATATTACAATTACCATTTTCTTTACATCACATTTATTTTTTTTAATCAAAAATACTTTTATTACTAACGCATTTATAACTATTATCATTTAATCTGATAAAAGTTAATAAATAATGAAAAATTACGTTATTTTCAGGCATTTCAGTAAACGTTCATTTTAGACTAAATACGTTAATAAATTATGAAAAATTACACTTTTTTCAAACGTTTCATAAACATTTCAGTGATCGTTCTCTTTGCCCCATTTCGTGTTTTCTTTTCTTTCGTTTTTCGTTTCTTTTTTTTTGTTATTTGGGTCACCAGGTCGATACCGGCCTCTTAAACAGTCAATTCTGCTCATCAATTCTAATACACCCTGCGACCATATTTCAACGTTCGATCATTTTATTACATTTCTTCATTTCCAACTCATTCGTAATATTCTTACCACAAAAACAAAAAGAAACATTTATATACAACAACAAAATTTACAGAAAAAGCTTAAGTGACTCAAACATAATTAGAAAGATTATTTAAACTATTGATATCAAAAAATAAGTTTTCTCTGTTTCATTTAAAAGTAATGTAATAATAAAATTTCATTTAAATTATTTGTAATTAATAAACACATTGCACCAGAGATAATTTAAAATTACAATTATTAATTTTAGATCATAATTATTTAAACGATTTAATTTTTTTCAGATTTCTGAAAAACCTAATATAATGGTTTTGCGTTTTTTTATATAATTCAAAATTGTACTAATAATATGTTTAAAGTAGTATTTTATACAAATAATATCAAAATAATTATATAATTCAACAAAATAACAAGACTGAAAATTAACGTGCGTAAGTGGATTTGCATAATCAGCAAATAATGATCCGTGAAGTGATTCGATTAATGCAGAAAGCAATGAAATTAAGCGATTATTAGTAATAGGCGATTGTATTTTCGGACACCAAGGATATGAGGATTTTGGGCCATTATCAGGAGTATGAGGGTATAACATTTTACGGACTATATTAAACTACTGGAAAGGTCAGCCATTCAATTTTCCGGTCACCAAACATGCGGCATTTTTTTATATAATACACATTACATACTAAACTTTCGTCGTCGAACTTTATATTCTCTCATGTAATTTTTTTTTATATTTTACTCATAGTTTTGACACAGTTAAAAAGTGTTTTAACCAAAATTTAAACTCTAATTTAGTTAAGAAATAAACTAATTTAAAAAATGTCATATTCATCTAATGACTCAATTTTAAGCAATAGATTTGAAAGTATATTTAGGATTAATTATTTATAAAGAACTTTGATTGATGATCCTTGATGCTCTGTAGAAAATACCTTCGGAATCATCGAACCTTTTCCGAAAATACAGCAACTGTCCCTTTTAGGTTTCAGTGCCCTCGATAGTTGATATATGGATCCCTTCTAGGGGCCTCAACGCAGCACATGTTAACACATTGTGAACACAATTTAATACGTCGTTGGGTCAGGTAATATGAACGTAAATTAGATTTCAGTTGAACTACGATTGATTCAATTTGAACAATCAACTGAAATCATCAGAATACTGTTCAAAATTATAAATCAAAAAAATTTCATTAATATTTCTAAAATATTTGTAAATCGATTTCGACACAAAAAAATCTTTGCCACGAATACAATTTACCAGATGATGAAGAAACAGTGGGGCTCATTCAAATCGCACGAAGGGCGAGAAATTTAATTTCAGTAATAATAGATATCAACCCTAAAACTAAATAATAATCTGCGTGTACGTCAAAACCAGCCTCTTGCACCTCAGTTCTTAAACCATTGTTCTAATCCTCTATTATTACATAAATTACTCAAATTACTATTACATTCAACAACAATTAAACTTCATAACAAAGAAAAAATTTCATTCGTGATCAAATTTTTGTTTTGTTTAAATCTCTTATATAATTGAATAAAATGCTATATAAACATATAGAAAATAATGTGAACATAAAGAGCACTAATTTATTTATTAAATTATGTAAACAAGAGCATCTTGCGCAATATTGTTAATGGAAATGTACCAAATATTAAGTGATTTAATTATTAAAGTAATTTAGATTACAATACCAATCAGGAAATAATGTAACAAAATAAACAAATTAATGATATTTCTTGGAAATAATAACAGCGAACATTTATTACGTCATAATTTCATCGCGCTTTTATAGCGTGCTCGTTTTCTTTTTAGTTTATGCACATAAAAATTCTATAGTACGGATGGGCTGTAAAAAAATCGTAATTGATGGACATTGTAGGAGAAACGGTACGGTTTTTAGTGCGAGAATTCGAGTTTCGGTATATTGCGAGCAGCTGCGATGGAACGGACGGCCGTTTCTGCTTTGGAAAATATTACGGGTTTTTGGATGGATTCAGGTGGACGGGTCATATGCAAAATATCGAGAACGAAGTGGGTCGTCGCTAATAAAATTACAGCTGCTTTTGCGTTTCGGTGTAGAGTAGAGTAGTAGGTGGTTTTTCTTATCCTCTAAAAACCTGAATGTAAAGGTAAGTGGGACAGCGCGCATTCGTGTCATTGAAACTACTTGCATTTCCCACAACAATCACCTACTTATAATAATTTAATAAATACAAAGTATTATACAAAATTTATTTTTTATAAAATATTTAAATATTTTTTTACCTAATGTACGAACAAAACTCTTATTAATATTGATGACGCAATACTTTTTCAATGCACATAACAATAATTTAATTTAATTTTCCTCTATTTTTATTCAAAACAATATACATTATAGTAAAATCATCATAATTATACAAAGCTATAAAACTTTTATATCAAAACACAATTTTATTAATTTTTCTTTGATTCAGAAAACTTTTTCAAATTTTATTTTTTACTATAAACTCTACTTTATATTACGAAATTTTAAATAATATTTAATAATGATTCAAATAATTTTGAAAATGTGTAAAAAAAAAATATTCTTTCATAGTTTGTCATATAGAAAAAACGTTACATTAGATTATTAATATTTTCTAAATATTACATTTTTACTATCAGTTCTTTTCTTTAATACTTTTATTTTGTTTCAAAATATTTGTATTCAAATATTATTTTTGTCTTTAAAATTACAAAAAAAGTTATGAATGAGATGTTCCTCAAGGCTATGTACTAGGTCTTATATGTATGTTATTTGTAGTTGTAGAAAAAGAGTAAAATGAAATATTATACAATGCAGGAAATGAGATTGAGGTTGAAAGTTTGTGACTGCAATTGCAATTAACACGGACGGCAAAAATATTTTTATCAGTGCAATTTATCCGGGATGAAGCGATATGCACGTGCTCTTGGCATGGTGCGTGATTAGGTCGGTCCTAATTACAGAACGGCCGAGGAATGGTCGGGGGGGCTGATTTAATTGTTCCCGTGCCAGTATTAGGAAGTATTACGGACGTTTGAAAGAACCACTTCTTCCAGAGAAAAAGAGAGAAAACGGAAGAAGTAACTGGAAATATAAAAGGAGACGAAAAAAAAGAAGAGTACGAGAGAGAGAGAGTAAACTTGAAGCCCCCCAACATCTTCAAGCTATTAACTTTGTAATATCCTTTCCCCAAGGGAGAGTATCGAATTGGGTCATCACACTGGATGTCTCCTCGGGCGCAATCAATTTTTTTCTTCTTCATCATCCCTTGAAAACTCCCTTCATCCCTTTACATAGACAGAGAAAACGAAGCCAATTTATGAATAAGAAATGTATAACGAAGGCTTAAGTAATTAACGGCGAAAGGCTTTATCCCTAATTAAATCCAATAACGATTTGCGATTGCGATGCCTCCGCCGCCGCCGAATCGCTAATTGCAATTGCACGGTTATCCAGTTTCGCGCCCGCAAATTTTCAATGGCGTTGCGGCAAAAAGCCTATTAACTATTTATTATAAACATGCAAAAGAGTGATGGTATTGTGCTGGGATGAAAGGGTTCCTTTCAGCGGTTTCCTTTTTATCCAACCAACCATCATCGAACGAACGGATTTTATACAGAGCGAAAAAAAAAATTAGAGAAAACGAATGAGAGAAAAGTTTTTAAAAAAAGATCGAAGGTTTAATACATTGCGAACAATGATGTTAATTTCTTTTGTTGCAAAACTCTGTTTAAAGGGGCAATTGCACCCGATTTGCGCGATGATAAATCGCGTTACGCAAACGACATGTGCACAAAACGATCCTGCATAATGAAGCAGAACTTGGCAATTTTAATAACTTCGAGGGAACGCAGCGACGCGCCAATTTATGCTAAACAATACCCTGGACGAGGCCAAACGGCAACGTCGTCCATAAATCGGACGTAATTAGGGCGCTCTGCCTCCAGATTTATGCGCCCCCTTATTCCCATTCAAATAATCTATTTACTCGCTTCGTTTAATAAGCCAAATTAAGTGATATCTCCTGAAAACCATCTTCATCCCCTATAATCTGCAAATTTCATTGTCCTTACAAATACTAGATGCACTTGCCCACTGGTTTGCACTGTTTATCCCATTCTATATTTCAGATAATCGAGTTACTAAAATCTCAGAGTTTAACTTATCATTTTACAACTTCGGACCAACATCACATATTTATTTAATTAATACTTAAATAACTGAAATACTTAATATTTCATAAATAAATAATTAAATAAACATTGCATTTCAATCGTAATATCTCATTAATAAATTTACAAGTTACAAGTTTTTCACACTTTTATGTTTATATTAATTTTGGAATACTATCATCACAAATCTACCCATGGTAAAATACTGAAAAATCGCCCCCATCATCATCAAATCAAAGGGATTTATGAAAAGAAACATATTTTGGTATAAGATGTAAAAAAGTTCTCCGATTCCTACCTTAACAAATCAATTACAAAATGTAATCATCTTCATCAACAATACCATTTTTCACTATTATTTCTAGACAATAGATAATTATGCTTGTAATTGTCGATTCGAGGAATCTAAAATTCGATTCATACCAATAACAAATACTACTTTGAAGCTTAATTACACTTCCTGGTAATGATTATAGTACAATAATCATTACCAATTCATAATTTTTGTTTACGTTACCATTAAGAAAAAAGTAATTAATAAAATATTCAGTATCAACGCATTCTTAAATATTCGGAAGATGACGTAAACTTTAAAAACGATTATGTACACATTAATAAACTATTATACATCTATTTTAAAGCAAACTAATCATAAAAAAAATAAGAATTATAAATATGCAATTTGTTATTTACTAATTAATTTTTAAATTAAAAAACTATTTTAAAGTTCTTATTTAGTTTCTTACAAATTAAATTTAGTTGAATTTTTCTACAGTAAATTTATATTTTCAATTATAATTATTTTTTTATTTCATTTTTTTTTTAATTATTAGCATTGCTACAAAAATATGATTATTATAAAATGTAATAAATGAAATTGAAGTTCTTAATAATGTACACATAATAATTATGTAATAAATATTTAACTTGTCTAAGGTATCAGTAAAATTACTTAAAAAATATAATAACTGACAATACACTTGCTCTAACTGTTACTACAATTTTCACCTGTTTTTTGAACCATTCTTGGAGTTTTACCAAAAATCGAATGTAATTCAATTAAATCCCATATGTTACGCATTACAACACGATCAAGAATTGTTCGACAGAAATACATTATCTACGGCAATAAATTAGTTCTTGATTAACGAATGGGCCCATAAAATATCGAACGTTCAATGGTCTTAATATCTCAACCATCTATCATTACGTGCAGCGAGGTTTATACCAAACTAATGCAAACCATTTGATCATCATTGGAAGCATGGCCAAAAAGGTACAAAAATATCAATGATTTCGACACACTTTAAACTCAGAAACGAAATAATTTGAACAATTTCTATATTAGTTTAGCATCAAGTAAAAAAAAAGTAAAAGTTTTTTTTTTATCTCTTGCATCCTTCGGTTGTTTGGTTTGTCATGGAAGCCGATTCATAAGTCGAGTGATTATTGATTAAACATGTTTTTGCGCCGAAAGCTTTCGGCGAGGGCAAAGTTAACAAGAGGATTCATTTACTAAATTCTTCCGTTGATAATTTCGTATTTCCTCTTGAACCGAAGGAGCTCGATTATTTCCTGAACTAACCTAATTCATATTAATAACACTCAGCGCTAATAGCTTTTCAGCTTAGATAAATGGATATTACGTTACGCAACAAAACCTGTAATTTTCTCTCTATATATTTTTTTCTAATCTTTTTATTTTCGAACATTAATAAAGCTACAAAGGGCACTAATTGCACAGCACTTTGATACTCTCACATTAGTTATTTAATCCTTTCAATCCAACACAAATTAATCCAAAACTTCATGCAGACACATCAATTATTCATAGACAAAAAAACATCAAAGGAATCACAATATTATATAAATTGAAATTAATATTTGTAGCGAAAAAAAATTGCGGCTACTTTACGTAACATTTTATATAAAATGTATACTTTTTTATATTTAGTAATAATGAAGATATGGAAGGTAACATTTAAAGTGAAATTCTGTAAAATTGAGTTGCAGATTACCAGGAGAAAGTCGCTTCCGAGTAGCAATAAGTTTGCCTTAATTTATTTAAACCTGCGCTATCTCCAAAGGGAAATGAACAAGGCATTCCGGAGACTTGCACGGTCAGAGGAAGCGCCGACTGGGAATAATACGGACAAGGAAATAAGGCACAGACACGTGCTGTTAACTTAATGAATATCCCTCTATACCGAAAAATAAAAATAAAACAACAAAATTCTAAATCCCGCAGGACTCGGAAATACCCTTAAGTAATGGCGTTTAATCGATGCGTTTACAGGCGAAATATGGGAATGATAATAAAATACAATCGGCAGTTAGGAATTGCGAGATTTTTATTTTGTTCGAGCTCGAAATCGCAACGCGCATCCCTATGGATATTTACACTTCAATAACGTTTTTAAAATTCCATTATTTTCACGGTGCACTAATTACAATTTCCAATATCCACACAAGCACGCAAAAAATAAATACAAGCGAACGAACCAAAATAATAGAATGAAAAAGTAGCTTTACGCTGTGAAAACGCTTGTGACTTTAATGTTTATAAATTGATCACGAACAACGTGCAAATTATAAACATCAAAAATATTACATAATATTTTTTTTGTTCAAATTTCAATTATATTTCAACTATTTAAAAAACTAGATTTTTTTGTAATTATCAAGAAATTTTTTATAATCAATTTGTAAATAAATTAAAATATAAAGTTTACATTATTAATAAGAAAACTAAGTCTATTATTTATGATGTAATAATCAATTGAAATGTCTAGATTTTAATACACAAATTACTTCAGAATTGTTTAAAAAAAACTAATTGAAATTTCCACTATTATAAAATTTTATTTTTATTTTAGAAAATAATTTAATTCAAATTTTCACAATTTAATGATGAAATCATAATTTTTTTTTGGTAATTGAATGAATTAAATATTGGAGATCAATGGGAAGAAACTTGCATTCTCGTGTGATGGTATTAAGAACATATGAATGGGCAATGGTGAAATCAACGTTTATTTAAGGTTTTTTCAAATGAACACACTGAGAGAAGACAAAATATGGAGTGCTGCTGCATTAATGAATTCATCAAGGACTGCGGAAAACATGATCCATTCGGAATTAAAACTTTCCGGCATGCACAAGTTTGTTCCTGAATTCCCTCCCTTTCGTCCCTTTTCTCTCGCTGGGTCTGCCGCCCCCGCGATCAATATCGGCGATAGTTCAAAGAAAATCGGATGGGCGAAAGTTTCGCGGGGCGGCGGTCGGAAATATGGCTAACTTATTTCCGGGAGAACAAATTAATGCCGTGCTCTCGCAGCTCATTCAATTTGCCGTCTCCACGAAATTCCTTTCTACTGATACAACAAAACCAACATCCATAATACACTTCAAAAACAAACTGGCACAGACGTCTTCGTCATATTACCATCATATTACTTCCACAAAAGCGTAACTTATTCGTATCAAATAGCTTTTAAAAGTTAACCAAACAAAATTAATTAATAATTAGATGGATGCTACATTCTGTAAACTGATCCTAGGCATAATTACAAAATTAAATTTCCTATTTCAACATTTCCATCCTTAATTTGTTAAATATTTTACAATATTTTTTATTTAAATATTTTATTTTAAATTTTTTATCATTGGAAAATCTGCTGAGGTTTCATGGATCTACACTATATTGTGCATAATAATATGCTCTAGGCTTTACCATAATTTATGCAAACCATAACAGACTATTATCATCGTAAAGTATATATTTCCAACAGTGGACTCGCGCCGGCTACGAATATACACATTGTGCACACAGAGATAAGCATGTAATGCACAATGAAATGCTTTTCCGTTAATCCAAAACGAACCCTTTATCCCGTTTTCTTCCCAATGCTTTCTAGATAAGCAAATAATTAAAAGCTCACATTCACAGTTCCATTCTTTTCATTTGTATTAAATACAGAAAATCTTTACAAGAAAATTGCTTTGTTCAACTAGATCTTAAATTACTTATGTTTATGAATTAGTTTATTAAAAAAAAATTAAAATACTTGTTTTTACCATTTAATCAAAAATAATTATTAATTAAAAATAATAATTAATTAATCGAAAAAAGCACATAATATTTTATTGATATACGCTTCTTGGAACTCAACTAATGTTATTACATAATGTAGTTCTAAATAATCAAAGAATTTCAGGAATTGATCGTGATTCCATAAAACCCAATATGTCACCAAATCGTTGTTGCGGTCATGTTGATTATTATAGATATGATTTTATTATTTAACGTTGATTCAGTTAACGGATTTCTATCGCATTAGTTCAGTTACAATTTTGATTAGGGTGCAATTTTAGTTGTCAAAAGATAAAATCTACTTGTTTAACGTCTTGTTAGTTTTCCATTTACGACCCAGATTTCTATCTAAAGACTTTAAATACTTCTTTCAGTCATTTATGTAACATTTCCTAATAGGATTTAATTACAGTTTATAATGCTTTTCTACTCATTATTTAAGTTTAGTTAAAGAAACTGAATGCTTAGTTTAGTTAACATTTTGTAATGTGTTATTATATTGCATTGAATCCCTCTATGTAAGCTATACAAGCAATTACGGTATAGTTTCAATGTTGATTGGGGTGTAATTAAGTAGCAATTTCATTAGAGAAGGCTACGTTTAGTAGTAGTAGGTAGGTGTATGTGTGCGTGTACACGGACCCGTTCAGATTTGCTTGCAATGAAGAAATAACTGACGTCCTCGACCGGGTTTACGAGTTGATGTGTTTGCTTAGGACGTTTGAGACCGCCCCCCTCGTGCCGTCCCATCACCCACTTCATCCCAACCGACTATACTGAGGGAGGGCAGCAGCCACCCCCAACAAACAGTTATTAAATCTGACCGTTTCGAACTTGGCTTTGCTCCTCTCCTCTCTAAAATGTAGCAAAAACCTGCAATCGATGGCGGCGCTCGAGACACCCCCTTTTCATATTCCATCCGGTTTGCTTTTACTCTATTTCATATTATTTTCCGCAGAAGGACCACCCCTCACGTCATGTTTGTTTCTCCCGCTTTCACGTCTATTCCATTCTATATATATATTATTTTTTTTATCCGAGTGGCCGCACGCGATCCCACGACCTGTCGACAGAAGGGATGAAAGTTTTTTTTCTCTTCTTTGTTTCTGGAGAGGCAAAATATATATATATATATATTTGAGAAGAAAAAAATGAATGAGTGCAGCACTTCATTTCGTCTCCTTCACCCCCCACAGAATCATTACGAAGGGAAAATATGTGAAAATAATAATCCTCCCGAGATTCTGGGGTGGATTTCTTCGGATGCACAGGGCCGACTTACAAGTTTACGATTGTCGCATGTATGTTTGATGAGACAGCTCTCACCCCTTTGTGCATTACGTGATCGCATTGCTAAACTCTCCTCCTACCGTCTGGGCAGTAAAAATGCTACATCACCATACGGGGGGAAATGAAAATAAAGGGCGTTCTTTATAATTTATGAAGAGTGGAAATCTTGGGCGACGCGGATTATCGTTAATATGTTGTGTGCGGCGGCGGCGTTCGGGCAGCGTCCGGATAAACGCCACCTCCGCCACTCCCACTGTATAATAAGGGTAATTTCGGAAGGGCTAATCCGGCGTCGAAATTTGCAATTGTAATTGCCGAAACTTGGAAGGCTTTCTGAGACAACAACTCTCTCATTCTATCTCACTTTGTTCTTGGAGCTGTGCCCTAGGTGCCCTCATCCCAACCACACATGCAGCACACTCACTCTGTGTACTCATTACGACTTCCCCCATTTGTTTCTTTGTGTGTTGCCGTGCAGATCGGAGGAACACGATAAGGCTTCCAAGCTTCCCCCCTAACTACATTCCAATACATCCGTTTAATGTTATGAATCACCATCGCTTTCCCGTTACCAAATCCATTTCAATTATTCCACCGCCACCACCATTTTCCAATTGAACCAATACATTCTACTTACAAAATGTTTCATTTGTACACCACTAACATCACAAATCATGCAAAAATTTCTAATAAAAAAAATGCCTTTTATACTCCCTTACTGTTAATATCAAATATGATTATATAAAAAACATAATATTTAATTTTAAAAAAATCATCTCAATTATCAATTTTTAGTCACAAATCATTTAATGGTAAAAAATTCAAGCAATTTTAATTTATCCCGATTTTCCACTAAACCCAACATATTTAATATAAAAAATGTTTTATTCATATATACTTATATATAAAAATAATTCTATAAATTATGAAAATCTCAAAGAAAAACTACTAAAATGGAAATACTAATTTCAATTATTCCTCCTCTATCATTCTTCAATTGAACTAATACATTCTACTAAGAAAATGTTAAATTTATACCTATTATATAATTCTATACAAAAATTAGCAAAATATTTAATTGCAAATATCTCAAATCCAATTTAATATAATTAATTATTAGAAATAACTAACATAATTAAAGAAAATCCATTTAATAATTTATATTTTAAACCTTTTTTTCATTCTTTTATATTAAATAACGTTCTATAGAATGAACGTCGTTGATATTTCAAAACATTTTATAATTAGTTCAAATGGAAACTAGATCAAAGCTACAAATGACGTTTTAACAACACGCATTTGACACAAACTTCAAAGCTTTATATAACTACTGTTAACATACATTCATTAATTAAAAGGTTTAATATTAAACTTTCATCAAAATATTTTAAGTGAATATAACAAAAAAATCCTATTTGCCTATTTTGATTTGTATTTGATTTTTTTATACTTAGACTTCAAATATTAATAATGTAATTGAAAATATGCAATTCTAATCATAGTAATGTCCTTGGTATACCAAAATCTATATGATTACATGGTGTAGCGTTAAATAATCAATTTGCTTCGGGAAAATAGTTCACAGCAATTACCATCGATATTCCATGTTTGGACATTACAGCCTATAATTTTTATGATTAATATATTTTTAATTGATATTTAGACCGCACCAATGAGCACAGCCTCATACTTTTAATTGATATGATTGCGCTTCTAATTAATGCTCTAGACAAGTGTAATCAAATTACATTGATTTATGTACTATTCAATACTTCATCATACATATTTCAATTTGACATTTCTTTAATTTCCCAAAGTTGTAAAATAAACTATTTGTAATATTACATAAAATTAAACATGTGCAATTTATCTATGTATGAATTATATAATAAATTGCGAAACCTGCAATTTTTCTAAAAATAACAGTTTTAAATCTGCATTCGTATCAGAACAGAAAGCGGAATTACAAATGAACAAGTCGCATTTTTTTTTCATTCTGCATGCAAATTTTCTCGCCTTTGCAGCGTATTTTTATGTTGTATGTAGTAGCCCACATATTTATACACCTGAAACGCAACACTGATTCAACAAATGCAGTAAATGTAAATCTAGTTTCAAAGTAAAATCGAGAATTACCTTTGATCAGATATTCCATCAAACGTACATATATTTTACATAACAATATTATTGTTTCTAAAATTAGATAAATATATTTAATTTAATTTAGAATTAGATTCACATTTTTTTGTTGCAAGTAAAATAAAATAGTATTAATTAACTCATTTTCACAGTATTTATTATTTACAGAAGCTGTATTCCATTATAGTCATTATAACATAAACGGAGTTTTGGTGAACTCCGGAAGGAAAATCTTCTCGGCCGTTTAAGCCTTTCCTTCCAGAATTAACTAACGATTTTCTTAACAGAAACTTTCTCGAATCAATATAAGAATCCTACATGTAAATATTAGCTTATTTTTTCAATAACTCAACAAATTTAAAAAAAAATAAAACTGCTGTAAAATAAATTTGATTAAATCGTGATTTTGGAATTGTTTTATAATTATTATGTTGCCATAAATATACTAAAAATCACTAAAATATAAACGATTCTAATAAATTCGAATAGATATGGAAATTGCGTAGCACAGCGTATATTCCAATATTATTTCGGAGATTACATTTAATTAATAAAATAAATATTGGTTAGCAAATTAAAAGCAAAATCAAATTTCGTGTTTTTGGTGAAGAAATTAAATGTGAGATAAATAATAGGGGAAAAAAACAGTACCAACTGTTGATTAAAATGTGACAAGTTTTCGGTTTTGATGAATCGGAAGGAAAAATGTTAAATTATTGTTTAATATTTGCGTATTAATTGGAATTATCGTGAAATAATTTTCGATTTACGTACCGTACGTTGCGTTTTTTTTTTGGGCAAGGCGTTTCTAAAATTTGATCATATTCATAGTTTCACTTGTTCCTTTACCTTAAAGTGTTTGGTCGATAGGAATGCAATGCGTGCTGAGCATCATCGAGGTCCCCATTCTGTTTTGTTTGTGGTGAAGAGAATAGAGGTTGAAGAAGAGAAGTAAAATGAGTCGCGCACAGATTGTTACACTTAGGAGAACCACACAGAATCACACAGATTATAAAAGGGAATGTTCTGTTGTTATGGTACTTCTATTTATGCTTTGCTTCTTTATATTTTTTTTTAGATATTTATGTAAGAGTCACATGCGTTTTAAAGAGGAGAGCGATTTAAAAAAGTAAAATGAAAGAACAGAGTGGTTAGATTAGTTTAGGCGAAGGCGAGAAAGTTCTTGTTTAAATTTTTAATTGGTCCTCTCTTTGGCGGAGAGCGAGAGAGGCTGGAGTGCGTGTTGTGTTAGAGAGTGTTTGGTGTATGAGAGTGTACGTAGACGAAGAAGAGAGTGTTCCATGGGCACGTGATTTAGTGGGATGCGATTCGGGGGCGGTTGTTCGCGCGAGGTGTATTATTTTATTTTTGCCAGTCGAAGGAGGGAAGAGCGGCGGCGTTTCTGCAGGAACAATCAGTTAAATGAAGAGTAGTTCTTTCAACAGCTTCGAGTGGGTCGAGTTAATGGGTAGTTCGGGGGGCAGTAAAAATACGAATTTTCTTTCAGTGAGTTGCAAATATGTGTGTTAGAGGAAAATGAAAAAATGGGCCGTGACCGAACAGCCGACTAGAGGGTGAAACTGACAGTCGGTATAAATAGGGGAGGGGTAGTTCTGGCACATCTCGAAGGGGCGCGTGCGTTGTCGGGGGCCGAAGCCGCCACCGCCGCCGCCTCCGAAAGTCGATACCGCGCGCGCCACTTCCAAATTTCGGCGTTCGGACGCCGGACTTTTGTTGTTATTACCATTTCGGAATGTTGTCCTCCTCCTCTTCTTCCACTCCCCATCACCATCCTTCCTCCCACATCGACGCACACAAAAAACACATCTAAGTAAAATAGTTACATCGATAAAACCGGAAACGCCGCCATCCCCCGAAAACTTAACGAATAAGCCCAATTATTCGCGTCCGAAGCCGCCGCCTCTCGACCCCGCAATTGCCTTCCCGCTAAATCGACCGGAACCGGAAAATTAACAAAAATTTATTGCCGCCACTCCATCTAAGTGGACCTTAATTAAAAAATATACACAAGCACACACAAAATAAACGCATTCATAACAATTCCTATTAAACACGTTAAATCATCCACTAAAAAAGCAATACTTTCCAAATAACTTGTACTACTAAACTTGCAAGTAATTTATCATTAAAAAAACAGTAAACTAAATGAAAATTCTGCAAATCCAGTAAATATTCAAGAATAAAGGATTTTATCAATTTTTCATAGCTATTTAATTTTAAAGTCATGAAAAGTTGATAAATAGTACTTCTATACATTACTTACATACATTATTTTCTTCTACTGTTTTCCAATCTTATTATTTAATATGTTACTGTTATTAATAAAATATTGGATTTTGTGATTTTAGTATTACCATTATAATTTTTGTCTTGCATGATTTATAACTAATAGAATATTCTATATGACGAAACTACAAGTACATATATTGTCTAATAGTTCAAAATATAATGGTAACAAAAAGCATACATTAAATATACATGTGGCAATAAGAACTCAATAATATTATTGTTTCCAAATCAAGTAATATCAATATCTGAATCTACTTATTTTTAATAGACAGCACACTTACGAACACAATTGACTCGAAAACTCCATTATTTTCGCGATAAAATCTAAATAGTCGTATGCGTTTTGTTAATAACGACAGCACTTATTCGGTTTTGTGAGCATTTTTAACTCGACACTAACGACCGACAAAAGCATGAAAATTAAAACCGAAGAAACCTGAGGATGGATGGCACGGCAGATCTAATAAACGCGACTAACACAATTAGACTCTTACATAAAATATTAAAGCTAACAGGTTATACCGAAATTGACCTAAAGAAAAAAATAATAGAAATTTCACCTCAAAATTTATTTTCAACACTAAATTTTGTTCCGTACTTTTTACTTAAATCAATATATCACATCAATATTACTTAAAATTACACATTACAAAAATTCTTATTTTTTTAATAAATCTTCAACAGATTTGTTTAATTATACATTAAATATTTGATAATACACAATAATAAAATTAATTGTTTCTATACAAAGAATGCTTATGTTTCTAATAAATTTATTATTAAAAATTTCTGATTTTAATCTGAATTTTAATTGAAGCTTTCATTTGTAACTGTGGATAAAACCAAAAATTGAACTGAATTGAATAAATATTAATTCATGTATTTTTTAATTAAAACAGGAGCGAATTACAGCGACATTTAATGTAATTGAAACGTCCGCTTTGTTTCATTATTTTCTTCCTTCTTGTATATTCCGTGCATCGATCAATTCCCATCACAATTCGTGTAGATTAAAAACAAACAGAGGAAAAGTATTATAATTGAAAGAAATGTATACTGTGAGACTTTAAATAAAACATAAAGAAATAATAAGGAATTTTTTGAAATCTTGAAATAACTCTTTCATCGAGATTTGAAGCATTAAATGAATTATACGGACGTTGATCATTCGGATACACACGGACACGTATAAAGAAACACCGAATCGAATTGGACGCTTGTAAAACTGGGTTATAGTTCGTCAAGGGAGGATACGTAATAAGTGCAGAAGTTTCCATCTGGTTAAGGATTTATGCGCCGCCCTTCGACCTCAGGTCCTAAGTCCCTTGGGAAGGACTGACAACGTAATTAGCTCCGGATTTTTCCCCGAAAAAGGAAACTCGACTTAATTTTTTTAAATTATAATTTTAATTTCAAGTCTTAAACGATGAAGAGAAAACTTTTTGTTTGTGTGTCTGCATTATTTTTTTCTCGTTATTTTCATCCACTTTTTATCCGAGAACGAAACTTTTCCGTGCAGCAGAAATGATTTGTCGCGATGAAAAGTTCCTCCCTGCACAATGGTGTGTTAAATTGCAAGGCTCAGCTCCAACCGTTCCAGCTGCTTTCACCCTTCGCACCATATTCACACCGATCTACACGATGCACATCATCACAGGCACATTTCCTACGCTTTTTAATCTACGCGAAAGACCCTTCATTGATGACGAAGAAAATAGCCCTCCCTGACTAACGCAAATGACCTAACAAAAACAACTTTAAACCAAAAAAAAACGTTTAAGGTTAGACAACAATAATCTGGTCTGGTGCACATCGCATTTATAATGCAAAGGTCGCCGCTCACTATCCCCGCAGGATCATTACTAATTTCGAATTAGACAAAGCAGAGTGAATTATTCGAGGTCAACGTCAAACCACCATCCCCAATTTATTTATACATTAATCTATTCATTTATGGATGTATGTACTTGATCCTCCTCTCTCACTTCTTCCCTCACGTTACGAAACATATATGCAGGACTCGCGAATTACGCCCAAGGAACACGTGCCACGGATTTTCGGCGTAATTTATTTAGGCCGCATTGCCGCCTTTCAAATTGAACCGAATTGACTTTTACCAACAAACCAAACGTCTTCTCCTCAATAATTTATATTTTAAAAGCAATACCAATTTCTCGATCCAAAATAAGAAATACACATTCCAACACATTTTAATTCACTGTAAAATTTTAAAATATACTATATTAAAAATTATATCAATATTAGTCAAATAAATTTCTTTCAAATTTTATAACAACAACATATTTAATAATAAACGTTATAATTCTATAAAGAAAGGAAAGCAATTGCATAATAAGAAAATATAAGCACGAGGATATATTTTTTAAATTTACTGCACAAAGATTTCTGTTATGCAACTGTATAGCAAAAGCATCTTAGGAAATATACCGGAACATATATTAAAACGTTCATGCTCAAGTAAATAGCAAGTCGTAATTTGGTACGTTCCCAACCCATTCATTATAATGAAATATTTTCGCGGAATTTTAATTTGCTTAACAGGAATTATTGTCCTGCAAATAGATAAATGGAAAATTTACATAAAAATAGTGAGTTTATATGGTTTCTTTTCTTTAAATTTCAAGTTTTATGTGGTCAAAATTTTTATGTAATTAATTTTGTAAACCTCAATCACTTAATTTATTTAATAATAATAATAAAGACATTAAAATTATTATGAATATTAATTAAAAATAAATAAATTTAAATGTATTTACATTAAATAATTTGTATTAAACTTGAAAGAACCAAAAAAAAATATTTCTGTCCAAACGTTGATAAACGTCTATTAAAAATGAATATTTTATTCAAATGTCGGGACATATTTCCATAACTTCAATACCGAACGAATGTATTCTCTTTTTCGTAACAGATTGCATTTCAACCGTAAAAGATTCCTTTTGTTAAAGCGAAATCGTGAACAAAATGTACGTTTAATTAAAACTTTAATTACAACCATTCCAATCTGAAATTTGCTCACTTCGCTTTACACGCCCACACAAGAAATCTCGAGTAACACATCTACTTTTCAAATGCCTTAATTGAATGGAGAATAATTGCAAAATATTTTCTAAAAAACAATTCACCTTATTCAAAAAAATTAAATTATCACTTATCACTTGTCCTTGTTAAATTAGCATTTGCAAAATAATTATAATATTTAAATATTAATTTTCTCGGTTAATTTACACATTTTCTTCAAAAAAAAAATGATTTTACTATAATTATGATTGAAGTTTAATCTCCATTATACTTCATACGTAAGGAAAGAATATGACAAAAATAACATGAAAATTATCTTACGGTACATTGTAATAAAGTTTATATGAAATGTGTATTCATTTTAGAAAGTAATACCGAGAAGACGAACGCCAATGGTTTCAACTATGAGTCATCGTGGTTTACGTACATGGTTCTCTTATATACACATAATGGAAGGAACAGTCATTCGTTATATACACCGCATCGCAATTTTTACTATCAAGAGCTGACGCTCATAGACGTAAATACGTCTCCGCCAATATACGTTTAAGCACTTTATAATTCCTGAAAGTCCTTTTCAGAAATTAATTAATATTCGTTCGTAACGAACAAAATAATTGATATCAATGTATCTGCAAACAATTATCGTCGCGCGATATTTCCCACCGCGAACGCAAACTGGGTTAAAATCGAGTTTGTCCAATTAAAAATTAATTATTTCGAACCCAACGCAACTCATTGTTTTTTTTTAAACCTATTAATAGGACAAATCCAATGGGATTAAAATTATACAAACGGGATAAATATTAGTAAAAACCATGATGATATAAAATTCAGCATGAATAGGAAATGGTATTTTCAATGACATAATCGAAATTTAAACCTTGAACTTTATTATCAAGTATAAACCATTGTGGTTTCGAATACACAGTCTGATTAGATCGATCCAATGAGTGTTGTTAACCTATCCAAAATTTAATAGAATTTTAGTTGTTACTCATAGATGAAAGATATAATTAATCTTTACAGCATGGAATAAATAAGATTTTATATTCTTGTTTTACTGCAATAAATATCTAGGTCATGAAAAATCTTATTTTTATTAAATTAGCGGTTTATTCGTTAAAAATAGTTAAAACTGATACGTTTTAAACTGGTTATTAGCTTTCTAATAAAGCGAGTTTGATTGAATCGATTCGTGTTTATTATCAACAAGTTGCGGCCACTAAAAATAAATCGAAAGCTACACTTTACCGACAAGTCGGAAACAAAATTAATCATGCCCCGAATGTAAGTCATTAGACAGTAGTAGTTCGATTATATTATGTAAACACCGAATATATTCGGCGCAAGTAGAAATAAAACTGTCGCACGATTCGTGTACGATCCAATTTCGTTCTATACCATAAATTACGATCGGATTACAATTTAATAATTCACATTAACATGCTCTGACGCAATTACTTAACGTTAAGATAATGCGACATCCCAGCTCAACCCACCCACCAAAACACACGCAAAAAAATGTCTACCGAAGTAGTCGAAAATTAATTATTAGCCATTTTATTATTGGCCGCACATAATTGACCGAACGTTTGATCGGAACAATTTGCCGAGCTGAGTTCAGAATCATTATTGTTGGAGAGTTTGGTGGGTTAAATCGGGGAGGCCGCTTTGAAAACTTGTAATTAATGGTTCCGAAACTTCAAATCAACCCGACGCATTCAAACATAAATCAAATTGCCGTCCATAAACTGTGCAACAACTCGCGACTCCGAAATTTAATTTACAAATTTAATTAATCCAACGCCAGATCAATACGAAATCGACCCAACGATTATGCAACAATTTTTTTTGCGGTTTCACAAGAGCAGAGTGGCGCAGTGGAAGCGTGCTGGGCCCATAACCCAGAGGTCCGTGGATCGAAACCATGCTCTGCTAACCTTTTGCTGAAATGTCAGCACATAAATCTCGAATCTAATATTTGGTACATTTTCGTTGCGAATTTAACTCTGACTACTTCAATAGAGCACGCAAACTCTAAGCATAATCGCTTAAATCTCATAAGCTACCAAATCCCGCCTTGTGTAGAGCAGATAATAAATGACGTTAACAACGAGGAGATTAGTTCGTACTTCTTAATAAACCAACTTATATGGTAACATGACGGTTTCAATCCGAAACATAAATAGCTAGTACTTATCCTGGCGCAACTACAAGAGCTTAATCCTTCAACTGCTTAGTTTTCTTTAGATCACTCGCACAAATGATTCCGTGTTTAAAATTCAAATTTCAACATTTACATTATTAATACCTACAAATTCGCAAAAATTCTATAATGTTATCAAATGCGCTGCTTTCACTTTTCAATTAGCAGAAATGCTACGTCAATTACTATGTAATTTGTGTGGTTTTTACGAGCATTTCATAAGCCATTATGAAAATGCAATAAATATTCGAACGAAAAAAACTTTTTGCAATGATTAGAAGTATGAATATGCTTCTGTACGTTATTATTATGATATAATAAATATGAATGTTTTCTTCGAAGATTATAACAGTAATCTATGAATGATTTCCAGTTACTACGGATGTTGTGAACGTTGTTACGGACGCCTTGTGGTTTCTAAAGACACGAAAACAGTTATAATTTTTGGAAAATTGACAAAAAGAATTAAATAATCTATTCGACCATAAATCCTATACCTACTATAAGTAATATTGAGATGATTCACAGACCTAAGTTGTTCAGAAGATAATAAGAGTACTATATATCTGCATTACAGAAACGTTTCATCAAGTACATTGAAAATGATAAATGTATAATTCTAATAGACTACAAACTAAGTTTTAAAGTTTTTCGATTGAAGATTTATAACAGTACTCAAATTATTGATACAATCAAGTATAAAATTGAAGGATTTTTAGAGACGATTAGATGCATACAAATGTTTAAAGGAGCCCTATCGTGCGCCCACGCGCTACGCCCATGTCGGAATGACCAGTCAGGAAGCGGACTACCTTTTGTGGAAGGTCTGCTGCGTGTTGGCGCGGACGAATCAGTCAAGAAACGGAAGAAGGTCGTCGCTGGTCGAGGCAGCACACGATAGCAACTGGTAGCAGCATCGAACGGAAAGACCATCTTCAGGTACGAATTCTATATTGGAATCGAACGAGCCAGTGCGTAGCGAGTGAAAGAAAGTGCCAGTCGCATTCCCATAAGAAAACAAATCAATAACAACAAACAAGTATAAAAAGTAACAGTGTGCGAGAGTTTTCTTTGGATTTCTCATTAGCATCGAATTAGTAATATAAGAGGACAAAGGATTAACAACGGGTTTGTATCCATTCTCAATCAGAATCAGAACAAACGGGAATTTTCTTCGCATGTGGCCGAAATTATTAAGCATGATCGAGCGGTGGTGAAACAAGCTGGCCTTGGAAGCGTCAATTCTAACCTTACTTTGCGTTGCACTACAGACAATAAAACTTTTACTGCTCATTAGCTACAGTCAGCTAAAAGCCTTTTGTTTTCTAACATGCTTCCGATTGTTGCAGGCAGTGTTATTATTACATCAAGATGCCAGCAAGCGGGCCAGTCTATCAGCCCACCACTGTGACTTACGAAGCAAGCAATGGGGCTTCAGATCGATGGGCTGAGAGACCCATCAGCTATCTGTCACATGCAGCGAGAAGGCCTTGCCTGCTGACACGGGTCATGCCCATGGTCCACTTGACATCTGGTATAGCCTGTTTTGCAATTGGGTAATAAAAAATTTCACTTTTGAATAATTGAATTAATTAAAATTGAATTTGATACAGGGTCACTTTGGTGATCCATGGTGCAATAGGATACTCGAAAGAGGAAACAGAAGATACATCTTTCTACACAACCTTCATAATCACTGGGGTATTTGGTATAATATTGGCGTTCGTGTTATTCGGTGAGTAATTAAAGTAAAACGCGTTTGTGGCAAATTAATACAACTTTGTTTCGAAGTGTTGTACTTACGTGTCACGCGTAAGTTGTGCTTCAGGACTAACAAGGACCATCTGGACACGAGCGGTGCTCAAGCCCTCACGGTGAATCCATCCACGGATCTGCTTGTCTCCGCGCAGTACGGCCCCATCTCCGAGGTGGCCTATCAACCTCCAACCGAGGACTCCGAGCAGAGCAAGTTGATGCCTCAGGAAAACAAGGATGTCACGTAATAATCTCAATCCAATCTAGTAATAAATCCAATTAATAACATATAAATCCTACAGGATAGAGGATACTGACCGCATGGTTGAGACCGATCCTCGCATAGTTCTTCGTCCATTGAATCCTCACATCCACGAAGAGACTTAATTAGGTGATGACCTGCCAAACAACGCGTCTTCTATTTTAAGCGCTTGTTATAAACAACGTTGGGTTCTCATAACAACAACAAAAAACAAAACCGTCGCTAGGATACGAAACACCATTTACTGCATTTCCGTTAATTTCGAATCGCAATTCTGCGAATTGTTCTTAAATAATCTATAGGTTATAAATATATGGCTTTAAATGAAGAAAGAAAAAAAAAAGGAGGATAAGTATTAGTAGAGAAATGTTGTTATGGTTTTTTAAAACCAGATTTCTAGTAATTTAATTACAGTTCTACGAGAATTAATGTTGTGATTTATGAAACTTGTTCATTGAATCTATGAAATGATATATATTTGGGGGAAAAAAAGACATTTATTTGATAATTTATATAGTATTATATCAGGGAAGCTAAAGATATATCTATGAACATATATAAATATATTTTTTTAGGGACGTAATTCTTAACAAGAGAAGCTTCTAATCAAATTTGATGCGTTCAATTGAAACGAAAACGATTTAATTTTACTATTTTTTGACTGATCATTGACGATTCTCCACACCACATTCCCTACGCATTGAGATTATATATTAACTTGTATTATTATTATTTTTTATATATTATAAATTATGTACTTAAATAAGTTACACGAACGTTATTCAAAAAAATGTTATTTTCTGTTTTTTTTTATATACGATATATATTATTTTTGATTAATGTATGACTCCATAGGAAATAAATATTTTAAATCTAACAATCCTACAAAAGAAATCTATTTTTAGCTATAACTAACTCTAATTTTGCTAAATCAAGGATTTAAGTTTATAATTTTGAGATTTCTATAATTTAAATGATTTCACTTCGACTTGCAATACAGCTTCAGTATTTTTCTGTAATAATATTGAAAAGCATAAAATTATGTAAAAAAAAGTATTAATTATGCAAACTTATTTTAAATGTTATGTGCTACATAGTTGTTATCTAGATGATAACTCGCACGTAGGATGAAGATATCAACACGCTTTTGGTATCTTTATAGCATCGACATCAATGCAGCGAGCGTTAAATATTAACGAGCGTTTAAAATCGCTCGATAGTAAGAAGCACGTTTTTTTAATAAAATTATTATTTTTTAAAGAAACGTTGCTAATTTTAACATTCCATTGATAACAATAGTTCCGCTCCATTCGACTTAATATTCTCCGCTCGCTCCGTTCATGTTTATTATACACGTTTGCATAACAGCTGGATCGTGACTGAAATTGTAAAATCTAATAGAAACAACACTAATTATACATTTCCTTTCTTCAAATGCGTTTATTTTGTGTTTATTTGTAAAAAAATATATAAGAAATATACATTTTCATATTTAGTTTCCTCCAATAATCGAAACGCTATTGCAAATCTGCAATTGCAATTGATTATTTTTTGCATTGAGTATTTACAGAATTAATGAATCCGCAATGTACACTACTAGACTAGAGAACGGACGAAAGTTATCGTCTCCAAAATCGGATTCCGGAAGCCGCTCGAAATCCGGTTCCGTTCACATGTTCATTTTTCCATAATCAGTCTTCGTCCAAACATATTTATAAGTTTATACCCTATGTACAGTTTTATTACAGCTTTAATAAAAAAATAAATAACATCAGTGGAGGTCCTTTCGTCTCCACCACGGCACTCCCTGCTGATCAACAACATGCTGATGCCTCTCGATCGTCGATCTTTGCAAATGCAATTCGGGCAACGGTCGTGTTGGCATCTGGACCAAAGTCACCGGAATTCCTCTGCAAAATAAATCATTATTACAAAGAAATTGTTGCAATAAGATTTTTACCTTTGCAATGTGCTGTTATCCACTAAAGGCTGCTGATGGTGCATCGGAAGCGGCGCCCTTGTCGGAATGAACTCCATGGGGATTGGGGCGCGTTTCGCGTTCCTCAGCGATTTCTGTCGAAGTCTTGCGGAATTCCGGGCATTGCACTGAATGCTCAAGAGGAGAGCGCAGACCAGAGAGAGCATCGCACCAATATACAGCAGGACCTGAAGATTTCTTGCCGCTGATTTACGTAACACCCATCCTGCTACTCCCAGTGATATTCCAATTAAAATACCCATAGCAAATGCTACCTATAAATCAACAAAAAATAGAAAATCTCATTAATTTTCAATAAAACTGAGTGCGAAGTGAAAGTTGCATAAGTGGAATCTTGGAATTATCAAAACGGGAATTCTCCATAAAATGAATTGTTTTATAAAAAAAAACTGATAAATTAACTATAACAAACTTGTTTTCAAACTGGGACTTCCAACAATATTTATATAAACATAACCGCGGCGAACGTGCTAATATGAATATTTGAATTTGTAATCAACAATTGCATATATGTTTATACAAGTATCGAGAAAACGAAATATTTGATGAACGTTAATGCAATAATCATCATCTCGTCAGCATTCTGTTCTAAAATTATTTTATAAAAAAAAATATATTCTGCTGTTAACGCAAAAATAAATAAATGGTTTTGCTTGGTAAGTGGCGGTGAGTCATCACCGCCAAAGTTTTATGTAACATTACTTTCTAGAGAGAATTAGATTAGGACGTAGATCATTTTTGAAAGATAATTTTTATTTTTAAATGTGAGTTGTTGCTGTCTTGTTACGTTTATACCTCGAAAGCAGTTGATTTAGAAAAAAAAATTAATACGTTCGTCCTTGATGTTTCGGAATGAATGAAAGTGCACCAAATCTTCTTCACTCGCACGACCTTAACATTTAATTTTAAACACATTTTTTGTGTGTGTAAGTTACAAATAGAGTTTTAATGTTGTCTTGTGTACCTTTCTATTAAGATTTTTTTTATCAATAGTTACTTAAACTAACTGCTTGTCAAGTAAATAATAATTAATCTACATGACTACCGGCGAAAATTATAAAGAGTAATTGAAAAGAAAATTTACCTGAAGGAAGTAATAACAGACACTTTCAAAGGTCTGGCATTTGCCTCCGCATCCGTGGACCATGGCGCTAGGAACTCCTGAGCTGTGGGAGCTCGAAGGTCTATCCGACGTCCTGGAGATTTGACCACGCGCTGGTATGATCTGCGGCACGACTTCGACGCATCTAAAAAATTAAAGATCTTCAATTAGTTTCTTTGCTTGACTGAGAACAGAAAATCACCTTTGTATGTGCTCATTGTCATTGGGGTAGACTCGTCTCGAATCCTTCTTGACGATCTGCGGAATCGGCCTGCCGATACTCCGCTCCGAGTAATTGTTCCTCGAGTGTCTCCTACTGCTCGAGTAGTTATCGTAATCGTAGCAGGGCAATTTCGTGGATCCCGAATCATCGTCGGAATAACTAGAATCCTCCTTAGCCCTGTTCGGGCTCGTCTGGTAACCGTGATCATCGTAGAAATCGTAGTAACTGTGTTCCGTGAACGCTTCATCCGTGAAGCAGGCGTCCTGGTCCAGAGGACAAGGCGCTCCGCGAATCGACCCGGTGCATTTCAAATGGTAATTCACCTCTTTCGGCTTCACGTAGGAGTGGCCCAATGGTAAGCTGCTCGTCGTACCCTGCGCAAATTAAACAATTAAGTATTGCGGAAGTAACGAAAAAAAGGAAGCAAAACCAACAAGATGTTAAAATTAACAGTTTCTATTTACCAAGTAAGGATTATCTGAAGATGACGGAACGCGCGGGCGTTGCGCCGGTGCAAATTGGCGAGACATGAGGGTAACTCAACATGTCTAGGAGCTCTGCAAAAGAGAGGAAAAGAATTACTTAAATGGGTCAACACGTTATTAATATTATAATGCACTTTTCACGAGCATTGCAGCATCATTGTTTGCTTAAACTGGTAGCACCAAGCGATTCGCTCTCGCAGAGACAGGCCAAGTTTGTCCATCGTTTTCACAGATTATTAACCAATTACCACATGGAAACGCGTTGCTCAAATAACGAACCCTATATTATAACGGTGCTATTCACACTTTAAACCAATCAAAACCCCATAAATAATCATAATAGAAAACACACACATTCGCAGTTACAAAACTAAAATATTTTTACGGAGAAATCAGAAACGTTTTCGCATTACGGAAATGACATTTTCGTAGGATAACAAATAATAAAATAGTTCCGGTTTAGAGTCCTTCTCCACTATGCGTGGCGGCATTTACCGCCCACAATCTCGAATCCCGTTCGGACTTTCTTAATGCATTAATCATTTCCAAAACCCACACCAAATGCACAAACAACTGCTCACAAACAAAGTATTCATGTTTGCAATCAAAGGCGCCGTTACATTTATCGATACACATTCAATGCGTGCTCTTTAATTATTTTTTTTTGTAATTCATTATTTAATAGAGAACTGGAAACTCCTCCTCAGATTTGACCTAAAAAAAATAGACGAGTTAACGACCGCCTGCAGCGTTCAATAACATTGTAATTACATAAATAGATACTTTATGTATAAAATCTTAATTAACAATAATATCTAATTAAAATTAAAAATCCTAAAAACTATAAATATTTCATCTAAAAATAATAGATAAAATGGACTTATACATATTACTATTTTATAGTCTAGTCTACATCAAAATGAATGAATCAGATTCGGAAATGTTTACTAAATATTTCAAAATCAGTGCTTAATGTATTCCAAAAGCAAAGAATCAATTTCTAATATTTTTAATTTTTTGAATTAAGTTGTAAAATCATCAAGATTTTTGTTGGAGTTTGTAACTTAAGGGTTGAAAAATCAATGTTGATGTGAACTTACGATTAATGCTAGCAGCGACATTTAAACAATTACTTCTCCACGAACGTGAATCACTTTCATCACTAATCTATAATTAAGATCGCGGCATTCGAACGTCGACAGGAATGTGAACGAAATAAATTTTAAAAAAAATATACTAATAAACTAAACACAACGTAATCACTGAGACGGGAAAAATGAACGACGAACGTGGAAAGTTTTTTTAATTTTTTTTGGGTCTCTTCGAAGATGCGGAGAGACCACTTGTACGTTGTTATCGTAGGTTGTCGACTGTGGTAACTGGGATTTCGTCGGGTACCAAAGCTCCTCGCATACAACAAAACCCGAGGGTGTTTCCTTTTCTATCCCACTGCACGCTCCTTTGGTCCATCTGGTCACACAGTGATGCCAGTGGCGCACCCGAAGACTTCCCCGAATTTACTGTTAACCAAATAAACTGCAGGTACTCCGTACATGACTTTACTTTCTTTCCTTTTTCATCCCTCAAAAAAAAAATACGAGAAAATAATGAATAGATGAATTGCACGAAAAGAACCTTCCATGAATCGAAAGAACTAAATATTTCAAAAGCTCACTCATTCTTAGTAATCGTTAAAGAAAGCTTGAATTGTACTTAGAGCTGAATAGAACAAATTTCATTTTAATTGAATTACCAATACAAATAAATTTATAATTTACATTCTCCAATCTTAATCATATCTAACATCCTTGTTATTTTTTATTACTTTGTAGTTTATCTTTAAACAAGATTTAATCGTCTTAAACTTTATGTAAATTCCTGAACTGAATACAATGTGTTTCATCATTTTCAGTTTCTTTCAAATATTTCTACTCATTTTATAAGAATAAATAATGAAGTAAATCAAAATTTGCATGATTCATATGCAATTCAAAAATTGCGTATAATTTCAATCTCACTGATTAGTGTTATTTGTTGGTCATCAGCATTTGTAATGTCCAATGATACACACGTAATCAGTCGAACGTAACAAACAGAAATTGCAGGAAACTCAATCGACGCAATTTCGAAAGATTTAAATGAGAAGAGAGAGAAATTATCCGTTTTCCGGTTTGCATTCCGTCAAGGCCCCATCCTTGAGCCGTTAATTTCTTGCGAATAATGAGCGACCTCCGCTGCTATTGTTGTTATTTTTATTTTAAATTTCTTATTTAATTGCCTTTTTTTTCTTTCCCAGATATGTTCGTACAGCGATTATGCAATTAGCGGTTATTTTTAGCTTCTAATATTTATTTATACTAGTTTTTTTTCTGCTGAGCATCGAAGACGAGTGTAGAAAGCAGCAGCAGCCGCCACTGGGGCCGTAACTCATGCTAACGAGATTCTCCTCATCTTTCTCTCTCTCTCTTCGTTTTCTTCTAATCTTCGGATCTGCTGGGCGCACGAGAGAGGGCCGACATTCCGAGCCATACAAAAGCCGCACTGTAAACAAACAATTACCTGCCTTCCTTCTCGGACCATCCCCATTTGCATAACGTCCATCCTTGTTACCGTCCTCTCTTCACGTCTCCTCTACGGCCACGGACGATTGGGCTCCGGCCGCAACCTCCTCTTCACCGCTCGACGTGAAGTGAAGAAAATTGGAAATTGTGGCCTTGGATCCTAACAATGGCCCTTAAAGACTTCGGTTAATTGAACCGTTTGTTGCGATACGTACACACAATGCAAGTCCATCATCAACATTAAGCTCCAAAAAAAAAATCATCTTTACCAGAAAGTGCAATTAAAGCATCGAAACTTTCAACATTCGTTAATTAAAAGTCGTCATATCGTAATCGTTTTATAACAAGAATAAAATTATTCTTCACACAAATTTCCCGTTAAATGTTTAACGATCAGTAAACACTAAAAGCAAATAATGTCTACTTAATTAACAGTTTATAAATCAATTTAAGTTATATGGTTATTTAGAGTGTAGCCTCTATATACACATAATAAATCTCAAGTTCACATTATCTTTACACCGTTTTTTACAATCATATTTATATATTAACGCCTTTATTATTTATTTATATTTGCTTCCAAAAAATAAATAAATATTTCTTAACTTCTGTTTCAAAGTAATTATAGAATATTAAATATTAAATTAATTCGCTTAAAAAAAATCTATTATTTAGTAATTTTAATGCACTTATGTAATATATTTCAATACAATTTCAATTAATAAACTTTTTACAACTTTACATTTGGAACTACAAATATTATTAACGTATATCTTTTTGCAGCAACAATAATGATAATATTTACACAGCAAACGCACTTTAATCTCAATTATCTATAAATATACTTAGTTAATTGATGGCATAAATACAACGCATACAGTCATTATTGTGCAATAAAACTTTTATTTATTTTTATACGTTCGAATGTATGGCCTAGTTAAGCGAACGGATATATAATATATATAAATTGCTCATTCATTTATCCTTTAACAAATCTTTAAGCATTTCGAAATTATGATTTATTAGATTCCCACCGAAACAATGAAACATAATTTTCAAATATTACTTAAAAAAATTGTCATTAAAAATAGCTTATAGTGTTTATTCAAGCTGAAAAATGAACAACAACATTCATATTTCTATGCAATAGTTTCTACACAAAATTTAACAATTAATAAAATTTATCTAGTATAAATTATTTTACATAAAATTGTCTCTTTAGTTTTTCTAGAAAAATTTCCTACTTATTTGTTGACAAGTTTCTAACGCATATTTAGTGCAACACAAATACCAAACTGTTGGTATTTCCAACAATTGCAAACAGAAAAATGTTATGAATTATCTTTTGCGTGCAATATGTTAATACAATGGTAATAAGTATCGATGCGTTGTAATAATGTTCGATAACAAAAAGTATAGAAAAAAAAAATCGATTTTCCGTTGGTAATTGAATTACGCGCAACCAATTTACGTTTTCGGTCCCAAGTGGTACAATAATAATTCATCAGAGAGCCGAAAGTAAATAATTGAACGAGTTTCCAGCGAAACGAGGGTTGAAGGCCGCTTATTAATATATTTTTTTCAACGTCCTCCTTCTTCTGTTGCCGCTGCTCAACCGATGGACGTGAGTGAGTATAGGTTTTTAGCCGGTTTTGTTTATTTAATCGGAGCCATAACGAGGGTACCGACAAACCCGAAATGAAGTTCGAAGACACGCAAATCTAAGAGGAATAAATATTCTGAACCAAAATATTTAACAATTCCTTACTGAACAGGTAATATTTGCATTTTACTTTTTTTAAATTCAATATTTAGCGATTGAAATGTCGAATGGTGATGTGAATTAGACATGAAATGTATGCATTTCTTTGGTGTTATGAAACTGTAAAAAAAGTAACATTGTTTTCGATATAATGCGGAGTGGATGCACAATAAATTTTGACACACTTTCACTGATGATTTCGCAAGAAATTATTGCTCCTCCGACATGCAAATTCCATTATGCCAGTCGACATTAATTAGCGATCGACGTTAATCGCTCGGCGAAACTGCAAGTAACTTAATAATCATTGGAAAATTTCCAAACGGATTGCATCTCGGGAAGCGCTCATTAGGAGCAGCAGCATCGAGATTAACATTTTGCTCTGTTGCTTCGCAATCCTCATCGCAGAAGAGACAAAAGACCATTACTAAATCTATTACATGCACATCTTCGACCTCGTAAAACAACGAAAAAACGAAGTGCAAGATTTATCGGTTCTCCTCACTTCCTAGTTACGCCACGTCTGATACATCTGAGGCTTTGTGTAAACGTCATTTCCACGATTTATTTCCTCGGGTTTCGGGTGTTATCTTGCCAAATCCCCAAAGGTGCAACATTTTCCATTCGATCGCATCGGGTGATTTACTTTGCGCTCGGGCGTTAAATACATTCCAAAAGCGATTATAATTCCACAATCATCTTCTCCAGCTTGGAAATCCGCTGTTTAACGAGCGCAACCAATTACTCATGCACACATACACACACACACACATCGAGTTTCCTCGTTGCATCACGTGGATCTCTCAAAGTTTGCTTCCAATCTCTGCAATTACCGGAGACGGATTTCGCAAATCCATTAAGTGTTTTACAACGTGTCGTGAAAAAGAAACACGGATCAGTCTGATAACTAACATATAAAACTTGATAAACGTGACTCCAACCCAAATCCTAAAATACTGCATTTCTTCACATTTCAATCAATTTTTTACGCGTTTCGAAACGATTTTTATTCTTTGTGTAATTTTTAAACACGGGAATACCGAAAAATTCATAAAAAAAACCTTAATTAATGAGCGGCGATTAATTTCATAATATATAAAAAAACAAGAATTTAAAAGAGAAGAAGCGCTTCTCACGATTGCCGCACATTTCATGCAATAAACTAGATGTAGACTTAAAAAACGAGTAATAGAAGATGAGAAGGAAAAGTGAAATTCGCGTTATTCAATCCATTAAACTAAAATGTCCAAGTTTGTAAACCGACCATTAAAAATTTAACGACCGTCTACATTACAAATTATTTTGCTTGCAAAATTGCAATTTACTGTTATGTCTTAATTCAATTATTCAAAGTTTAATTAGAAAATAATCAAATTAAGTTTGGAACGAATTACATATGTTTCTTAAATTATCTTCGATGAATGCAATTTCAAGTAATAATAACAATACCATTTCCTGGACGAAATATCGAATTACCTCGAGCCTACAATTACTTTGCTTTCATTTAAACAAAGATATTGCAAAATTAATAACATTTGTATTACCACATTTTGTCGCAGTGTACATTATTCATTTCAGTTTTAAAATTTCATTTAGAAATATGATTTATTTCAAGATTTCTTCAATTTTGCACAAATCAAACTTTCTTAAATTCACAATAAAAAAATCTTGAAAGTTTTAGAAAAAAATATTATTGATGATTCTTACATGAATTATTTATAGTTTACACTCACGCACATCCAAATAAAATTGGAAATAATATTTTAGAAAATATCTATTTTCTCAATATTTTGCAAATAAATTTGCCAATAATTAAATTGCAGTTTTCAACGATCTCAAAGATGTAATTAAAAAAAAATCTTATTGTAGAAACAAACAATGAACGTAAAAAAATAATAGTTAAGTAATAACTAATGCATTAATTTAAGATGCATTAAACATCAAGGTTATTCTGGGGATTCAATTAAAAATGCTCGTGATTTGGAAGACAAAAATGAACCTTGGAAGGAAAAAAGAAGATGCTAATTTATTTTCAAATCTGAGAATATAATTCAAAAATAATGACATTTTAAGCAATAGCTCTAATAGATAAGTTTGTATAGTAATTAACTCACGATTTACATAATGAAGTGGTCAACGTCTACGAAAAAAATAATATTAATGGACCAAGGTAATCCAGATCTGCATTAAATAGATCAATAATATAACGTGTTAAATGTTAAGACTCAACCTCGAAAGTATGCTTATGTGAATAAATTAAGCTTAATATAAGTTCATTTTGAGAATTGAGAAAAGTTAAGCAGCAGTTTAAGAAAATGAAATGAAAAGACGGTTCGATGACCAGTTGAAGCATTGAAATATTAACAATTTATCAAATGTAAACAAGATTAGGAATAATTCAAGAAGTAAATAAACTTACTTTCGGCTTTATTGGTAATCTACTAACGACCGTTTAGTAATGACTTATTTCTTGACTCTTTAAGTAAAACTTACGACTGCGTATTCTTCGAGATGGAAGCAGCGTTATTGCATAATAAGTAAACTGAAAAAAAGTGGCATAAATGTCGTACGCGATAAGTTCGCCTTCTTACACAAAGGTAATATGGGCTAAGTGCAAAGTGCGGTACGTGGAAAAGCGAGAAACGCGTCGTTTTTGTCACATGCAAACAAAACAAAATCATCGACGGAGCGATTTTTATTTTCCTCCTATACATATTTTTTTTTCCTGCTGGTGGGAGTCGGCGGATTGCGGCAGGAAAATAAAAACAATCCATTTTACGCGAACTCCGCCAGTTGTCCGCTCGCAAACGCCGCAAACACCCACGACAATGACAAAAAAATTGTACATTTCTACAAGTTAATAAAATTAGACCTTTCCGTGCAATGTTTTCAGTGCCCCAGCAACAACAACAACAACAAAGTTATTATAATATTGATAATTAGAATTTAAGGACTTTAATTCATAATTGTGTGTATATACTGAAAAGTAAGTTAAATTACTTAATGTTCGATAACCTTTTCTTCAGTTCAAACGATATTCATTCAACTATTTGTTTTAAACGTATGTTTTTTGTTGTTATTCCACAGTTTTTTTTTTAATAATTTTTCGATTTGCTCTACATCTAACTGGCACATTTAATAGTTTTGATGAATAACAGTTTCGACATCGAATTAGATCATTCGATTAATTCATCGAGATTGTGTTTACAAGCTAAATTTTGTTTCTGTTTTGGAAAACTTACCTTTAAATAAAAAATAAGTAATTGGATTTAGCAAGAATAGATTATTTTAAACATGAATAAATGTTAATTACAAGGCGTACTAAGTAATTAAGCAACACTGGAGGAAAAAATAAACATTTTTAATTTCCTCTCCAATTAAGCAAACACGTTTTATTTTCTTGCAAGCGGGAATGTTGAGAGTAATTGCATTCAATTGGCGTTACATATCGAAAGGATGATTATGTTGTGCATGCGATCGAAATAGAGTCGGAGAAGAGACAATGATGATGTTTTCGCGATCCGCTCTTATCGCTCCCCCAGCTATTGGTTTCCTTGCAGCAATTACGTTATTTTTAGTCGCTGAGCATTCCATGATTAACGAAGATCAACATTCGATCCACGAAAATCAAACGCGTACAAATCTTGACCTATTTTTATAATAGAGAAGGTAAAAATGCAGAATCTGAATGCGTAACACTTAAATTACACCTTAGGTGCGCGATTTAATCTCGTAAATCATAATTAACGAACGCCTCTGAATCAAGAACAATCATCATTGCGTAACTCGATATATTTTGTTGTTGTAATTTTGTGTGTGTGCCTTACTTGCAATCAATTGGGTCGAACAATGAATGAAATTCTGGTAAAAGTCGCCCACGCCGCCGAATTACATAAGCCGGATGGCATTTGCATAACAATTCGAGGGACTTATTTTTTAAAAAAGCATCTCGAATGCAGTTTCTTTTTGAAGATAAAAGTGCCAAGGTCGTTTCGGCAGTTCATACACGAATAAGTCGATTTTTGTTATGTGCGCGCGGCAGCTTAAGGACTTCGAAACGACTTTTTAAATATATTGCATATATTGGGCGACTTTCGAATCACGGCCGTTCATTACTATTTTCAGATGAAGTTTCCATAAGAATAGCAACGATCAGTGATGATTAAACCGCGAAGGGCAACCAAAACCGGAGTCGTCTTCCTCCTGACTGTGATAACAACCACCACGCTTTTAGCTATCTACAATCAGGGCATTCCGCCTTCACATCAAGTCATCTCCATCGACGAAGACGAAGATGCTCCGAACTTTGATTACGGCCACTACGATGCTGGCAATTGGAGGAACTTGAGCAAAGATAAGGTATTGGCTTCCACGCCTTCCGAAGCACATTCCTAATGCAAATACGCGACATTCACCGCGTTTGAAAGAAAACAACTATTTTTAGAAACCGTTACAAATAACTTTTTTTTTTAGATTCAGAGCTTATCGAAGCTGGGTAGAATATTGTACTTGGATGAGGAGCTTCCCGAGTTGATACAGACGCCGAAGCACTTCAAAATCCTGATGTGGAAGTACGGATCCACCATAAACGACAGACACATCAAACGATACTCAAGCGAAAAGTAGATTCGCAGATAATCAAATATTAAATATTAATTAAAGAATTTTAGTCACGATCCGTTCGAATATTGTTCGGTTAAAAATTGCATTTTAACGTACGATGATGATCAACTCGCTAATGCCGATATAGTCCTGATCCACTTGCATCGAACGACGGGAACTAAAGATTTACCATCCAACGATAAGAGATCGCCCAACCAAATATGGGCCTTCATGACTGACGAAAGTCCTTATCACACATTCCTGCACACCAAAGAGAATAAATTCATCGACTACAACGGAATCTTCAATTGGTCGATGACCTACAGGTAAATTTCAAGCATTATCAGGTTAAGAAATTTATATCATTTTTTTAGAATGGATTCTGATATTCCGGTTCCTTACGGCCGGACCATACTGCGTCCTTACGAGGATCCCAGCAAGGAATTCGATCTCTACAAATGGTTCCTTTCGAAGAGACACGACGTGCTGGTGGCGATAATGGGTTCCAATTGCGGATCCAAGAATCACAGATGGGAATACGTGAAGCAATTGCAGAATCACATGTCCGTCGACGTGTACGGCGCTTGCGGAACTCTAAAGTACTCATCATCAATTTGCTGAAGCTTCAATATTTACATGTTAACTAATTGCAGATGCATGGGACACTTCAGGATGGACTGTCCGGATATCAACAGATACATGTTTTACCTGTCGTTCGAGAATTCCAATTGCGACGAGTACATAACGGAGAAGCTTTGGTGGAACGCCTACGCGAAGAACGCGATTCCCATTGTCATGGGTGCTCCGAAGGATAATTACACCTCCTTGCTTCCGCCCAATTCATTCATAAACGTGGACGATTTCGCCACTCCCCGAGACTTAGCCACGTACTTGAATTACTTGTTTAACACGCCTAGCGAATTCAGGCGCTTCTTCCGATGGCGCAAACACTTCCAAGTCCTCAACGAGCACGGCTACTTCCAAAGTCTCTCCTATCATTATTGCAGGGTCTGCGAAGCAATGAACTACAACAAGAAGCAACCGAAAGTCTACAAGGATCTGCAAAAATTTTGGAGCGTCGATTCAAACTGCTACCCGGCTTGGGACAAAATCTACGACTGAACTTGTATCCAATATTGTACAAACAATTATTTATTTATACCCGAACGATGATATATTTTTATTTTATTTTACTGTAAATAAATTGACAAAACCTTTTTTATGAAAAATGTCAGATGCCGAAGTGCCACCCGAAAACCCCGAATTGGAGGTGAAGTATTTAGGGGATGAAGCGATATATTTCTACACGAAACCCAAGAAGGGCAGAAGCAAAGTCCCGCCACCGACTCCATCCTACGACATGGATTTCGAGCGGAACTTTGAGATCCCGGTGATAAACGTTAGCCAAATAGATGAAATTCCTGAAGTGCAAGAAGAGGGCATCAAGTTCACCATCGAAAATATAGGGAGACGATTGGGATGCGATAACTACGAATACGATTTGATACAGTTCTGGTTTCTCGACATACTCACCGACTGCATGTGGAAGGCCCAAGACATCTTCCAATTCACATCCATCGAACAGAAAATCATCCTCAAATGGGTGACGGAAATCTTCAAGATTATAGCCGGTTATTAAATAAATTGTTTTTTTTAACTTAACCCTCATAATAACAATTACAGATAAAAACCTAAACATTTCAAGAAAAGGGTTCCTGAAAATCTTTAAACTTATAATCGTGAGAATGTACGTTGAAATTTCTAAGCATTGCGAATCTTTTCCTACCACCGATATGATCCATGAAATGGTGAACGAAAGTTTCAATGAAGAAGAAGATGTGGAGGATGAAAGCGATTCCGATGACGACTCTTCGTGTTCGGAAACGACAATGTCTTCATTTACCAAAAATAAACTAAAAATTGTGCCAAACTTCAATATACAAGAGCACATCAAAGCCTTGAAAACGCATAATCCTTTAAACAATCTGTGTAGGTTGGAAGAAGTAAATTTATTTAACAAAAATTTAGTGATATATTTTTAGTTAATTCGCATTCGGATGAATATTTTGAGACGTTGGAAATAAGCGACGAGGAGCAGCAGGTTGATAATTTAGATCACGGTTTCAGCAGCACCTCGTTTTATAAACCGGACACCATAACACCACCTAGATTTAGGTCTAGCTACCAAGGATTCGTCGGATTTGTAGATACGTGCCATTGCAGGTACCCCAAAAGCTGGGTGGATGATTCGTCGTGTTCGGGGGAATATTGGGATTCATTTAGATTGGATCCTTTAGATTACAAGACTCCTTCGAGCGTAAATTTGGAGCCAAGCAAGCTGGAAGTAGCACCGCTAGCTTTGCGCGATAAATCCGAGTCAAAAATGATCATAGATTATTTGACTCATAAGCCTTCGATAAAAACCGATTTGGAAGTAAACTCTGAAGATTTGGGGGAACACGAAAGCGATATACAAGTCCTTAAAGAATGGGCCTATTTCAAACTAATGGAACAACGAGGAATGGACATGGATAATCCGGCCGTCGGTTGGGTACCTTGGACGTCGTTTCTAAAACAGCATGAGGAAGAGGTGGCTGAAGAGACAGAATCCATCAGGAGCTATTCCACAGCGGGAACCGAGCAAGATCCAGAAGATGACAGCATTGAATTAATGTTTAAGATGATGAAAGCTATAATTGACTTTGTCTTTGAATAGTAATTTAAGATTTTTCAAGTCCTAGCAAATGATTATATATTCAATTTCAATTCCAGCTTTTATGAGAACTTTCATTTCACTCTAATCAAGTTGGCTTTCCGATCAACTCCAAATCTAATAACACAAAAATTAAACGAAAAGTGGCACACACCAAAAATCATAAAACAGGATTTCAAGAGACCAAAAGCTTCCCCAGTGAAGAAGGAGAAGAAAGCAAAGGGGAAGAAAGAGAAGCGAAAGAAGTCAAAGTCCCCGAAACGCAAAAAGAAGGATAAGAAATCCAAGAAAGGGAAGAAGGGAAAGGTGAAGAAAGAGAAACCCAAGAAGATGACCAAGGAGGAGTTGGCTCGGAAGCGACAGGAGGAAGCTTTGCTGGAGGCAGAGAGACGAAGGATCCTGGAGAATAAAGTTTACATGTTTCCATTGGCTGATGCAGCTAGTGAAGACCTGTTCATGGCTATTTTCGAAAACTGGGTGGCTGGAGGTGACAAGAAAAAGAAGAAAGGAAAGAAGGGCAAAAAGAAGAAGTAAACTTACCAATACTCAAAATTCGATTCACTCCAATTTCCACACACAAAAAGACGAAACACCATCAGAACCACAACACCATTTTTATTATTTACATTCCATTCCCACACCTGTTACATGCTTGTCAGAACTATTTACTTTTATTTTTTAAATATAAATACATTTTTAAATAATTATTACGCAATCAGAAGTATTTATTCTTTCACAAACAATAGTATTTGTAATTTTTATCAATTACCTCCAATATTCAGCTAAAAATTAAGTTAAATCCACTGCCATCTGTTAAAATAATGGATAACTCTTGATGTTTGACGTTTAAACTATTCGTAGATAACTTCATTCCGTTCGAGCTTTGAGCTTTTTAAGAAGACTGAAATTCGCTGTTATCAAACATAGTTGTGTGTAAACTTTTTGTAAACAACGAATATTTAATGGACATGGAGGAATCAGCTAAAAGAAGGAAAACCGATGGTAGTCCACCCATGATCAAAGTGGAGGTGAAGGAGGAAAACACTTTAGGAAATGATTATTTGATGGCCAAAGGAAGACTTCAGGGGGTACTGAAACAGCTAACTGAACAATCAGAGTCTGAGAGTGAGGATTCTGAAGAAGAAAATAGAAGTTATAAGCATAGGAAGCAGTAAGTCAATGAAACTTTTAAAAAGGTCATATCATTTAATTTACTTTATTTTACCAGTCAAGAGTTGGCAAGGAAAAAGGCAGATGTTGCTGTGCGAAGCACATACTTAATGAAATTGTATGACAGGAGTGTTGATTTGGCAAGATTTGAAGAAGACACACCACTGTACCCAATCTGCAGAGCTTGGATAGCAAATAACAACAAGAAAACACAAACTGTCATCAAGTAATAATATAAATAATTTTCTTTAATTAAATAATATTATATGTAAATAATTATTTTAGGAGAAGATTATCATCTCCAGAGCCGCAGGCTTCTTGGAATGCATCAGGAGATAGTGACACTTACCACTTGCCTCCACCAAGCAAACCTTATGTAAGCAGAGTGCCTTCACCAATTCCAGAACAATTGATAAAAACAGAGCCAGTTGACAAATCCAACAATGAGGAGAAACCAGTTGTTCTGAAACATCAACTTCTGAAGGAGCACCTCCAAAGGTGGAATAAAATAAAGAAGAAATGGTTCTTAACAGCAGCCAAAAATGAGGAAAGATATGCAATGAGCAAACACATTTTGCAATCAATATATTCGAGGTAAATTTAAAAAAAATATATAATAAATTTAATAATAAAATTCAATTATTTTAATTAATTTCAGGGCTCAGGAAAGTATCATGGGTGAATAACACTAACACTTTTTGTTACTGTATAGATTTTATATTAAGTAAATAATAAAGTTGCTAATCAAATTATTTTCTCTTTTTTTTTGTATTGAAAACAAGTTTCAATTCTGTAAAGTTTCAATTGATTACATTGATAAGTATATATATATATGGTATTTGGAAGATAAAATTGTCTAGTTTCAATTGATTAAAAGTAAGTTATAAATAAATTGATTGTATTATTTTCGGATTGCGAAATTAATTTAAATAATAAAAATCATCAGTAATTTAGGAACCAAAATGCATACAGTGCTCTAATTGTTTTGTAAAATAAGTTTAATAATAAAATCATTGTTTTCTTCGTTATTATTTTTTTTTGTGGAAGTAATAATTTTTAACATAAGATATATAAGCTAATATAAATTTTCAATAATCAAACAAAATACGTTTGTGTACATGTCTGTATATACACATATACCGATTAATAACCATTCCAATGAAAAAAGAAATGCTTTTACATCAACAAAATAAATATAACATGATAAATTAGTATGATAAGTTTAACTAAAACGCCCTTGATGTTTTCTTTTGTATACCCTTCCATCTTCGTACAATTAAAATTCCCTATTTGTCGGTTAATGATAATTGCAAAACTTCTTCGAGCATACGTTGCTCCTCGAGCCGCTGTTCCTCCTCCTGTTCTCTCTGCTGCTCTGACAGCAGCAGAGCCATGTTCAGCTCGGAATCGGTGTCTGGGCTAGAATCTACAAGGACCTGGCCAGGGTTTTGGTATAATGCTAGACTAGCTTGTATTGCTCTAGAAATACAAAATTCAAATATTAGTCGAGATCAAGCGGGAGCGGTAAGCCTTGGACAGATATGTTTTGTATAAATGCGTGACGGATGGAAGCAGAAACGGTGATGGACAAATCCCGAATGAAATACACTATATGACTTAAATTTCAACTACGTTAGCCTATTTTGAAAGCGAATTAAATTGAAAACTTTTTCTTCCTTGTAACAGTCTTGACGACATCATCAGAAACGGCTTCCGGCGCGAATGATAAACGTTTCCTGTTTGCATCAATATCAATCAGTTCAATTAATGAGGGCTCTCGCTACAAACCCGAATCACATCAATCAAAATACGGATTACTTACTTTTGTAATTGCCTCTCCTCTTCGCCGATAAAATTCGGTGTCGTTGGACGAGACGGTTTTTTGGCTTTCAATGCTTCCCATATGTCCACCTGGAAAAGTCTATTATTTCTGTACAAATTAAAATTTTTAAAAAATGCAAACCTCCTCCTTTTCAGTTCCTGCGTCAATCAAACTTTGCTGGATCGCGAATTGCAATAAGTCATCCTCCTCTTCAATGCTGTACTGTCGACGACCGTCGGCCCCAACTATTAAAATTATTATATACCATTAGTTTAGAAAGGTGAAAAGCCTTGGGTCAATCATATCTCAATGTGTGAATTAAAGAAAACGTTGGAAACAAAAAAGAAAACTCGTGTTCGTGTATTACCATTACCGAGCTGCGTGTATCCGGGTGGGCTTTGGAAGATGACGTCGTCAAGGGCGCAAGTTAACCTATCCTCTTCTTCTATCCTAGTTACATAGGGAATATCCAAATCCATACCAAATATATTTCCAAATGTAATGCGGGCATTAATCACATGAAATAATGGAATTTCTAACGAGAACACAAACCATTTGCAATGAGAATAAAATACATGACCATTATGGATTAAACACAAAATAATATAAAATTTTAAACATTCGTACCTATTTTGACAGGAAAACCTGATGGCAGTTGCATTTGTATAAAGTTCCTGAGTTTCGCAAAGTGAGAACTGGAGATCGCCATCAGATCGACGATGGGCAGTATCTGCTCTGGAAGCGAGAGTGGGTAGTTCTCCGATAGCCACAGCGTAGCCTTAAATTTCTGTATCTTCGTGTACACCTCCTTCGGCCTACCTATATCCCTTCCGTCCAAATTAACATTCCCATCGAAATACTCCTCCGGTGTTATGTTGCATGGATTGCCGGCATTAGAATATTCCTCCTTTATAAAATAATAAAATTAAAAGAATTAATTAACTATTTTTCATAAATAGTAATTAATTACATTTCGCGCTGCAGCCGCCTGCTTTTCTTCGACTTCCGCGATTCCCAAGAAGTTCTGCAACGGCGTTTTGGTCGTTTTCGATTTAGCAATAGCCTTATCCGTCTCAGTTAGATGCTCGGTCCTAGTTTTGGTCACCAGTTCCACGTTGCTTGCCCCGAAGACTTTGCATTCGTACCCATTGATTGCCTCCTGCTTATCGGATCTCCAACCCCACATCCCAGCTTTATTCCTTTATTCGAACAGTTGCATTAAAACAGATTTATAAATAATTGAATAATTACCTCTCGAAGCTAATTTTATCGGTGTCTACATAAGTTGTAACTATTGGAGTGGTAAGTCTTTGGGACAAAGCTTCTTCGGACGGCGAGAGCAAACCTTGAGCCTCGTCCGGCGCTCGCATCTGCTCACAAAAAACCTGCTTCGCTTCGTGATCCACCTCCATCATCGTAGCACCACCATCTACAAATCAACGTGCACTTAAAACAAAACTCAATATAAATCAAAAGCTCTGCATGTAAAAGTACTCGATTCCAGTAAGATTTTCAAGCTTAAGGATAATTTAGAAATATGTTCAGTTTCGAGCCCAATTACATCAAAAGCGAATTTAACAAAAGTATAATTAAAAAAAAGTTATTGTACAGCCACATCCTACGTGTTGATATTGTATAGTACCTTGTCTTATAATAATAAAAACACAGCTATCCTTCGTCCAAGTAGGAAACGTAAAGAGACGTGAAGCAAATTGGACGAATTATAGCTGCGTTTATGAAGTAGCTTGCAGAGTGTGTGCTAGCTTAGCAAAGCGTTTATGATTTTACCGTTCCCCTCAGTTTTCTCTAACGAATAAATATAACTCCGGTTTCCTCTGATCGCCTCGCAAATTTGTATGACTAATTAAATCATTAATGACAATCTCGATAAATATAGCTTCGGACATGCACCTACCATGACCCTGGAAAATGTAGCTCCTATTACCGCGTTGCCAACTCGTGTGATCGAATCCCAATAAAGTCGTATCTATCCTAACGTTCGAACCTTGCTTATATACCTTGTATGTATCGCTTGGGCACATCCTTGATATCAATGGTACTAAAATTTAAAAATAATTATTAATTAAATTAATTCAGTTGATGTAAAAAGTTGAACGCACCCCAGCTTGTAAATTCCCACTTCATTTCAACGTAAAAATCTGGCGCTTCTTTGAGCTTCTGGAGCAGCTCAGGAATACCGGCCATGCGATTCGAATATCTTTGAAAATCTCGTCGCTGAAGAACCATATGCAGCAGTTCTGGATCCCCAGTGGAGACAGCCTCTTGCACCACTAAAAAAAAAATCATACAATTAGCATTAAATGTTTTGTTGAACCAAATGAGTTATATTATTCACCAGTCCATCCATCTGGGTTTTCACAGTTGACATTTGCATGGTGATTCAATAGAACTCTGACAACTTCCACATGACCTAAGGTCACAGCCAGCATCAATGGTGTTCTGCCACGGTTGTCCCTTGACTCCAGCTCAAACTGCAAACAGTAAACTTGAACTCTTGACACCATGCATATTTTTAGAATCAATACAATATTAAGGCTTCCCACATCTACTTTAAATTAAATTATGCAATTATGGCTTCTGACCAACTAATCAAAGAGTATGACTAAGTAATTATCCCAGATAATGATGGATTATGACACATTAACAAATTGTTATCAGGGGAGAAAATCAATAAACTATGACCCAAAAGCTGATTCATCTTTTGCAGTTGAATGAAATGATTTGATTTACTCACGGCGTTGATGTGGAGCTCCTCTTCCAGTTTCTTGAAATCATTGTACCACACGAACCAGTGCAATGGGTATTCCGATTTGATGAACTCGGCGGTAACCATTTTTCGCGAATCTTCCTTCGGATCTTCGGTTTTTATTGTAAAATTTCCCGTTCTCACCCAATCACCTCGACCCTATCATCACCAAAGCTGCAATACTACAATTTTTTCATCATAACTCCTACACCAAGCACACAACTCGCATAAACAAATAAACTTTGATTTGACACTGACACTTCACGTACGTCAATCATATTTGAATTAAATTATCCTTGTAGCAAATGCAGTGTGCACAGTTTGCTAATTTGCATATAGCCAGTACGAAAACTCGTTTGCATTAATAGGTAAGTTTAAATGGATGTGATATGTTTAGCTGCAAGCACAAACACCTTTTACCATGGATAGGATCAGATTGGATTTACCTGTGTTGAGGTTAATATAAACGACGAAGAACTAGTTATATTTCGTAAAGTTGGTCACAAGTGTTATGGTGGTTGCATTGCACAAAATGCACATGCAACTTTTACGTTGGCATCATTTAAAATATGTCATATGCACCTAGTTCGTTGGGTTGTTTTGTTTAATATTATTTTTCAGCAGCAACAAGCATAAAATCGATATTTCAGCGTTCGCTACCAATTCACTCGCTTCTAGTTTCGACTAGACCGAAGAGGAAACTGTGACAATGGTATTTACGAGGAGAGTTATGAGCGTCACCAGGGATTCTAGAACTAAGGAAATAAATTTGAGGAATGAAGACTCGTTATGCTGCAGCAAATGCTGCGGCCAGAGTATGTACGCAGGAAAATTATGCTGCACCTGTGGTGAAGGCAGTGGAACCTTAGATTGGCTCTGGGATGAATCTTGTGAAGGGAGTGATTGTGTTATTGCTAAAAATAACAAATGCGAGGTGCTGTTTCATCCTATCTATAGCTCTGGAACAGCAATAATTCGAGGTGACCAAATCTTTGAGAAAAACCACCATTACTATTTTGAGGTGAAGATTTTGACAACTCTGTATGGAACCGATGTTGTAAGTTTATATGTTTAATATAATAGTAAGGGATTTTTTGAAGACATATGGTTTTTTTTTTGCAGATGGTTGGTGTGGTAACTCCTGATGTGAACTTCAAGAAGTATCAGTTGAAGTTCTGCAGCATGCTCGGCCATGATGATAAGTCCTGGGGGTATTCTTACAGCGGTCATTTGCATTATTATGGGCTGACGCGCAAGTACAGCAAGCAGTTTGGATTGGGTAGTTTGGTGGGCATGTATGTTGATATGTGTCGTGGAACCATTGAATACTACTTGAACAGAAAGCCGTTGGGTATCGCGTTCAATGGTTTGAAGGAACACAAGTTGATTCCAACGGTTTGCTCAACCGCTGCCCAATCCGCTGTTCGACTGACTTGTGCTAAAAAGTTGAAGCCCTCATTGCAATTGGCTGCTCTCAATAAGATCTCCAGGGATACGGAATTGACTAATAGCTTCTTCGAAGTCCCTGGTCTGTCCATGCTCTGTCAGAAAGATTTTTTCTGGTTAACCCCAAGAAAAGATTGTAACTATACCCATAACTTCCTAGAACATTAAAAATTAATCATTCTTTGTCGTTTCAGATATAGAGCAAACTGAGCAGCTGACTTTAGAAGATGAGGTGGTTTTATCACTTGATACTGAGGGCAAAAAGAAGAAGGTGAAAGTCGATAAATGGGGCGTTTACATTGGACCGTCGCATGCCAAGAAAAGGTTAAAAAGACGTAAGAGCTGCAAATGCGTTGTCATCGAGTCCGGACGTTCGAAGCAGACGATGACCCAAGCAGAATTCTTGGTCGAGGCGAAAACGAAGGAACACTCGCTTTTGCATTTCCTGCAGCATCAGTTGTCGCGAGAAGCCGAAGAGACGGTGAATCTATATTCAGACGATGATAACGATGCTATATTTGGCTTTAATTATTTATTTGACGAACGCAGACGTAGACGAATGAGGATGGTAGATGAGCACAGCTCCAGCTCTGATTAAGATAACGGATCTGGCATTATTACAATTACTTTAAGAAAAAATGTATATCCCAAGGATTTGTTGATCCAAAAACAGCATATTATTTTTGTTCAGCCATTAGAATGGCTTTTTTTTACATTTTTGATTCCAAATTGTTATTGTTTGTATATACAAATCTTTATAAATTTATTAACTAATTTGAAAAACTTTCAAAAAAGATATTGATCGATAATTTGCATTAACTATTCATAGAACCCATCAAATTTGTTTAAGAAATGATCAAACATTTAGAAATAATAATTATAATCACATATATACTATGTAATTTAATTCTGAATATTAACATTCTATACGATATGTAACTATACAACGTGAATATATCTTAATGTATCTATTATATCATACTGATTAGTTGCATATTGAAATTGCTTTTAGTATATCAATAAAGTATGTCAATATAGTTTTAAACATTAATGTTTGCTTATGCAAAATGGGTAAAATTTAATGAACACAGTAGCTTTTTATTGTTTAATAAAAACCGGAAATAATACAGAGCGAATACACTTTATTTAACTATTAATTACAATATGTATCAACGTGTTTTATTTTTTGTATGTTTTTATTTTTGTTTATACATATACTCTTATGAATAATCAATGTTTGCTAAAGCTACAAAATTCAAAGGTTACTTCATTCATAAATATCTTCCTTATCAGCGACATATCTAACTATGTCTTTAGGTTTTAGCAGCTTCTCAGCATCCATATCTGGGATTTCAAAACCAAACTCATCCTCCATGGCCATTATGACCTCAACGTGATCCAAGGAATCCAAGCCCAGATCATTGATGAAGTGACTCTCCAGTGTGAGCTACAATCAACACAAACTATGGTTAAAGCTTATTCCTTTTAATAAAAAAGCAAGAAATGTCAGAGCAAGTGTCACCAATAGATGTGATGATAATAGTGAATGCAAATGTTACCATACCTTTTCAGGATTGACTTTGTCATAAAGCTTAAGGACCAAGAGCACCCGGTCAGTGATTAATTTCAGTGATAGCGGAGGCTTGGAGCTGTAACACCGCTCTACTGGTGACACGATTCTCTGCAATGTACAAGAGAAGAACACAATTGAAATACCTTATCTGCTGTGACTTTATCGTACGAGGCGCACACTTTCAGTACACGCTCTTTGATCTCTTCCTCTGTCAGCTTAGACTTGGGCTGACTCGCATAAAGACGAGCTTGGATCTGAATGGTGGAAAGCAACTTTAATTACAAGGGGACATGGAACGCCATTTTTTTTGTAGGTTAGGAAAATTATGTAACTTTCGGTGGAAATCGATTGGTATTTACGATTTGCCAAGTGCGTAATTTCGATGAATACGTAGAGCTTGTTCCAAGTTTTACTTTAAACATTGCGGAGGAGAAATGATTTTCTTTGTGCTTTACCTGATTGCTAATGAGGAATTGGTTACTGGCAACGAGGCTATTTGATGATTTTAAGCATTTGTGAACGGCGACTGTTGCGGGCCTCAAGGCAAAGGATCGCAGCACTACAGCTTGCCTCGTCAAAGCGCGGATATTTTTCGCAATTCCTGCCATTTTCACTCACTTTTCCACAAACTGTATTTTCATGTAATAATATGGTCGAAGCACAGCCTGGCGCCCCCTATGAATTGAACGAACCAAGAAAATTAGGTGATGCCAAATTTATAAAAAAATTAATATCAATACACGAAAACTTTCATTACCATTCTTCATCTAAAATGATTAGCTAATTTTTCGATGCCAATAGATTTAAATTACTATTACTTTTATTTTTTTTATGTAATAAATAATTTTAATTAATTTTTACAGTTAGTATTGAAAGGCAACCGTGCAAGATATTTAAAATAATTCATTACGAAATCCGACAGGAGGCTGCAAATTTCTTTGAGAGCAATCGACCTAAAGGGAGATGGAACATGTCTTAAGCCTTGCATAGGAAAGAAACGCACTGAGCGTGTGATAATTTGGCGGTATAACCTGCAAGGAGCAGGTGACAGCAGTTAGTAGCCATTTGTAGACTTCATTATTAAAGTGCACAGGACTCCATGCTGTCACGATAATTGGGATTCATATTTTCGCTGTATGTCATGCGAAAAGATCTATCGCACTTGCATTTGATTTAGAATTGCTGCCGAGGATGTCCCAAGACGAAGGCTCCAGTCCCACCAATTTGCGTGAATTTCGCATGCAAAAGAAACCAGTTTTGTCCCACAACAAACCCAGCAGCAATGGTCTGCTGAACTCATGTAAGTGTACATTTAGATTACGTTTCGCTAAGCCGCCTATGATTTTATTGTAAGTGTCAATTTTTTTGTTTTTCGTTTACTTACAAAGCTTGGTAAATTGCAGCGACCGAGGTTAGCCCAGTTAAAGCGCCTATTAGACGTAGAATAGTTCCTATTTTAGATTCGGACTCTGAGGATTCCGAGATGCACGCGAACGGGGCCCACAAGCCTTCCGTCAGCAGCAGGCCTGCCCAGAAGAAGTCTGACAAGGTTCTGGAGAGAGAACGCCAGGTCCGCTACCTCATCAAGAACTTCCCCCATGTCCAGTCATTCGTAAATTACCATCTGCCCACACTCGCATCTTCACACTAAATGTAAACTTTTTTCAGGAAATTTATGAATTGATTTCCAAGGTTAATTTTGACCTGGAAGTTGCTGTTAATGAACTTAAGTTGACATTAGAGAAGGGTGTCGATATCATTGATTATAAAGATTGGAAGGAGGAATCACCAACCAAACAGTTCAGGCCTATTTTAAAGCGGGAGAGAATTGAGCACATAGTGAAACAAAGCAAAGGTAATAACAATTTATTTTTTTCTTATCCTCACTACATTCAATGAATTTCTATAATTTTAATTTAGCCAAGAAACGCAGAATTGAGCATCATGATGACGACAGTAATGATAGTATTAAGGATTTCAAAGATAATAGAGTCTTCGACAGGTAACAGAATTAAAAAAAAAAGTTAACACGTTATTATAATTCTATGAACATTTGTAGCGATGAAGATTCCGATATCGAAGTATCTAACGAGTTGACTGGAGATAAAAAGAGAGTTCTCGAGTTCATGCAAACGGCGAAACCTAATGAGCTGCAATTGATGTCTAACTGCTCCAAAAAGAAAGTAGATGCGATTATCGCAAGTAGACCGTTTACCGGTTGGATCGACTTGGTGAGTCACGCAAAAAAATATAGCAGTTGCAGATTTTTATTTATTTAATATTTACGTTGACAGGTAAAAAAGCTGGAAGAAAATAAGAATCTCAGCGGAGACATTTTGAATGCGGCGCAACGTGTTTTAATAACCAGGAATAATATAAGGCAGCTAATGAAGAAGTGCGCAAGTATTGCATCGCAATTGGAATGCGCAATCAAGAATGAAAGTGGCGTCAAGAGGCAACCTTCTAATCTATCTTCATCGTAAGTTATAATCTGCTGAGATTATTGGATTATTTTAAGAAAAATGTGTTTGTAGATTGAAGTTAACAAATTACCAAATGGTCGGACTGAATTGGTTCGCGGTGTTGCATCAACAGGGCGTGAATGGTATTTTGGCGGATGAAATGGGTTTGGGTAAAACTGTTCAGGTAATCTCATTTCTGGCGCATTTGAAGGAAACGAAAGCAGCTATCACCACGCATTTGGTAGTTGTTCCAGCATCTACTCTAGGTATTTATTCATAATGTAAATTTTGGTTTATTCTATTAAAATAATACGATTTTTAGAAAATTGGATGAACGAGTTTGGAAGATGGTGCCCTGAATTAAGAGTATTACTTTATTATGGAAGCGCAGAGGAACGTAGGAGCTACAGATTTATGTTCGCCGAAGGAAAGCATAAAGACTTTGATGTTGTTTTAACTACGTACGTATTGTGTTTTTCAAAAATTGTTTTAGCGTTGGTTTCGAATTTAACCATAATATTTATGTTTATCGTTTCGAATTTTAGTTATAATATGGTGAGTAGCAGTCCGGAGGAACGGAAAATGTTCAGGGTGACTCCGATGCATTACGTAATATTCGACGAAGCGCACATGTTGAAGAATATGAATACGCAACGTTATGAGACGTTGGCCAGGATCAAAGCAGCAAAACGTATTTTGTTGACCGGAACTCCGCTACAAAACAACTTACTTGAGTTGATGTCTCTATTGATATTTGTCATGCCTAATATATTTTCGGAAAAGGCGGATGATCTGAAGAGCCTTTTCCAAAAGAACAACGTATGAGAAATAATGCCTTTTTATGGATTCGTATTAATAATTTTGATTTTTAGAAAAAAGATAAGGATAGTGATGATGATATTCCGACGTTTGAAAAGGATCAGGTGGAGCAGGCTAAGAGAATCATGAAGCCCTTCGTGCTGAGACGATTGAAACGTGACGTGCTTAAGGATTTGCCCAAAAAGACGGATTTGAAATTGAACGTAGCTATGGTGCCTTCGCAGGAAACTAAATATAAGGAGTTGATTCAAGCGTTTCAAGAAGCCGGAACAAAGGTTTGGTTATTATGTTGTATTTTTTTCTTGCGTTAACCGGGGTGGTTTTTAGGAGGAGGGAGGTAAATATAATGGTATGTCTATGATGTCCGATTTGAGGAAGCTTGCCAATCATCCGCTTTTGCTACGATACCACTATCAGTATGAGGATTTGCCAAGCATCGCTAGAAAATTGGCAGCAGATCCTGGTTATAAGGATACTGTTGTCGATTATATAGTGGACGATCTGGCTTGCATGTCAGATTTTGAGATCCACACAATGTCCAAAGACTTCGCCTGTCTGAAGAAGTTCCAGCTGGCTGACGAGCTGATCACCGTCTCCGGAAAGTTCAGCTTCTTGGATGAGAAGTTAGCCGAACTGAAGAAAGGCGGACACAGGGTGCTGATTTTCAGTCAATATGTGATAATGCTTAACGTTTTAGAGGAATATTTGGAAATTCGCGATCATTCCTATTTACGTCTAGACGGCAACACCGCGGTAACTTTGCGGCAGGAGCTGATCGATCAATACTCCTCCGATCCAAACATTTTCATATTCCTGCTGAGCACGCGGGCTGGAGGCCTCGGTATTAATTTAACCGCCGCAGATACCGTCATCATCCACGATATCGATTTCAATCCATACAACGATCGGCAGGCCGAGGATCGCTGCCACAGGATGGGCCAAACCAAACCTGTGACCGTCTACAGGTTGATCTCCAAAGACACAATTGAAGACGGCATGTGGAATCTGACTCAGGAAAAGCTTAAGCTGGAAAAGGAGATTACGTCCGATGATTACGAAAACACAGAGACGAAGAGCGTTGTCACGCTGCTTTCTACCGCCTTAGGAATAGATTCCAGCAAAGTGGCTGGGCTCGTCACGACGAAAAAGAAATCTTGATAAATATAAGCTCATTATTCTCTTGATACACTCTCTTTTTTTCTGTTGATCAGTTAAAATTGTTTTCGATTTACATATTTAGTTCCAATTACATATTTTTTTATTATACAATACAATTACGTAATAGTTTAAATAATGGCATTTATTTATTTAAATCTTTTTTTTTATATATATAAAGTATACAATTAAATATATATATATATATATATAAAAAATATATTTTGCATATATATATTTTCATGAAATATGCATAAAAATATATTTGTTTTTATTTAATAAATTATTGCGTTTAGTTGCATTTTTTGGTCTTTTTAATCTCTAATTCACTTACAAAAATAATTTCATGAGAAAATTGTTTTATTTTTTTAAATTATATTTTTTTAGAAAATAGAACGAAGCTCTAATATTTTGGCTTTCTTAGATTTAGTTAAATTATTAAGTCTATTAAATGTTGGATCGTAAATAAAATAAATTTGACAAAATTTTGCATTTTAAGGCAATTTTAATAGATTTTTCTCCAACATTTTCTTTGAAACTGGATGTAAGGAAAATTGAAAGTTTAAAGAAAAACATTGAATTATTTATTAATTGAGAGATAAGTGAAAAATCGAAATGCAATTTATATATATATATATACATATATGTATTGCACTATCTATAATCATTTTATTTCCATTCCATATTAGAAGTATATTTACATAGAAAAAAACAACAAGTTTTAAAAAATAATAGAATACAAATGTAATATAAAATATTTCAAATCTAGTAATAATATATATTTATAAATAAATAATTCAATTTGCGCCATTCTGGTTACCATCGCAATAAACAATATCGAGGAAAACAACCGTAACGATTTCTTAGAACTTTTACAACACTCTTTTTGGCCTAGAACTCTTTAAAACTCACTGTATAACACTTAAAAGAAACGAGAAACCCTTCACCACATCTTTTCGATCTAATGTAATAAAATACCACCTCGTTCAAAAATCACAATATCTAATTATCAACGTTTTCGTTTTACAAATTAAGAAATCATTATTGGACTACAATTTATTCCTCAATAACTACCGCCTTGCTTAATCCGGCGAATGCGGCGCTTCTTTGCTAAAGTACGGAGCAGACGATTTGACTAGAAGCGTGTGGCATACGTCGCAGACTTTCGATGGTCTCATGTGCGGCCCAGACGGAACTTCGCGGATTAAGCAAGTCGAACAGAATATCTGTCCGCAATGCTTGCAGTGCTCTTTTCTCTTTTGTGACGAGAATCCGGACCTACAAGAAGGACAATCATCGACGTCTTCGTCGTGCTGCCATCGAACTTGCGCATCGGAATCTCTGATCTTCTGTAGCTGCACTTGCAGACTCTGCGATAAACGCACGAAATCCTTTTGAACGGCTTCGCTGTTATCCAATTCTTGTTGAAGCGATGCCACGCGTGACTTCAATTCTGCATTTTTATCATCGACAGTTTTCTAAAATAACAAATTAAACAAAATTTCTTTGTACGTGTATACAATATTACCTTAAGTTTCTTTAATTCCTCAGACTCTTTTTCAGCTGCTGCAATTCTCTCTTGCGCCAAAGATATTTTCTTCTTCAACCTATCCAAATTCTCCAAATACCTACCTCTGTCTTCCTCCAGCTTCATATTGGTATGCCTAAGAAACGAAAATTTAATGTTAAAATTATGAATAATCCAATATTTATTTCATACTGACTTCACTTGATCCAACTCAGCAACAAGGCTGTTTTCCAATTGGCGCGTGTTCATTTGATCGCTTTCTATCTGATCTTTCAACAGCATAATCTCCGATCTCAAACTATTTGTCACCTCTTCAGCGGCTTCCTTTCCAATTTTCGCAATAATCAAGTCTTGGTGCGATTTCAGCAAAAGCTCTTGCAGCTCATCGACGACACTCGGCAAATTGATGAATTCACTCTGGAGCTGCTCCGAGTGGGCAGTGTATTTTCCAACCAAATTATCGTTTTGTTTTTGCAATCTGTCGAGTTCTTGTTGAATCATTTCCCTATCTTTAGTGACGAGCATTAAATTCTCCTTCATCTCATCGGTGCTCTGATTGAACATATCCTGCAACTCCTTCAAATCTTGCTCGCAGCATTCCATCTTCGTGCTCAACTCTCCGGTTTCCTTCTTATACTCCTCTCGTTTCTCATTCCATTTTTCTTCCATGTCCTTCCTGAAAGCGATTTCCTTCAACAAATCCTCTTTTTGCCTTTCCAGCAACTTTTCCATGTTGGTCACTTTCTGTTCCATGCTCGACGCTCTTTTCTGCTCATTAACCAATTGGGCTTCGTAATTGCTGCACATATCGCACGCCCTCAACTCCAGTTTTCCATCAAACGAAGTATTAGTTGCTGCTGCTGCTATATTATGCACCGGAGATTTATCCACTTGCGAACTCTAAAATATCCATAATAATTAAATCCTAATTAAAAAATATATTTGTTTGGAAACTACTTCATGATCCGGTGTGCAGCACTGTTTGCATTTCTGCAATTGATCATCCGTTGATCGTAATTTATCCTTTAAAGCTTTTATTTCTTCTTCCAGCGGTCCCAGCAAAGACTTCAGCAATTCATCTTCTTTGTGGTCATCTTCCTGAGATGTGAAAGCGTCAGCGCCCAATTTCTTGACTAATTTCTTCGTAACAGCGCTCAGCATCACACTAGGCGCTAAACTAGACGTCTCCTAAATTGCTACCATTAATATTCCATTCAAATAACAATTTATTCAATTACCTGAACAGTGTGATGTGGAGATTGCTGCTTCTCAGTTTTCAGTTCTATATTCTCAGTCTCTAAATTCTTAATAATCACCTGCAGTCTGCTCACTTCAGAATCATAAATATATCTAGTAGAACTGGATTCCTCTACAGTTTCTAAAATTAACAATTATTACACATCTATTGTAAATAAAAATTGAGGATATTTATATTTTACCATGCACCAATTGTTGAAGAGTAGCTATTTCCTCAGCAGCTTTCCTTTTCTCATTTTCCACATTAGATTCCAATTGCATGTCAGCAACAAGCAATCTGCTTTGATACTCATTCAATTCAGATTTTACTTTCTCCAATTCTTTAGTTAAATTATCAGTTTCCATTTTCTTTTTGTTCAATTCATCTGTGCAAAACACATAAATAATCATTATAATATTAAACATATTGCTGAAAATTTGGCTATTACCTTCTTTTTGTAAAAACAACTCTTTCATCTTAGCCCTCTGACAATCAAACTCCTCACGCATCTTCTTTTTCTCCTGTTCCAATTTAACTACTCCATCTTCTACAAACCATATGCACCCATTATAAAGTAATATTAATACTTCTTTAAACTGTACTTACCAACACTCTTCTCCTCAACAATATCCTCAACACCTTCCATATTTATTTAACTTGAAAATGACACTAACAAATTTTACTTATCATCAATCAAAGCTCCATATTATGTAATTACAGTATTCGCCGACGCTTCTACACTCATTAAACTACAAGAACCGCTTGTACGTACTAACTCATAAAGTGAAATGTGTTATATTTCAAACTAACTGCAAAACTATGATACTATTTGTTTGCTAATTTTGATAACCTATGAGACCAATAGCAAATGTCACCAAACGTCAATTTGACGTTTCATCCTGTTTCATCTGTCATGTCAAGATCTGTTATATTTTTCAAAAGTAATTAATTATCTTTAAATAATTTATATAATGGCAGATAAAATTCATACTTGAATGATAATTTCTTTTTAAAATCAAATGATTAATTTGATTTTTATTTATTAGAACTTCTTCTAAATAGTTCAAATGTATAACTGTCAAAATTCAAATAAATTGTTTGTGAATGTTCGGTTGTGGTTGCAAATAAATTAGCTGTTACTTTTATTCAGTTATTTTTTTATGTGCTGTTTAAAATGAGTAAGTCTACAAAAGCAGAATTCAAGAAAACGCTGGTGAGAAACACCAAGCAAAGTCTACCAAAAGCTGTGGTAACAACAAAGACCAGTTGCAATGCCCCCGGAAGAGAAGACAAGCAGATCATGGCTAAAGAAAAGAAGACTTTGAATCTTGGTTTACCTGCAATCAACTCCAGCAAAAATTTAGTTAGAACAATGAAAACAGTGGAGAGTGTGCAGCAGAAGAAAGTGCAAGAGAATAACTTGGCTTTGCAAGAGGAGGTTTTTTTGTGAAACAATAAATATTAAATTCAATATAATATTTTTTTAAATTTGCAGGTATCCAGGAGAATGAACTTTCCTTGTGATCGTCCCATTTACAAAGAACTGATTCCAGTCTGCTCAAAACCAGAACAGGTCATGGCTCATCCAGCCAGAGGACCTTTACCTCTGAAAGACAAAGAACCTAAATTGGAAAACTTTATCAAACATAAGACATTGCCAGAATACACTTGCAGTGCTGTTACACAATCACAGGAGTGGAATGCTGTTAGGGAACATGATGGATTTAAGATGTATAGATACTTGCAAAAATTTAGTTAACGTAATAAATTACCATTTATTTGGCAACGATAATAATGAAGTTAATTTAAGATGGGATCATTCCCTTGTTGCGTTTGAATTGCGCTCCGCCTTTACGATTGTGATTAGCGCGTGAACTTTTATTCACGTTCTTTTTGTCGCGATTTTGAAGAACGGATTTTTCCTGTCCTTGCCCTTTAGCCTTTCCTATCACATCTCCGCCTCTTCGACCTCTTGAGGCCGTTTGTTTCCTTTGGGCTTCCCTTCTTTCTCTAAAATTTAAAATAAATTAATAGATTGGCTAATTTATTAGTGATGATTACTCTTTACCTCACAAGAGCAGGGTCTTCGCAGAAGTTTCTATTAGGTTTAGGCGCTTCATCGTCATCGCTCGAACTGGGATCGCTGACCAAATCGTAGCCTTCGTACCGATTTTCCATATACTTATCCTCTTCGTTGACGAAAGTCCTGACAGCTTCGACATCGTCCCTATCGTCGTATTCATCGTCATAAATATCGTACGTTACGTTCGACGATTTCAGCACGAAATCTCGAATCTCTCTCAAATCGGACTTGTCATTCAACATTTCTTTAGCGTCATTGTAGGTGGGCTTTTTGCCGTGATATGCAAGAATCGGTTGCAGCGGTTCAGGTTCTGGAGGTACCCTAATCAAGTCCCTAGGTAAATCCTGCAAATTGGGCGACAAGTTATCATCCAATATAGCGCTGATCACCTCCATCGAATCATAGTTGTAGAATTCCAAGCATCTCAGGATGAAACCATCACCAAGATCCGGAAGCATGTCAAGGACAGAAGCGATCCTCTCCTCAATTACATTTTCGCTCAATTTTTCCTCATGTCGACTCGTATTAGGTTTCTCTTCTTTAATCGTGACATTCTTCTGAACTGGAGGAGTTTTCTCTTTAAGTTTAGCACGGATATCGTTCAACGTTGGTAAAGTACTTAAACATTCTATAATGTAATCCGATCGCATTGTATCTCTAAAAAAAAAATAATTATGTTATTACTGATTCCATTAAATTGCTTATGTAATTTACAATTCTGGATAGAAACTGGAGATAATTTGCAACTGCTCATCTATTGGGTAACTGTTGTGATAATCAATCACGAAGAAGTCATCCTCCAAGGTTGCCGACAACAGTTGCAACAACTGCTCCATGTATGCATCTTGTCTCATCGGATTATTTCTACAAAGCAATAGTTAAATTCGTTCCAATTACACTCTAATCAAAATAAACTTACTGACACTGCAGTATTTCATCGGTTAAATGTGTTACGTAAACGTGGAAGCAACTCAAGATCTCCGAAGAGGCCAAATTGATTCGATCCGTCAGCTTTCCTTTCGCCGATCCGGATTTCTCCACCAGTCTATAAATTGTCGGAAATACCCGATTGTAGAAATAGGTCAACCTGTAAGGTATCCCAGCGTTCAAGGAATGAACAATCGCCGGTTCGCAAACGGACATCAACGACTTGAAATAGCCGACAGTGTGCATTATGTAATTGATCATCTCTTCATACCAGGATGGATCAAACACCGAAGGCTTAGGCCCGATGGACAGTTGAATTAAAATATCTTGACCGTCGAACCCGCAAATTACACCACCGATAGTTTCCAGCACCTAAAATATTTTGAATTAATAAACAGGTAAATTGAAACTTGTTGATGCGAAATATTACCGATCTTGTGTAGTTAACGAAATCCTCCAATTTAGTCTCGTAAGTTTTCTTATTATTCTCGGCGAAATAAAAGTTGATAACTTCTTTCACCAAGTTTGCATTGGAATATTTATATACCCAAATAATCTGAAGAACAGTGAAGAATGACAGCAATTGCTGTTCTTTCAGCAGCTTATGGACTGTGCTCTCCGACATATATTCAATCTAAAGAATAGAATATTTAATACATTTTCAAACAACAATCTGCGTGAAACTCACCTGAGTTTCTTTATACGTCAACATCCTGCCGTAGATCTGCGCAACTTTAAAGTAAATCTCCTCGTAGATTTCCAAATGATCTCGTTTCAGTTCTTTCAATTCGTACCAGTCAAGTGCGTCAACTAGGAAGCTTTCCAATAAAATCTTTACTTGCGGATCATAAAGTACGTAGCACCAAAACTGCTGGTAAGTGCATTGTAGGAGGAAATCCAAACAAGCTATATATTGTGAGTTTTTACTAAAATCCACGTTTTCCTCTGGGGGAACATCTGTGTAATATGGTTGGTAGAACACATAAGTCCTTTGCTGAATCCAACTTTTGTGCTAAAAGACAAGTCTTAATACATATGGATAACCATTATTTAATATTAGTCATATTACCAAAGCTGGTCTCTTCTCCACATGAACATCATAGTTTTTATTCAAATTGTCTTTCAATTTCTCCAAATCCTATAAAATTTTATAAATTATATAACAAATCATTGAGATAGAATTTGCAACATTGGTATAATAAATAAAACTAATGTAAATATTAGATGGACTGTTGATAAATAGCATTAATAAGCTATGTATTCAATGAACAAATTTAATATATTACCTGATTCTTGTCAACCTTTTTAATCTTCTTGCAACATTTGGTTTCCAAATTTAATTCATTTAAAGGTAATCTATTGGGATTCTGCAATTAATATTGGTTAACAACAGAAAAATGTACATTATTGATACTATATTACCTTAAAAATAGAGCCATTCTGCAGTAGATAATCCATATTTCTAACTACACCTTTATTACTTATGTTGTTCACGTCAGGATATTTCACATTATTATGAAAAGAAAAACATATGTTTCTAGATCATTAGAACTACTGCTTAGAACTACCACTAGGACTACAAATAGAGTTGCATATATTAAAGTAAATAACTTTGAAAATTTCTTTTATTTTATTAATTTCTAAATCATATTAATGAATCTTAATTATATAGGTTTCTTTAATTTTAATTATTTATACATTTGTACGTTTTGAGAAAAACACTAATTAATTTAAGAAGAAGAAATGGTAACATAATTCTTTATTTTTCTAGGAAAAACTTTCTATAGTATTTTTCTACAGCGGAATTCTCAAAGTCCAATTTAAATTCGATTTTCTTGATTTCATCGATTCCCTCCTTCTTGGTGGGCTCCACAAAATTTTTGAAATAGGTGTAGATGATGATATCGTTGACCTGCTGATGCGTGTTCTCGGTAAATTGCCGAAATTTGTTATTGTGCCTTGCGAAATCCGTATTTACGTTCATCACGAAAGCTCTGCAAGGCACTTTGAAGTTCTTTGCGCAAAGTACAAACTGTTTTCGAGCTTCTTCATTTGGATTTGTATTATCCACGACAACGGACTTCTTTTCCTGCAGAGCTTTCTTCGCCGCATTCAAACATGCCGGTATGGTCTTCAGGGTATCCCTATTCACGTAAACATATCCTGCTGGTATCAGGACCTTCTTGCAGAAAGTCGACTTTCCTGACGCGGGACTTCCAACCATTAGAATCATCTCAGGAGTTTTTGGTAGATCAACGGAATAAGCGCCCGATTCCACTTTCGCGGGATCGAATTTCGGCGGATCGTAGGTGGATTTTGGTGCATTCAAAAAGTATTCTTCCGGTGTATAAAATTTCAGACCAACGTTCTGAGCAAACAATCTATCTGCTAAAGAATGATCTTTGTTTATTTTTAATTTCTTGTTTCCTGCTCTTCCAGCAGCGTCGCCCACATAAAAAGATTCCTCAACATTGGCATCAGTAACATTCCTGAGCAAATCCCACATGCCAGGTGATGGTTTCCTGTACTTATCAGAATCAGTTGAGATGAACACCAGGAAACTCAAACCAATTTTGTCCAGAATATTGTTAACCTTAACTTTGAATGCATCCACTTTATCATTTGCATTGTGAAGACCCCTCTGATTAGTGAACAAGACCAACTTAAAATCCTCACTGATTTCATTGAGTTTCTCTGGGATATTTGGGAACAGCAAAGCCCAATCATTCTCATCCACTGGGAACTTCTTGCCAGACTTGGTTTTAATTAAAGTACCATCCAAGTCAAAACTGGCCACCTTGCTAGTTTTCTTGATATTATCAGGAATGTAGGCTATAACATTTGGTCTCAGTTTCTTCCATACACCATCACCTTGCTTTACAGCTGTTTTGACTGTAGGTGAAGCCTTTGCATTGTTAAAAATTGCAGCTACTTTAAGCTTTTTGTTTGCTTGATCCAAAGGGTTTTCCAAGGATTTCCTTTTACCTTGTTCATAGAACACAGAGTATCTGGTGCTTTCGTTGATTCTAAGTAGATCTCCATGGCTTAACTTGTATTCCAACTTGGGGATCAAAGCATAACCATTGAGTGTGGTTTCAGAGGAATCCTTCAGAACTAAAATTAATTTATTATTAGCATACGACAACTTCAAATTCTTATCGTCGGGAATGTTGAGGAGACTCTCCGTTATTTCTATCTTCTTATTTTTCGCCTGATTCAACAAATACCCACAAATTTTATTCATCTTACAACTGTATTGTAATTAAAGGTTATGTTCACGTTCTGTGGGTTTTAAAGTAAAAAAAAATAGAGTAAATGATCTTGAAATAAAGAATATTTCGAAACGTTCAATCAAAGTATTCATAATTATTCTATTAATTAAATTATTACGAAAAATGATTTTTTTTTATAATTTAAAATTTAAATTAAGTTTAGGTTTATTTATATAGATGGTGCTAGTTGTGCAGACTTTTAGTTCGACTTTTCCACAACCATGTGGGGGTTGGAAAAAAGTTTTTTTCCCATGGGATTTTATGAAAAATACGTTTGCATTTAACCTGTAGCTTAAGCCAAGGTATTTTCCCGTATTTTTTCTAGGGATTTGCATATAATTATTACTGTTGTTCGACTTTTGTTGCTTCTTTTTTTAGGTTGCGCTGCACTGGTAGATCTATGTTGTGCACTGACGTCAAGTTGACTTGACATTAGTCGGTGTATTCGCGTAGCAGACGTGAATATTTTGCGCTTAGTGTTTATTATTGAAAAAAAGTTAAGTAAATCACGAACGTTTTCGGATGTAGAAGAGCATCGCATCAGCAGCTTTAGTAACCGGCACACATACACACTCAGGAGTACAAATCGAAAAGGCGGATTTAGGTATAAAAGTAGTTTAGAGAGAGCGGTGGAGACACGGTGGTATCTTCTGGCAGAGCGGAATTTTTGGCCACGAAGTGTGTAATTTTTTTCCATCGAAAAGTACGACCGCATTATCATTATTGTTGCAGTCTCCATATTATATTGTATACGTGTATTTTCTATATATTTGTTCCGTTTTTCGATTCGGTTTTCCCTGAGCGGAGGGCGGTGTCAGCTGATCTCTTCGACTTCGCTCCTTTCATTCCGTATTATTACTTTGTCGTTGACTTTCATTTCTCGAAATATTTATACTACACATCATCCACTTTAAAAAGACTAAAACAAAAATAGAAATCGAGTGCCTTCTTTTAAAATAAATGTGCACGCATTTGGTGAGAAGAGGAAAAGTCGCCGGGTTCTAAAAGGTAAACTGCAGCAGCACCTTCCTTCGCCGTGTCCTACCTCAACCCGATCCGCGTTTTCCCAGCGCTATTTTCGCAATTTTCACTGCCGTCTGACACGCAAGCAGAAACCCATTTTACCGTGTACTCTCCGGCATTCTACAAAATCTTTCCCAATCTCATCATATTAATCGATAACAACGACGTTGTCTCTGCGAATTTTCTATTCAACTCCTTCCGAGCCGCGAATTCATAAATACTTAATTAATATATGTATTTTATAAACATGTATATATCTGCATGTGTCTATATATATATATATATAATATGCATCGTCTGCGCGTTCGCAATGTATTCCTCGAAGGTCGCCAATTTGAAGGTAACAACATGCCAGCGACTTATGCCGCACCACCACCGCAAAACTGTTGGAATTCCATCGGTGTCCATCTTTAGAGAAAGAGCAGCAGCTAAATTTTTGCGAAACTATTTTGCTTCTAATTGCTCCGGTCCGAGAGACATCCTTCCTACATTCACAATGCACGGCATCCACTAAATCAGGTCTATCCTTGCGGAGATCAACTTTCTACAACGTGTTACTTGCTATTCTCATTCCGCACTTAATGCCATTATATAAAAATCTATTAAATAGTTCTTACATCATATCGGTTATTAAAACTTAAATCTGCAGCATCCCACAATATTGATTTTCCCTTTAAAACTTAAAAACTTATTTTTTTTATTGGATTATTGAATGCGATCAAATCGTCTTTAGTTATTATAACAATTATTGCATCATTTCGATCATTAAAACTAATTGCTGCAAGCTTTCAAGCAAACACTATTGATTTTCTCTCGAGGAAATAAAAAATAAGAATGTTAAATGTAATTGCTGTTGCTTCTTCAATGCATATGCAATATTGATTTTCTCTGGATAAAATTGAAATCGGAATGTTTTTAATGTTGAAATCTACGGAATACCGATTTACGTTTACTCGCGACTGTGAAATTGGAATACATAATTTTGTAGTGGTTATTGCGTCATCGATAGTTTAAACGAATTTTTTGCTCGTGCAGCCTTCGAACGAAGAATTGCAAAAAATATAATAATGCTTCAATATTGTGTGCATACAAAATTTAATATCCCTAACTTCCGCTTCAAGAGTAAATTAGTTGAAATAAGTACAAAAATATACATAGTTTTTAGATCCCAAATATTATTTATTAAAAAATATTAGTTGCTCAACAATGAATACTTTTTGAGATATAAGTAAAATTGTAAAGTTGTGGCATTTTTAATGAAATATTCTCAATTATTATACTAATTTTAAATAAAATAGAGATGATTTAAGAAACTGATTAATAACTGTAGATAATACAGTTTTGAATTTAAAAATTATGTAATTTTTTCCTTATAAGTTTTCGTATTACAAAATCAGGTGAAACTGTTCGAAAGTTGTATTGTAATAAAAAAAAAACAAGTCATGGTATTATTTTTCATAATTGGATATAAGTACTAAAGGAAACAGACACTAATAATATCGAATTCTCATAAACATGAAAACAGATTGTTGTCCTTGTGACGAAACGCGAAACCGTTTTCGTTCAGAAAACCATTTGTGATAATAGGTTTATTATTTTTTGTGAATATATTTTCAGATGTGTTATTTTTATAATTGTTAAAAAAAATATGTGAAAATATAACAAATTAAATATTTTTTCATGGAATGGAAGGAACTGTGTTTATGGTTTAGTTGCTTTGAAATCAAGTACCTTGAGTATAAAATATGTGGAAATTGCTCATAATAATCGCGTGATAAGAGAGGAGGAACTAGAACTGAAGTGCGAGATATGTATATTTTATTTATATCCGATGTGTGCATACAAATTGCATGAATCATTCAGCATTTATGCCTTAATTTACACAACTCTTCTTTGTATTATTACTATTTGCGTAATTGTTTCTCAATTTCAGGAATGTTCAGACAATGTAAATATGAATCATATTTGCAGCTAATATTTCTCACATAAATCCAAGATTTTGCTTCAATTAAAAAAAGAAGAAAGATTTAAGAAGTGAAAAATTTCCACGATTGACGCAGGGAGTGACCTGAACAGGTGGTAACCATCTGTGTAGGAACATCCCGATTTTCGATGGTAGATCTCACCCCATTTCAGTTCTATTTCTATACATCCGATTTCGAACGTGAGATCACCAACGTCACTGCTCGAAACATAAACGCAATCGTAACGTTCCTTCAAAGATGATTATATTAGGCCACGAAACGAAATTTCAAACGATCATTTTTGCGCATAAATCATTTGTCAGACAATTAAATCCTATGTTTTTTTTTTGTTGCAATGTTTAAATTGCAAATCGTTTAAAGTGCATGCAAATAATGAAAAGCAAATATTATTGTTATCTTTACTTCATGCATCAAGTAAACGCAAAATATCTATTGTTTTTGTAATATTGTATTTAGTCTGCTTTTGGAATGTTGACGTTTTGTTTTAATCATACATATACAGAAATTCTAAACATTCCTGGAAAAATAGAAATTACAATATCAATATTTTGGTATCAAAATTATAATTAACATGTTTTATTATTCGCGTTTTGTATCATGTTCGCTCTTTAACGAGGAGGCACCAGCACCGGTAGAGCTTCACGCCTTTTCTGCCTTTGAAAATTAGCCTATACCCTGAAATGGTACTACAAATATGGTGTTACCATCAAGAATGAAGCATCCAATGAAAAAATAAAATCATTTCTTGTTCGAATTACAGAATCAAATTTTATTTTATTTTTGTATAAATTTTCTATTAAACTGAAAATTATGAATGTATTTATTAAATGATGTATAGTTTTGTTATGTAAGTATGACGGATGTGTCGAAGCAATTGTTTTAATCAAGTGCGGAAAGGGCGAATTTGGCATTGTGCATACTTACTAATTAAAGCGAATAGATGGCTCGCGGCGGATGCACAGAGGCAATTGTTTTAATTTGGTGACTGCAGGCGGAGTGCACGAAGAATTGGGCGTAAAAGGGCGGATTCTATGAAATTGTAGGGCACAATGTACCTTGTATATACATATATTTTTATCGATGATAATATAATGACAATGATGATAATAGATAGATGAGATGACATTAGAGAGAGGCACGGTCGATGGAATGGGGCTACGACGTGACCTAGCATATCCCATTCAGCTTTCTCCATATACAAGATCAGGGTATAGGAGGATGGAGCGTTGTACATTGTGAGGTCGATGACCAGACTTTGGGGAATCAGACAGAAATAAACGGCGTTCTCTCCCAATTCGCGACCGGCAAAGGACAAAGGCACAGGAGAGAACGAGACACACGTACAGTGTGCGAGAGGGAGAAAGATATGGTGAGAGGCTGCCGTTGGGGGGTTGCAAGTTCGAAAGGCGGATGCGCCGCGACGCGGGGGTGTAGCGCGGGGGGTCTGTTCCGTCGACGCCCGTGGGATACGGCGGAAAAACGTTGGAACGAAGGAAATGCCTCTCTCAAAATTTAATATAAATCCCTCTAGCTGTGAGCGAAAAACAAAACACGGTGAAAGTGTGGTAGCCGAAACCGGGGAGGATAGATTGATTGTTTGTTGAGATTTGATATCGAAGCAAATAGTTTTTTTTTTCTTGATTATGATCTTGAGGATATCGGTAATCTTCTGGGTTAAAAGTCGGGTATTTTGTTGGTTTGCGTGAGTGGGATATGAAGAAGCGGTACCGGAGGGGGTAGCGTAGTCTAGACGGTGGATTTTCCCCCATGCCGCTTCATTTAGGGTGGTTACTATTAATACCGGCGGCGGCGGTGGCACATGTGGGACACAACCCCTCAGGTAGAGACACGTGTCTAAATACTAGCTGCATTTATATAAATATCAAGTGTGAAGTTAAGGAAGCATGAAAAAAATATAGTCGAAGATCACCGGGGGGTTGCGGCAATGCGGAAGTCTTGGTTTACAGGAGATAAAATTAGCTCCGGTTTAACGACCTTATCCAGTTATTAGGGGAATTGGGCCAATTTCCGAACGCCCTTTTTTCCTTCCTCAATCACGCCATTCCCATTTTTTTCACTTACATAACTCACGCATTCTCTAAGAATTCGACAGAGAAAAGCTTTAATTTTTTTTGGATTTATGAAAAGGTTCCATTCATTGTTGGATTATTACAGTACAAGAGGCAAGGTCTGGGCTGCATCTCGGCCATCTCTCCTTAACGATAAACGACAGTTTAATCAAACTAATATCGATTATGTGGGCTTCGGCTCTTGAACGCAATCGTTAAATTGCATCCAGAAAAGCTGGATTCAATACAGAGGCCCCCATTGCATCACAGCACAATCAATTCTTTGTACTTTTATTTTATTTATTTTAAAAATTTTTGTTAAACAGATTAACTACTGAATTCAATTCTCTATTCATTTTCGCTTCTTTGTTTCGATTTTATGTGGTGAATTAAAGTTCGGAGCTTTGCGTTGGGTGTGGCGGCGTTTCCGAAAAACGATTAGTTCCAAAACTTCTGTTGCCGCCTCTGGTTCAACCGCCCCCGGTCTGCGGGTGCGACGCCCTTCAGACGTGGTCGTCGCCGTCGAAACCGCCGTCTCCTTCCATACCGAGAAGCGAACACCATTATAACCAAATACGGGAAAATTGACCGATGTCGGACGCACACGGAATTTCGGCTCCTACTTCACCTGCAAACAATAACATGCCAGGAAGTGCATTTATTTAAATTCAACGTATTATTTACGGTTTTTCATATCCGATTACAATAATATTTGTAGTTTCGTCTGCACTTATCGGGCGGAGCAAACAACGTGTTTATTTATTAAGTACTTATTTACTTGTCATCGTCAAATACCGTGAATCTCTCCCTGTCTCATTATTGATATAATTACATTTTGTAACGAGTCTACTACATTCATACATAAACCATTGATTATTCTTGAGAACTACTTTTGAAATGACAATGTTAATTACTTGTCACTTTTATAACTAATTATAATACATTAACATAGTTAAATGATTTCATTATTAATAGAATTACTTTTTGTAATGATAATATCAATATAAAATACTTGTAATATATTGGGTATTCGTCCAAAGGATAATATAGTAATAGCAAAGTTAAGTCAGGTCAAGTCTGGTTAGGTCAGGTATGTTTAGCTTCGGTTTAACGATCGCGTTAACCCTAACATCCGAATTACGTAGATACCAATTCGCATGGAAGTCATCAACGTCACGTGCAGGCAACGTTACATAAATTTTATAATGATTCCGTTTGCGTAACGTATTTGCAGACAATGTCGCAGACCGACAAATCCACGAACCTTTAAATTCATTAATATATTATGCAATATTTATTTTTTCAATTTGCAAATCTTTATTGGAGCTATCGTCCGAAGAGTTTCTACACTAATTTTTAATGCAATTTGTATACGATGTAACAATAAGTAAAGAATGAATGTAATTATTGAGGCAACGACGAAGTTAATTAAAAATATTAAATTTTAAACGAAGATGAGTGCACTTTTACTTAATTATTGTTAAAAGCGTAGCAGAAATGTTCGAGCGTAGAAAAATGTCCTTTGCTCCCTCGCCTGCAAAATGAATTTCAGGATAACGACCCGCCTGCTCCCTTTTTGTGCAGTGCGGAGGAGAGTTGTAGCAGCGTGTTGTAGACTGGTAGTAGTTGTAGTAGTAGTAGTAGGAAAAGTACTTTGCGGTTTGCATTCTGTGTTCGGTGAAGGGCCCCGACACGCATGCCTGCGAACCGTTGCTGAAAATCAATATGGCAAACGCGAGGAGATAAATCAGTTCCGTCTAGCCGAAACTATTATCCTCATTATAATGATATCCATACTGCACCTCTACCCCACGTATCATCAACATCATGAAACCCCCCTTTTTTTCTTCTATTCACTGCTGCTCTTCCTCTTCTTTGAAACAAACGCACGCCAACAACTTTGACCCACGCCGACTGCGATGTAAAAGCGTCAGCAGCAGAAGCAGCAACAAACGAAGAACGGCGCTCATTTGTTTTTCGTTTGAGCAGCTCGAACAAAGCCCGCTTGTTGCCACTGTAGCTGTGCGCGATTGATCGTTCTCTTTAATTAATTGGAAATGCAATTTCGTTTTTCAGGTTGGTTGGAAATCGCCTGTCGCTGATCGCGTGGAGCGGTGGAAAAGAGCTGGTAGGTAGGAATGATAAGAATTCCTCAGGTTTTAATTACTAATCGAATCGTGGGGATTGGGGGGAGGGAAAAGCTATTTTCAATAATGCGCCGAATGCACAAAGATTACCCGTCGGGGATGGTAAATTGCGATTTCCTCGAACTCCACGAATTCGCGACGTCCGAAGCAATAACCCGCTTACGCCGAGAGAGGAGACATCTTCCAGACGTCTCTCATCCTCCTCTCCTCTTTTCTATCTCTTTTTTTCTCTCTCTCTCTTACCATCCCATCCAGACGGACCGGATTGTAAACTCACGTAAACTCTCCGCTGCTGCACCCTTCGAAAACCCCCAAAGATTTCCTTTCAGCCGGTGTGCGTGTTTTTTTTTCCTCCACCTTTCTCTCTTCTCGTTCTTGCTCCTTTCTTCCTTTTCTTTCAACACACGTGAAGATCTAACCCTCCGGTTTATCGAGCGACGCTCCTCCGACATCTCCGCTGCACGGTCTCGCCGGATTTAATTAATTGTTATAACGCGTTCCCGAGATGTTTTATAAATCATTATTATTCCCGACAAAGCTTATAAATAATGTATGTAAAGCGCCGTCTCCGTCTTCTCTTCTTCTCGATCCTCGCTACATCTCTTTCTATTTCGGTGCGTAGGTGTCATATGACTTTGATCTTGACGCAAGCCGCGCGTTCCGCGATCTCCTCCGTCCTTATTATTTACTTTGCAGAGAGCGCCGACTTCTCTCTTCTCCTCGCAGATAATGGCAATTTTAATGAAAAACGTGGATGCGAGTAGAAGGTGCATTTAAAAATAGTCTCGCATTCGCGATTCTCGCGCCTGTGAGGGGTTCGAAGCTCCTTCAGCTGCTAAAATGGCGGTCCGTGGAATGGACAGATGCTGCGTTTCCGAAACATCCCCGAAAAACATCTTCCTCTCCGACGCGACAACTGATTAATGGTCCGAGCAACGCATTCGCCTAATATCACCTTGAAGGGGATGAGAAACATTTAAAAATAGATCCTTGCATCTGCATCCAGTCGTAAACTATCTCCACGAAAATTTCAGTCTTAATTCCTATTTTTTTCATTTGATTTTCAACCATTTTTCAATGATTTATGAAAAAACTCATTTGAAATTATATTTTAATATTAAGTTTAACATCAGTAATATGATTGTATTAAATTTAAGAATTTATTATAACTTTAACTACAAACTTTATATTCACTATTATGAAAGCAAAATTAATATTATAAATGAAAATCGTCCTATATTAAATTAATTTGTTTTACAATTGCAAACACAATTGTTGATTTCCTATTTGTTAACAAATTTACTAATAATTCTAAGAAAAAAAATGTTTGTAAAACTTTAACTTTCTAAGACAAGTATTAAATCATTTTAAAACGTTTTAATGATCATCAAAACTATTCATACTAAATATAAATAAAATACAATTCTAGATTTCTAAATTGTTGATTAAACAAATAAATCCATCAAAATTCTAAAAAAAATAACTTCTTTGTAAGAAAATCTGCTTAAAATTAAAATAATTTTCATTTAATGTGTTTCACAATTCGCTGTAAACGTGTGTCCATGTAAATATTAGTAATTGAAATGATTGGCATGAAAATACCCTAAAAATAAACTGAAACTAATTCGTAAAGCACAAAAAAACGGTTATGAATGAAACCGTGTGTTTTTATTTCGAACAGTGAATTGTTTCCGAATTGGCACAGTTTACACCATAATAATTTTGTGTGCACGCACTTTTAGTCACGTACTAACTGTTAAAATATGTTCTGCACTTTGAAATATGAAATGGAAGCGTTCGATTTTCGCTCATATAAAAACAAATTTATTTAAAAATAAACTCATCGAAATCCGCTTAAATTCTGTAAACCAGTTCATCAAATTGGATTCAATATAATTGACGCTCAAAGCGTAATACATATTTTTTTTATATTTTGTTCAATGATAATTAAAAACTTGTTATGTGATATTATTGCGAAAATGACGTATGGATGAGTGGATTTGAGTAATGCAGACATTGTATTATACATGTGATATCATTGAATATGTAGGGAAGCTGATAAAAGATTCTTTTGAAAAGCGCTTCAAAGTATCTTTGATGATTCGTTAAAATGGAAATGGATGGTTTCGGTTAAAGCTTTTCGATATAGGTAGTCGCGAGAATGTAGCAGCAGCTCAAAAACCCATATATAAACAACAAGTGTCAACAAATTCCGTCCCATTGACAACGTCGACGACAGCGAGCAAACAATTCGCTTGAATGAGTACATAGTAATCATCGAGACCTTTGAGCTCTCTCGTTCATTACATGCAAAACGGGATTTATCATTTAACCGAGTCCATGTTGATTGTCCGGGATTATAAATATATTCTTTTAGCCTGCAGTACGATCCTCAAACGAATTTGTACAATAATGAAATAATCCGCACAGAACGGATTTTCCGCAATGCGAATATCGATGGTTCGCATCGACTCATCATTGTTATGATATGCGTGTAGAGGCTTCTTCTCTTTAATGCTAATTACGTCACGAGTGTTTCGCTAATTAAAGTGTGCGTATTTTCGAAATGATTGGCACTGCGGCACGCATTGGATACAGCACGTGGTCAATAATAAATAATCCATCCGTACATGCACCGCGTTTCCTAGTCAAAAGCGGAGATTAGCATACTGACAAGTTTCGATAATTAGTCAACTTTCTATGCAAATTCCTTCATTTTCTACACGCGACCCGCGACTGGAATGCAGCTGCTATGATATAATAATAATCCATTTTCTATATGGATGAACTCGAATTCTTAGAAAAAAAAAGTTCAATATTACTTTCTGCAGTGTCAATTTGAAAACGAATATCAAATGTTAATTTTAAAATCAGTAAAGATTAAATTATTTTAAGATTTATTTATTTTTCTTCAGAAGCTCATGAATAAAACAGAATTTATTATGTGTGAGTCAGCTAGATTATTTATATTTTTTTTTGCATATTTTAAACAGTTTGAGTTGTAATATTTTATATCTATATTTGACTCTTAAGTAGCATTTACTTTTCTAACTAATTAAATTGATATACTTTGTTTAGAAAATGTTGCAATTTCAAAGCAAAGTTGTAATAAATACGAGATGGATTTTCTATTTTTTTAGTAATATAAATAATTGTAATATCATTAAAATAAATTGTTATTTTATTAGCTAATTAATTTTCTTTCAGTTTTTCCTCTACGACTTTTAGAGAAATTAAAGTTTGTTTTATGAAGTTGATTTATTGGATAAATAATATCTATAAGAATAAATATGATAATTTCAATGAATAAGTTTTTTCATAAATTGAACAATTAATCTTCCTTTTGTCTTTTGGTGCATTTGTTTTTTTTTTATAAAGTATATATTTGACTTTTGATTAAGTTTCAAGAATAGTTGGAAGATACTAATAAGAAGCGATTTCGTCTTTGTCTCTACGGCTGGTAGAGAAATATATTAGTTTGTCGGTTAATTTTGCATGAATGGGGTTGATTTATTTATTGAGTGGGCACGGGCGGATTCGCTGCCGTCCAGTCTAAGTATAGAATATTCACACGTTTGAAGTAAGAAGTGCAAGGATAGAGGACGATTTGGTTGTGACCGGTGGAAAGACGGAGAGAGAAGCGTCGGTGAAGAAGGGCCGAGGAGGAGGCGGCGGCGGCGGGCGTCAGTGGCGGCAGTTTGCGAAATTTGAAAAGGTCGGGGCGGCGGCGCGGCGCGACCGCACTCTGCGTTCGGGACGGCGGCGCCTCTCGTGGGTAATTCGCGAACTCGATGACAGGCAAGATGGTGTCCGTGTAGTGTGCGAGTGCGGGGAGTGGCAGTTTTTAGCACAGTTTGGGGTAACACTGCATGTAGACCACGAAAAAAAAAAACCGAAGAAACCTAAAGAGGAGATAAAGAGTAGAACTGAGTTAAGAATCGGGAATAGAGAAGCAGGCAAATTGTCGTGAGTCGATTATAATAAAGGCAGGCAAAGAAAGGTGCACAGGAAGACGAATTTGTATCTGGAAATTCCGTGTCTGCTGTAGAATCTGCTGTCAGACGCCCGAAAGTGCAGAACGACCGACCGGCCGGTGCGCACCTGCAATTCCGCACGGAGGAGAAGAGCCGCTCAGATCGTGACAAAGTTGAGAGCCGTTTCCATAGAAATTCGCAGATTTGCCCAAAGATCCTCCATCCGTTCGGTGGTGGCCCTGTTTTCCGCGAGAGAGGAGGCGCATCAGACTATATATATATATTAGAAGCAGCACTCGTCGAGGTGCCGTGATATGACATTAAACACATTAGTGCCATGACGTTTTAGATAGGACACACCCCATTATAGTTGTCAACTGTCTGTGATAATATAACTATGGCCGTTCGTATGGAAAACGTCGCCAATAGGAAATATAACTACAAAATGACTGTAAGTCTAGATGCCCAGAATATCACCATCTTTATCACCGGAACCATTGTTTTCGCACTTCATTTTTTTTATTTTTTTCGCCACCGCCCCCCAAATCCTCAGGACAACGTTCTTCCTTTGTTTCTTGTTTAGTTTACTAAAGCATTAGCACCCTGCCACCCATTATTGTTACTAATATATTATTTATTTTTTCGCACGCCCGAATCTTGGGGTTCAATGAACCAACCCCCCTGCCGCCGCCCCACATTTGCACGCACGCACCCAATTGCATAACCCCCCTTTTCTCCACGCTTTACGCCCTTTTTGAAAATCCCCCCATCGTTTGTGCATGTCCACGAAGTCCGACCACCCTCGGCCCCCCAAGGTCAATCTCATTCATGTGGCCGTTACCCGGCGCACACATGCACGCAAATAGCCGTCGCGACGCCTCTCCCGAATCCTTCCTTCTCTCCTCTATTTTTTTTATTTGTTTAATATCGTTCTTGTTATTGCTTTTTGGTTTCGGTTGCGTGACGTGCATATTATTGATTTTGTAATCAGCGCGCGGGGAAATGCAAGCAAGCCTTCAGAATATCAGTTCACTGCCATTGCAATATTTGGAATATATTCTGCGGCCGCCCCCGCCGCTTTATTGATATTTAAAACCGTTCTTCTTTCACCAGCTACCGAAACCAACCACCCTTGAGGTCTCGCAACACCGAAGGGTCATTAATTAACATGTTACCCCTTTTCAGACCCAAATGGAAATTAGTGATCTACGTGCACTATACGTATACGTTCACATAGAACAGGGGTGACCAACCTAATGCAATTTCACTAATTGCAAAATTGAAACATTCTGTCTGTATATCAATATATAATTGTTACCATTTCAAGAGCTACTTTTAAATTATCTTGCGTATACAAGAGGTCATCAGCAATTAACTAATTAATTAGGATTTTAAAATCACTTTCAAATTATTATAAACTACTAAGTTATTTAAGCAACATCTAAATGTTACATTATACATTTATCGTTATTTCATTTAGTTTCTAAGGAAATAACGTGCTAATTATTATTGAAAGGTGAAATTTAGTTTGGAGAAATGATTAGTAAATGTAAAAACCCATAATATCCCATTAAATTAAATTTTGAGAAAATCTCATAAGAGAATTTTTAAATGGAAAATCAATATTGTTTTGTATAATAATAATTTTCAGTAAGCTCACAAGTTAATAAAATAGAAGTTTTTATTATTTTATTCTAAATAAATTGTGGTTATTTTATTATTGATCTATGAATATGAAATTGCTGTAAAATTGAATTTTTTTTTTTCTTTGGAAATAATTTTAATAACAATTTCGTATTTGCCGGTGCGCAAAAGGTCATAGTTATTAGGTTTTTAGCCAAATCTATAAATACGTGCACTCATACGTATAATTGTGAATGCAAATCTAAAATTGTAGGAAGCGTATCAGGAAATCCCGGAGATCGTTCTTTCTAGTTAATTCAATTACGTTAGCAACTTGACTGCAACGCAAACCTATGGTTAAAGCGCAAGTGTTAATTGTTTTCAGCGCCGAAGGATGCATACGGGTTTGCTGAACCCCTTCGTTTTATTTCGCGTTCGAGTAACCCTCGCGATCTTTCGCCCTTGGCTCGAAATATAAATTATATAAACTTAGTTAAGCGACGGCCGCGCAGCAAAGATAGCCTTTGTTTCTCTTTTCAGTCAACGCGCCTTCGTAATAAGTGCAATTCCGAAAATCATCTTAATTGTAATGTTATTATTTGTCGTTGAGAAATATGTTTTCAAAGCGAGATCACGTTTCATCCATTAACAAATTTACATTAATTTGATACTAAATTTAGTTTGGGGTTCGAACCAGTCGTGTAACATTTGCCGTCAGTTTCTCTTATCTGGTGAGGAAAAAATGTGTATGCAGAGTTTGGCGATAAATGAAACGTTATCGCGGTCTGAGGCCTAATTATAGCAAATTGTTTCTGAGAATGCCGTAGGTCATCGAGGACAAAACCAAACCTTTGTTTAAAGTTTCGACATTTCCTGAAAAATGCGCGATCCAGATTTGCATTCGAATCAATTGTCAAGTTTAATACCTAGATTGTTAATAATGAATGAAATTTCGAATGGACATATTTACGTGCGAGTAAATTTGTGAATTGCATTTTTATAACTAATAAATACTTCCCTTTTCTAAATGCGCACCGACATGCAAATGGCCAAAATAACGGGGCACAAAATCCACTTAATTACCCTAAAAGTCACATTTAAAAAGACGGATTGCTGTTGGTTTCTTTCCATTTCGATATTAATTCAGATTATAACATTTGTCATGTCTTGGTTTCATGATAATATCGGTGAAAACGAGTAAGTTTAACATGAAGAAAACATAAATGTAATCAATAAACACTTTATAAGAAATGTTTGCATATATGCATAAACTATAATAATTTAAACAATTTGATATTTCCTGTTTTCGACTTCGTTTACAAAACGGTATGTTGGAATTTGTTGGAAAATTAACTAAGCAATTGGAATTTATTTACTACATTGTAATAGTCATTTTTTGTATTATAATAGTATCGTGTTAAGTAATTAAAAGTAAAAACCAAGCATATTTATTGGATTGGGTTATTCCACTGCGATCGCGTTTTGGATAAGGTCCGTTGGAGATCCTAGATAGGCACCCCCTCTGTGTGTTTTATGGTTAAGTAAATGCACCCTACAGGCTTCTAGTGTCAACTTATTGCAAAATATTGATCTAAGCTAATGGCAGCTACCCAATACCATCAAGTTATGTATCTAACAAAACATGCACAATCAAATCAATGTGCGATTGTGACAGAACAGGAAATATTCCTTATCTTCTCGAGCACTCCAAGTGCTTAGAGTATTGCACAAACTGCTTTATTATGAACGACGTTCATCGGAATAGCATCGCAAACGGTCACTCGAAATGACCTCTCCCGAATTGCCAGAACTGCAATTGCATCCAGAACTGCAATTTCATTTATGGAAAATATCCGAGATCCATGCAAATTGGGCGCTTCAATTTTGATAATAGTTATAGTGATGATTAAGATTCTTGTTTATTATATAATCATTTGCGCTAATTGCTGTAAAAGACACGTTCGGTCGTTCTACTGCGTCAATTAAACGATGTGCCGCTTCTAAATGTCATAAATTAATTAATTTACATAATTCGACGTGACGCTTCGCTGTTTAATCGCAGCCGGATTTATATTTTATATAATGCAGTCAGTTTCGTCGATAACAACATTTTAGATAAAGATGCGTATTAGAAATTATCGAAAGGTCAGGATTGAAACTACGGATGTAGTGATTTACAAAAAATAAGTTGACCTAGGTATCTGCTACAATGCTAAAATAATTTTGATGGCCAACAAATTTTTTTTCATGTTATTTGAGTTTTATAAGAAATTAATGTTATAGATATGTCTAATTTGTTGAGTGAAATTGGATTGAATAAATTGTCAATATTTATATTTTTTGTGTGAACTGTCGAGTATTTCCGACGTTTCAATAAATTGTTCAAATATTTGAGTCTCGACGATAATTTGTTCACATTTTATTATTGTGTTATTTACGATCTGCTGATGTTCATTTTTTAGTAAATTCTTTAAATATTTGTAAATGGAAAATTCAAAAGTGTTACATACAAATTTTATCTAAAGTTGCAAATACTATGTTTCATGATAAATTTGGTTTTCTTTATGTTAAATTTGAATACAAAGAGAAATATGCATGTGTGCACTTCAAATTTAAATGCAAATAAATGATTTTCTGTAGTTCTGGAAAGTAATTAAGTGTTGGTTTGCAATATAAATTGATTTATTATTTAATTCTGCAAGTTTAGTACGTGCAGTATCAGTTAATCATTCCGTAATATATTTATCGGCGTTGCGTCACGGCCAATTATAGCTTGCACAAGATGATTCACACGATGTTGACCAGTTTATTAGCAACAAATTGTTGAAGAAGTGTTGTGCAGCTGCAGCGTTCTTCCTCGGAAGCGACATGCTCATGGCGATGATGTTGATGCGCCCTGCGAATCCGCCCCTCTCGATGATGATAAGCCATATGTTTATGTGTGTGTGTATGTGTGGGCTTCGCTGTATCGGAAATCGAAGTGAGCAGACGTCTACGCCCCTCGAAGCCGGAAGTCGTAGTGACGTAGCCGCAGCCCATAGTCAGTAGTCTTTGATCCGTCGAGTCGGCCGTAGCGAGCACCACTCGCGTTCGCACTCCTCACATCATCATACATACTTCTTCTTCACTTTGCGTGTACTTCACCCAATTTTTTTTCTCCGTATACAAAACAACCACCCTTAAGTGTGAGCAACACCAGAATCAACAGATCCGTGTACAAAAAAGGGAAGAGAAGGAACGTTACGAAATTCCGGTTCGACTTCAAATGACGCGCGAATCCTTCATCTACAATTGCGACGATTTCATTAACCGCGAAGATCTAAAGGTTAGTAACAACAACCGGCGAAGAGCAGCGAGACCGTGAAGTTGTATGACCATAACCATTCCAACTTTGCGAATCGTTACGGTGCGTTTTTCCACCATGTACTTGTGCCAAGTCTCATTACCTCGCGCACTGATCGATATCCAGACTCTGCTTTTCTTCTCTCCTTCATTAATTTTTGCGATTTCTGGAATATAAGAGAAGTTATTGGGAGATGGTGCATTCGTGAGGACGTGTCCAATGAGTAATGAGCTAATTTATTATTAAGTAACGACCTCCGAGCGTTATGCCCGCGGGCCTCGATCATATTTATGGAAATGTATTTTATGCGCGTTCTTGGGAAACGAAGGTGAACTGAATTTTTCTTCTTTTCTTTCGATCAAAAAATACGCCCGGCTCTCTCCTCCTCTTCTCGTTTCAAACAGAAGAAAGAAAACTTGAATGCGCCGCAAAATTCAAATTAATCTGGGTGTTATTGTGTCGATAACCTTTTGTGTTTATTCGAGCGGCGTTTTCGCGACATGGATGTTTCAATTTATACCAACGCCTATTGTATAATAACTCCGATGCCGAATAACAACAGCATAATCATTTCGATACGCATTTATCAAAACAAAGTATTTATTTTACGCTTTTCACACATTTTAAACCTACATTCAATTTTCTATAAATATGATTTTCAATATTCAAATGTTTCGATTTTCATACGACATTTCCTTTGCAATTTAACTGTGATAAGATTTTTCCAATTTAATTTTGAATTTTTGATTTTTCCATTTTAAATTTTGAAATTTTCTACTTGAGTATTTTTAACTTTAATTATATTTCTGTTTTGATATAAATTTTATTTATATTTTTTCCATCTCGAATTATAGAGATAAATCACACTGCAATTTGTCATGATTATCATAATAATTCATGCAATATATGTAAAAGCTTGACCAGCAGTATTCGATATTTTTATATTACTTTTCACATTGTTTTTTTTTTTTCAGTTATATAATTGAAATATGCTAATACTTTCAAACGTATCCTCGAAACCTCAGTTAAACAATTCTAAAATATTTCCATTTATTTATTTAAATATAATTGTTTAACACATCCTTAATTAGGTTCGCTTTGTTAAGTAAATATTGATAAATGTTAGCAAGGACACTTTTGTTGTCTTTTAAATTTGTTCTTTAAAATAATTTTATTATAATAAATTATCATAATGAAGTTCGAAGTTAATGACACAAATCAACTTTTAGTTGTGACAATGAGATATAAATTATAATTGTATGTTTGTATTTGAATTAAGGTCATTTGCAGAAATGTTTTAGTAAACTTGGTTGTTTTAGAATTGAATTTGTTTACGTGTGAGTAAAGAAAAATAATGTTGATTTTCAAATGCATTTGGGGAAAAAATTATGGGAAATGTTGTATGCAAAATTTTTACTATCAAAAATAGAAAAATTCTTAAAATAGTGAGATTGTTTTGAACATTCTTAATTTCTACTAATTTTAATTAATATGGTTGTGAAAAGAAACTAGGAAATTATATTTAATTAATGAAAATTTAGAAATTTAGTAAATGTGATTTAGGGTAGTCAAAATGCTTGGAAGATGTTAACTGATTGATGTGTAAATTGAACATCCGAAATCCGTGCGAGAATTGTTCAGTGAGTAAATGGAATTGTTTCCATTGTGGTGTAGGAGAGTTAAAAAAGCGTGCACCTAATTGCTTCTATTTATAATGATTCTTCCTTCACCGACATTCTGGCTCTCCGCGGTGATTGCAAGGTGAACCGGTTCCGCGAGAATCTCCGGCGCTGGTGCTGCCGTTGCACATTCTGCACGGCGAGAGAAGAGTGCCGGAGGAAGAGGAAAAAGCAAAGAGTTTGTTGTATAAATGATGTGCAGAAAAAAAAGGAGCAGAGAAAGAGAGCGCGCGCGTGCTTAAGAGAGAAATACAGGAAAGACTGCGTGTGTTTGAGCGAGAAAGAGAGTGAGTATGTATTGCGAAAAAGAGATTGACCCGGATGCATGCGGAATGGATTTGGCCCCGTTCGAAGCCCCCTTCTAGGATGCGCTTTCCTTCGGTTTGGGGGGCGCGTGCCCCCTCGACCCCATTTATACCATTTACTTTACGCACGCAGCTGTTTTCTTCTGCTAATTTTAGATTGGCCTGATGGCGATCATGGTGATGATTTGCACGTTTTCTGGGACGCCTCGCGCTCGATCCTCCCTCCTCCTGCTTATATATATAAATTTTTAGAGGTTTTCTGAAAACTCGAAAATCCTTTCTCCTCTCCGAAATCCATCTCTAGATCCTCTCTCACTTTCCAAAAATCACCTCTAAACATAGCGGAGCATAAACACAATCATCGCAAGAATTTATATAAATTCACATACACACAATTGCGCGTACAAAGTTGATATGTTCTTCTGTATAATCTCTCAAGGTTACATTTTTAACTACGAACTATGGACATCTGCTTTATCTTTCTGTAAATATTTTTTTTTATACAAAGCTAACTACACACCAGTAAAGTTTTATCAATTGTACTTAATTCCATAACAAAATCAACAAATGTATTAATATATAAAATTATTATTTTGAATAATAACTGAACAAATTTCATGAAATATTTGTTGAAAAATATTTGATATTATAAAGGTGGTGTCCTTTGGGAGTTAAGTAATGCACACCTGAATGAGAAGATTACATGTTCTCTTTGTTAACTCTGGAATAATAGAAAGGTATTTCAGGAGAAGATTTGCAACAGTGACAAGTTTTTAATACTATACAAAATTCTCGGTACAACCTCAGGGTCGTTGATCAGGTGTTGCCTCTATTTAAAGTATTGTGTTAGAATGTTAGGTATACTTTGGCGTGTTCAAAATGAATTTTAAGGATTTGCATCTTGTTTTCCACAAGTTGTAACTTCTGTTAAGAAACTGTAGTAATTATGCTAACGGACTGAAAGTTGTCTTGGATGGGGATTTTCCTTTTAATTAGTTTCGGGTATTTATAATATTCGTGGCTGCATTTTTAAATGTAAATGCTTTGCTTCCTTCTGCGCCGGAAATCACATACATTATGAACGCGTGGAATATCAACTGGGAATCGAAATGTGTGAGTGCACTCGCTTCTTCCTCGTAGCTTCCTTTAAACCGATGCATTTTAAATGTACGCAAGAAGAGTTGAGGTTTCGCAATGAACCAATCAAGGACCGAAATTGTTGTTGCCTTTGCCTCGATTATTAATTAAACAGCTATGCGCTATTGTTCCCTGCTTTCGGTGTCATTGTACACCTGCGCATGAATCACGTCTACGAATGGATTCTTTTACCTGACTTTTAATTGTTTATTGGGAAAAACTATCCCTCGTCTCTCTGACCTTACCCAGTGCGATCCAATTGAATCGCAGGTTTCGCAGCAGGAATCCGCGTTCCATTGTCCTGCGAGTAACGCCGTTTACTTGATGGCATCGCAGTTTTTCCTTCCGTCCTTCCTTCCGCGCCGCTCGGTTCGCACGTGAATGGGTCGTAATTGCGCGAACGGAATTCCTTTTGGAAGACTCTTAGAGATCTCTTCTTGTCCCAGTCAGTTGCACCTCGTCCGTGCTTCATCATCATCATCATGCTCGACTCTAATAGCAGCAACACGTAAATTTTATTTAAATCACGTACCATTTCTTCTTTCACCGCGGCCTTTTCCCCCTTCTCGCATCGCAAGTTCTCTTCTTCGGCTATGTGCAGTGACTCTCCGAAATTCGTGCTATGTGGCAACAATATGCCCTTATCGCTTTTCTACGGTATTATTCCCTTTGAACGACATTCCTGTGACATGTGCTAAATCCGAATAATAAACATAACGAATTAACAACAACAGCAACAAGCACACAAGGATTATATCATTGTCCTCGATCTTATTGGAGCAGGTTAGTCCGTCGCTAATTTACAACTATTTGTCGGTATTGCCACGAGTTATTCGTGAATGAACCGTAGCTTCGATCTCTTCGAGTTTAAAGAGGAGACCTTCGAGCAATTGATATTAATTGAGCGATCATTTGTTTGAGCGAACTTGATTTTTAATTTGATCATTAACAGCTTACAATAATAGCTCTGAAATTATTTGGTAGTTTTAAAGTCGTTATTGCGTAATTACTTCTTTATCGTAAATTCCCAGTTTGCATTATAAATCGAATTTGAATTGATAGTTTGATGTGGTCTATGTCATTAAGGAAAATCCTGTAATACTTAATTGGTTCTTCCTTTGGTAATTAGTTGAGTCTGGGAAATTTAGAAAGGTGCACCTTTTGATTGGGAGGAAAGAGAGGAGATACACCTGAGCAAGTATCGGGGGCAACGTTCCCGTT